>CM057819.1:79522026-79969526 GCA_030067965.1 Latrodectus elegans
AATGTCATTAGTCCGTTCAAGACAGCCTTGAAAGAACAATTATTTTCATACAGTTATAATGTTTAAAATAATTTGAAAACGAATTCTGTTGTCAATACCGATATTTCTTCTTGTAAAATATTCATCACTTTGTCGACTACTGAAATGCCTAAGCTATGAGACATTCTATGTTTAGCCATTATATTTAAGATCTAATATTTCTATATTTACCATTGAGAGAATCATTAATCAACAGCTTTTTAGTGAGATTTTCATTTGGGTAATCATCATAGATATACTATTTGAAAATATTTTAATTTGTAATAAACTGGATTATTTACTAATTAAATTTTTGTATTAGAAAAAAGCCAAAATTAAAACCATTTACATAGCTTTATTAGCAATAACGCCATGTTAATGGATTTTTAATTTTAATTATTAAAAATTCAGAAAAGTAATGGTTAAATCTTCTTGTTACTTTTGTAATCTGAGAAAAGTAGTATTACAGCATATATTAAATTTATAATTTTAATTGTGTAATATTTTAGTAATTTACCTAAACAAAATTGCAATCAATATTAATTTTCAATTTGTATGATTTAGGTAACTATATTACAAGTATTACTCCACCAGAAAGACTTGTAGCTTTGATACTTTTATGGGGAGAGATAATCATGGAATGTGAAGCATCCCAAATTAGTGGCGCAAACCTAATTGTAGACCTTCAAGAGTCATCTTTTGAGAAATACAAGACTTTTCTGACGATGCAATTCATAAAATTTATGTATGATGCACTCACTGTAAGTATTTAAAGAGTAGAACCAATAAGAGTAATTTAAACATATAGATTGATTGCTTAAAATTATAAGACATGCAATGCATAATAACAAACAGAATATATCATTCAAAAAAATTATATTGTGAATTTGATTCCTCAGTCACCAAAATAACAACTGTGCCAGATTTTCCTAATTTTTTTTGAACTTCAGAAATATGAGTGGATTTTCTAATTTTCCACATTTAATTTTGATGTTCAACTGGCAATGATTTTGTTTTTTTTCCCAAAATTTGAAATAATTATTCAATAACATATACAATAACAGGATATATGGATTTCATAAGTTCAGTCCATAAGCTTGCCTTTATCAAGGTATAAATTAAATAATATTTTTATTATTTTGTAATATAACGCATTATTATATAAAGTAATATAACTAGGAAAACGAGAATATTATGAAAATGATACACACCAATACTTCAAAAAAAGTTAGCAAAAGTTGGGAAATTTTTTAGATCTTATTCCAACTAAATTCTGATTTCATTCCAATTATTATATTCAACTGCCAGAAAATTGTCGCAGAGATATTTCTCACCTTCATTAAAAAAATCAGAATTAAAAGTATTTAAATCATAAAATAACTTCCAATTTATTCTTTGCAAGAAATATTTAATTGAAAACGATGAATTATAAAATTTTTAAATCAAATTATGTGTATTTTTTAACTAATTTGCTTATTATTAAAATTTAGACCTATTTTACAAGCCCTAAAAGAAAATGTATGTGAATAAAAAATTTTGCTCCATTTTAATTTCTAACTATACGCATATTGCTATAATATTTGGTATGCACTTGAAGAATTCGTTTATTAACTGCCACACACATATCATTTAATTACTACAGAAGTATACACTACCCAACATTGAAAATGCAACACCAAAAAGGAAATGCCAAAAAGTGATGAACGTCAGCAAACAGAGGGAGACAGCAATGAACAATCGATAATCTATATTTCGAAATGATATGTATTAGTTTGTTCGGAAAGTCATTTCGTTTTTCAAGAAAATGAAAAACGTGCATCAAATAAATATTGTATTGCATTCATTACACATTGTTCTCTAGTCCAATAGCTTTTACTATCTTTCTGGTAGTAGCCTGATTCCACAGTCATAAAGTGGTTGGTTTTTACTATCAAAAAGCTGATCCATGTAGGAAAAACGAAATTACTTTCCGAACAACCCAATATAATACAGAGGGAGAACAAGGTCGGGTCAGTAGTTGGAGGACCAACGTGGATGGCGATACACGAAGCATCACCTCTAGGCACAGAATCAATGAGAGTACGGATGAGTGACCTGAGGAATGACTGATTATTTTCTATTAACCATTTGCCAAAGTGCATCTTCTGAAGGAGGCAGTGGTAGGGCCTGCTAATGGCTTCCAATCATATCCCAAACGTGTTCGGTTGGCGAGAGATCAAGCGAGCATAATGACCAGGGAAGCAACTGTACATTATGCAAGGCATGTTGGCTGATGCAAGCAATCTGTGGTTGAGCGTTATCCTGCTGTCACTGGCCGCAGCACATCCACTACATTACGTTGGAATGCCTTAGTTTCGTGAATACGAACTAGATGTGAACTGGTATTGTACATAATAGCGCCCCAAACCATGAGGCCGCGTTACAAGCGGTGGGGCTTTTCACAATTGCTGCAGTATTCTACCTGTCTCCACACACGTACACAGTAATTATCATTGAAGAAACAAAAGTGTGACTCATCTGAGAAGACGATCCGAAATCACTTAGTCCAGTGGTTTCCAACCTTTTTGTACCGGCGCCCCCTTTAAAAAAATTTTTTGCGTTCCGTTAATTTATATAAAAATCAAATTTTATAAATACTCAACTGATATTATAATTTATTTAATGGGCTACAAAATAATACACAATATTATGTAAAAATATAATATATTTATTATAAGAAATATAATAACAAAACAAAAAAGAATAATTAATACTACTACAACTTAAAAATTTAATACGACGTTTGAGCTTGTTTTTCAGCACAAATTTTCTCAAACCGTGGTATCATTGAAGAAATCGCTGTTCTCAGTTCCTTTTCAATCATTGAGCGAGATCGATACTTTGTTTTTAAGACAGCTACTGTAGAAAAAACAGTTTCACATAGGTAAGATGTTACAAATGGTAATAAAATTTCTAAAGCTTTGTTTGTCAAAGTAGGAAAATCGTCCTTTACTCGTAGCCAAAACGTAACAATATTATTTTTCATCTCGAAACATCTGCTTTAATGTGCTATCACTAGATAAGTCAATTATCATTTCCTGCTCTGCTTTTGTAAGGCCAAAATTATCATAATTTTCAGTCAACAATGGGTTTCTAATTCATTCATATTTTGACATGTCAAGATCTTTAAAGTAAAACGAGAATTGCTTCCATAGACTGGTCAACTGATTATTAATAAGAACTTTACTTTCTTCTGTTTCATCAGCAAGATATTGACTATTCGACTTTTTTGGTTCGTATTCGAAAATGATATTTCGGAAACAGTTGCATGCCCTTCTTGCAACTGTCTCGCCCCCCCCCACCCCATGGGGGCGCGAACCACAGGTTGGAAACCACTGACTTAGTCGTTCACATCACTCTTATCCGGCACCATTCCAGACGTCAACGTCTATGCTGTGTGGTCAATGCCTGTGTTCTTAATGGACGTCATGAACACAGGTCACTAGCAACCAACCGTCGGCAAATGGTTCTGCTTGATATGGAAGCAAAGCATCCAGTGTGTCTTGCACGGTTGCAGAATTTCGATGGACGTCCTTTGCGGGGCCGACAATGTTTCCCGACAAACGCGTCAAGCTACGCGTGTTGATGTCACTCTGGCTGCACCGGCACCACAAACATTCCACAGTTCCTTATTCCAGCCATCTTCGCCACAGCCGGTCCACTGTGGGCGTGTCCATGTGCCTGTCAATGAGATTTGAAATAAGGACCCATCTGCCCTTCTCAGTCATATCACTATGTCCCTCGTAAACTCGTTTGCCTGCTGGAACTGACTCCGTCAACAACCGTCTGGCATTCCTCTGCAATTACAGGTGTCCTTTGTGACAAGAACAGACTTTCAATGATTATTTTTCTAGCAGCAATAAGGCCCTAATATTGTCCACTCTTCCAGTTCTTCACCTTATATCTTATTCTACATGCGCAGGAGAGTTGCGCATTTTCACATCATTTGTATAACTCAGTAAAGTGCGTCTACCCTGCAATTTCCATAATACTCCGTCCATTCCTTCTTGGTGTTGCATTTTCAGTATTAGGCAGTATATTGTGTGGTCAGTTTTCCAGTATATTAAATAAATTCACACAATGTCCAATATACTTAAAAAAAATTTTAACTTTAATACTTATAAAGAACATTCTTATTTTATTTTTCAATGCAAGCCATTACTTAATTATTCAAATATTTCTAAAAGTTACCTCTTTAACTATATTTTAGGATTATACTTACAAGGTGTTCCTTTTTTCATACTTTGTAATGTAAGATGAATTAAGTCCCCTGAATTTTTCATCTTAATCCATTTATGCATGTATTATTACCCCGAGAAGGCATTCTTTCGAGATGATGATATCCTACTCAAGGTTCCGCTGAAATGCTTGCATTTGTTTTAGCTTATCTGTCATTTTTTGCACACAGGGATAATTAGACCGAGCTATATGGCTTAAAGTGTATTTCCAACCACTACAAACATCCATACCCAAGGTGAGACTCGAACCCACGAAATGTTGAACCGAAGACAATTGCACTAACCATTCATCTGCCAGCTCGGTCTTCATTTGTTTTGAATGTAAGCAAAATTTTCACGATATAGGGCTGAAGATGTTCATGTAACTTTTCTTTATCCATTTCGTGCAGCAAATAGTCTTGATCGTTTCTTAATTTAATGATTATAAATTTTCAAAATATTTAGTAATATAATAAGTCTTCAATCTTGCGACATCGTAACGAATAACAATGTTAAAATGAGTTTTATGACCATATTGTTATGAGTAGAGATAAATTTTCAATTTCATACAAACATATTAGCATAAAAAATGTTATACAATTAAAGATTAATAAATAAGTTATAATGATAGGGAAATATTTAAAAAAAAAAACTTTTCGGATTATAGGAAAATGGCTGGCGTTTATCAGATCAATTCTCATTAAATTATAATTAAATATGAATGTATATAAGTGATTATTTTACTTCAACAAAGTAATAATTGATTTTGCTTATGATGTTTCAATATAAATTTACAAGTAAAAAAATGATAAATAAATTTTCAAAACATTTAACATTTGTTTTAAGTTTTTGTTGATTTTTCACAAGTTTTCTTTTACTTAGGAAAGTTGGCCATTACGCATTCGTGGAATACATATTTTGCACGAACCATATACTCTTCATGTTATTTACAATACAGTCAAGCATTTCATGAAAAAGAAGCTAACAGATAAGGTAAAAACAATTACTTATCCTTCATATTATCAGTAATAATAACTGCAATCATATTTTAAAAATAACTATTTTCGTATACAATACATAATTTTTCAATATAACTTCGGAGAATGCCCATTTGATGGCGATGTCTACACAGGGAAAATGGTGAAGCTGGCTAAAGCCCTCATCGTCAGTTATGAATCCATTTGACTTCCTGGATAAGATATCAATCAACAGAAAGAAATCATATGTAACAAAGTTTGATGATTTAAAAAATCTTATTATTCGCCCCTGAAATCTGGAATTAGAAATTAAATGACAATTATGTAATTTTTATACCCGATTATCCGGATTCTAATATCGTTGTTGGAACTTCTTCACGAATGTCTTTGTTCGTATCGTAGATAAGAAAGCACTGATTATATACTTTCAATGTAATAAAATTCATTATAATCAATAATAACTGCACATCATTACATCTTTAAATTTCTCATTTATGATTAGGTATGTATCAACTTGGTATTTCAAATGTTTTTCCTCTATGACACGCAAACATAGTTTCAAGGACATTAGTTAATGACATTTGTGGAAACTTTGAAATACTATTTTGGCTTTGGGTCACCTGTCTATTCATTTGCTTATCAATATTTTTTCCTTTTAACTGTACTTTGCCTTAAATTACCTTTAATGTCTGCTACTTTACTTTCATATCACATAAATTCTCATTTATTAAGGGTAATTTGAAAATATTCATTCCATTTTAAATTCAGTCTAAATTTTTTCTTAAACGCATTACAGTATGTGTAACACATCTTACAGATATATAAAATATATCAATTTTATAAATTAATGATTACTTAGAAATAGGAATTATAATTTCATTAAAGTACAACATTTATTTTATATGCCTTACTTATATATATTTTTTTTATTTTTAACCAAATCACACGTATTCTGTCTGTTAAAGAAAACTTTAAACATGCAATATAGTAGAAAAATTCAAATCACTTCATATAAAATTTATATTTTTTTAAAATGTGTATTATAAACTGTATTTTTGTTTTTTCTAGATACATTTTCATGGCAGTGATTATGAATCTCTTTTTAAATATGTGCCCAAATATCTACTTCCTGAAGAGCTTGGCGGTACTTTAGGACCAATGGACTCTAATGAACAAAAAAACTTTTTTTTCAGTCAAGAAGTTTTCATTGAAGAAATAAATAAATATGGAATAATCAGAAAAGCGAGTTAAAGAAATAGATATTAAGCATTTCAAATTTAGATGTCAAATTATTTTTATCTATAATACAATGTCAACTCAATAAAAATTAACAACACTTGGACTTTATATTCTTCCCGAATGCGTTTTTTCTAACCTTAGATGCTTAATTACCTTTGGGCAATGCTTTTCAATTCAAGTCTGTCTCATCGTAATTGTACAGTTTTGGATCTGTACTTTTTGTACTGTTAAAATGCTGACATTTTCTAAATTGCTCAACAGTATTATCATCTGCATTGAGACTTTTATCCCGCATTTTTTATTTGTTACGACACCTCCTGAACCGATACAGTCACTTTAAACTGGCTTTAAAATTGCTTATGTTTAACTATTTGGCAAATCTTTTTCCTGCAACTTGAATTTTCATACCACCCCGAGCTAATCCAGAGGAACAGAGTGGGCGAAATCATTTATATAAACTACATCATTTAAGTTTTGATCCAAGGGCAAATGCATCCTTTTTACCATACTTTTTTTTTTAACTTTGAATTTAAGAGAAGATTTGCTCGACTTTTTTTCTTTCAAATATCTGATAATTTGGTTTAGATAACCCATATTCTACACATATGTTTACAACAGACACGCCCTTTTTTAATTTTTTCTATTATATTATCAGTCAAAGAGATTTGGGTTTGCATTTCTTCCTTTCAATAGGTTTACCGAAACACATTGTATTTGCTCACGAATTTGAACATACAAAAAATAAAAAACACTGTGCATAAAAATATTGAATTCACCTTAAAACATAGCGTAGCACTGATTATGATGAGTTGCGTATCAATGAAGTGAAAAGTCAGGACTGACCGAGGGACGGGACAGAAAATGGACGGCTTACTCAACCAAGTTGAGGGTGAATTCGAATTAGTTCTCATGCATAAAAAGAAACCTAAAAATAAAACCTGGCTGTTTACGTTTATGAAGTCTTAGATGTTTATAAAAGTTGATGTATTTTTAAAAATGTTTGTGACTACCAGTTTCCTCCATATAGCTAAGCAAAATGACAACTTCGTAGTTTTCAGCATTTAAGTTTAAGCTTCAGTTAAGCAGAAATAGTTTTTTTAAAACTTCCTTCCTGTATTAGCAAGGAAGTATTGAATGATATAAAAGAATAATATGATTCTATTTATTCAAGAAAAATTATGGTCAGGAGGGTCAAATTTAAACAAATCAAAACGTGTCAAGTTTCATTTCATCGAATGATTTCAAACTTTGAATCTATTACATTCCAGAGATAAAAAATACATCTTTCTTCACAAAGACCCCTTATCAATTCAAGGTTCATTTGTTAAAATAATTTTAAAAAAAAAAAAAAAAAAAAAAAAAAAGCAATGAAGAATGTGAAATTGATTAAGCACAGAACTGTCCCCACCCGACGTGTAGATTTCGTCATCTATATATTATTTAAAATTACATACTGTTTGCTGTAAATGTTTTTAAACAAAATTTATGTGATCAGAAATGACACAATAAAACAAATATTAAAAAAAATTGCTTTAAGATGATTTTATACATACAAGTAACATTAACTAATTAATTTTTAATATATCTTTGGTTTTAATGTTTTTGAGGAAGAATTTTATATTTATTTCCAGGTAACATTTTCCGATAAAAATATATTTGATTATGAATCAATTACCTCGCTCTTTGAGCTATAGCAACATCAATGAGAAATCACACGTAGTTCATATATTTCATATCAATCATAATACCATGTCAGCATTGTTTCCTACGTCACAATGTCTATATGTAATTAGAATAAGTCTTTTCTTATAATTTCAATATAAAGCTAAAATAATTTTATATTACCTTGCAAATTCTTCCAAATCTCAATGGTCATAGAAGGATCACATTTGCATAAAAACTGCGACAGCACAATGATATCACAGTAATTGAAATAGCATTTCTAACTGGCAACAGCGACGCTTTTATGTCCTATGCAATGTACCATTCAATCGATACAAAAGTTATGGCAATAAGAAATCAGAAGAGTAGTTGTTTTATAAATAATTTATTCTTGATTTAATTATCATTTTATTTGCATTGACTGATGAATTCCACCATAATTAGTAAATTAAAAAAGTAATTCCGGTAAACATATAGTTTTAATAAAAATTTTATTCTTTGTAAGATATTTGTATTTATAAATTAAATTAGTTTTTATTTTATACCACATTTTAAATAAACAATGTAACTCCCAAGAACGACATTTACATTTTTAACATCTTATTTCACTTTAACAAGACAAAATATTTGTATCCTTATATTCAAACATATTCTTTTTGTAAGCTGTCATTTAAAACCTTTGTGACATATCATTCAAAAAGTAAATTTGAAAGATGCGTTCCAATATTTAAATTGTCAGCATTTTTCAATTACTTTAACATATGCAACCAGTTTCCTTAATGACAACAGGTGGCGGAATAAAATACTTATATATATTCATATATATTAGATTTATTTCATTCAAGCAAGCGTATCACTTCAAAAAGGATCATTTCTTCCATTTCCAAACATTGTTTCTCGTTTAATATCTAAATTAAGTATGAATAATCTGCATATTAGATCTTACGAAAATGTCATCGCTTTTACAGTAGACGGCCATAGGATTACTCACAATATAAATGTAATCGTCCCAATGATATTATTGGATATATTACTGAAGAAATTCGTTTGGAAAACTTTTATTGAAATTAAAGAAGAGTCGGTGTTAAATATCGAATATCCAAGCAATTCTGCAACTAAATTAGAAAGGTTAGAAGAAATATTAAATACCGCAAGTAAAGAAAAAGCTGGTCAACCAATAGATCTGATTGAAGTTCATTCGGACATATACAAAGCTGTCGTACGTGGAAAAGAAACCCCGATAGGAAAGATCTTATGTTACTACGCAGAAACGTTATCTAAACTAACGCCTGAAGAAACTGTGAAGTTAGTAGAAACTTACATGTCTACAAAACCTATAATATCCCAATCTTCTTTTGTTAGGTTTGAGTTGCTTGTGACTCTATTAGCGAAGAATTGCCTTGGGGATCAATCAATATAATTTGCTTGAATTTCATGTATTCTTGATAAATGGTATATGCAAACAATGATATATTATTTCAATTTTGATTTCATTATCTAAGATATCTTTATAAAAAAGTGTTTTTTATGCGCCTAAAAGGAATTATTGTGAACTGTAATCATTTGATGTTGTTTATCTTATGCTAATTCGTTGAATAATTTTGTTTTGTGCTTTGGCAATTAAAATGTTGTAGTGTAACTTTTGTGTTGCTTTCTCATTTTAATTTGTAAAATAAGCGTTTTATGATATTCTAAGATATTTTAAAATGAAACACAACCTGTTTGTATTTATTATTTTTAATTCATTATTATATTTAGCTAATATTGATACATAAAAAATTTACATGTATTCCTTTTCATTCAGTATGAAAAAACTATATCATTTGCAAAACTATATCATTTCTAAGCTATATCATTTGTACAAACTTCCACATACTAAAAATCGTAAGCATTTGTGTGTTTCAAAACGTTTTTTATCCTCAAAAATATTTTTCATGCAGTAAATATTAACCTAATATTAATATGGCGTGTGCTTGGAAAAATTGTTAAATACAATACATCGAATTTTTCTTTGTTGATATGCATGAATGTTATGTTGTGTGTATGTATGTATGTGTATATATATACATATATATATATGTGTGAGTGTGTGTGTGTGTATATGTGTGAGTGTGTGTATATGTGTGAGTGTGTGTATATGTGTGAGTGTGTGTGTATGTGTGTGTTTGCAAAATTTTAATTCTTAAAATTTTCGCTGGTTTTTTTATATTATATAAATTTCGCAAAAAAAACAATTGAAGATTAATAAACATGAAAAATATTCAAAACAATTTTTTTCAATTATTTGACAAAAATGCATGATTTTTTGATTTTTTTTTTAAAAAAAAGAAAAGGTAAATTGTATTTTATTACTTAAGTCATAGTCTAAAACTTATTTTAGTTTAATTTAAGCAGCATAATTTCTTTAAGACTCCAATAAGAACTGAATACTTATTAATAACGCTCTGTTTTAGACGAGATTAAGTATGCCATTTTATATTCGTTATTATTATCATAAATATTTTTGTCAGCAAAATCTTTGAATTTGCACATTAAAATATAATTCTAAAGTTAATTTATAATAATAGTCTGTAATATTTTTTTAAATTTTCTTTTATATAAGAAGGATGATTTATCACAGTCATTATTTTAAACATTACCAAATATTAACATTTTTTGTTTAAAAAAGTTAAAAGTGGCGTCTATAAAAAGTTCGCATAATTTTAAAATTCAAAAACTAAATATAATTTTCTTGACTTTTAAGCTGGTAAAAAATTAAAAAGGAATTCAAATTATCATCAATTAACGAATATTTTATTGATGTTTATTGTCTTCTCATAATTTACGAAATTTTCGTACAATATTATTAGCGTATGCTTAATAATTATAGTTATACAAATTATTTATTTCAACCACAACATTTAAAATTCAGCTGTAAATTACTTTAATATAATTTTTTTTTTTTTTTTTTTTTACAAACCAGCATTAGATTCCTGACAATGTCTGACGATGAAAGATGGATGGTTGCTGTGCTTCTGCTGTTTACATGCAAGCTTGTTGGAATGGGTGCTTAGTGGTTTTCCGAATTTCCATTCGTGCAAATATATAGGAAAATAATCCACAATTATTGAAACGTTTTCATTGAAGCCAAAAATGTGTTGGATATTCAAACATTTTTCAGCAATCTTCGTCTTTTAGGCTGTCTGTTACATGATATATATATATATATATATATATATATATATATATAAAATAATAAAAACTGCAGGAAAGCAATTAAATATTCTGAAAAAAATGTTCGAAAATTTCCGAAAAAATATCTTGAGATAGCTTTAAGAAATTCTAATGAAAAATTAGTAAATATGTAGCTAAATTAGTAAATATGTAGCTAAAAATAGAATCATTACTTCTATTAAATTCTCAGTACTTGCAAAACATTTAAAACATTTTCAATTATGTTATTACAACCAAGGTAATATATATTTAGAAAATCATTAATATATTAGTGTTCTACATCCTATACAACCGCTGTAGAAACACATAAAATACCATAACTATGTTTCATTATTGATCTTGATTAAAAACTGACGTGAGTTATTAAGTATCCTAAGCCCTAAATTTGAAATTTAAATAGTTAGATTGCCAATATATTGTACAATACAACATCAAGAAAAATTTTATTAGAATGTATTTAAAAGCAATTTTAAAAAAAATACATTTTACATTTGATGTGGCTATCTCAACTTTTTGATTATGCTTTTACAATTCAACGATTTTATAAGATAGTGTCAAAATCTCTGCTGGTACTCTTGAGAAATGTAGATGTTTCTACAAATTTCCACTACAAATTTCTGAAAAGGTTGCAATTGATATTGTAGAAATGACAAATAAAAATGAGTTAAATAACAACAATGCTCTACGTATAATAAACAAACAATTATAATTTGTAGAGTATGTTTAATGGATTTTGCCATGATAATAAAAACACTTCTTTTAGTTTTGAATCATGGTGAAACAGCAATGATAAAAACAGAGTTCACGTCTTCAACATTATATTAGAGTAGAAGTATCGAACCTTCTGAATATTTATAAGTGTAGACTTCTCAGTGAGGTAACATCTGATTGATCCGATGATTTTTGAACAGGATTAAATCTTCTGCCAAGTGGCTCCTAATAAGGCATTTTAGAAGCTCCAAATAAAGCAATGAAAACATAATTTGGATCTTCAACCGATAAACTCCAAATAATGTGCGAAATTAAGTTCATAAGGGTTTGTCTTTCGTTTAATCAGAGCACCACGAAGTATGACTTTAATCTAAGACTTCTCCGATAGATGGCACCACCAGAAGATTCACTCGCACAAATTTGACCTTGATCTAAAGGGGAAGACAAATTTCTCTAGATTATTACACCCATGGTAACTGCTAAACGACAGACCACAGGACCTTCAATTCCACAGATATAACGAAACTGGGGTAATAATCCCCTAATATTGTCATTAACAAAGAATTTTTATGTTTTTATTGATCTAAGGAAAAGATTTATTCCAGCTGCAACCATTTGATTTATTTTAAACAACAATATGAAAATATTTGTGGACACCTAAATAGCTTTTACGAAGTGCCAATATTATTTAATACATAATAAAATGAAATTATTTGCATTAAAAATTTGGATTTATCCGTAAGCCCAATTTGCAGGAATGCAGTTTATATTTCCGATAGAACTACATGTACAAATACTAAAAGTTATTCATTTAATATAAAGCAATATAACGGCGTTTTGAAAACTTTATTATTCTTCAGGTCTAGCAGATGGGAGCTTACAATTCTGGCATATGGCCAAATATCTCCCTAAATTCCCTATTGTTCAACAATTATTGTGACAGCGTTTATCAAAAATTAATAATGTATATTCATCAATAATTTTTACTCATTTTCATAAGCACCTTGTTTGTAACATTTGACTTTTAATTAAGAAATTAATAAAAATTTATTTTGTTATAGTGTTTAAATTGTTCAAAAACTCATACTGATTTAATTAGGAAATGAGCGACAAATCGTACTTTAATCTTTTAAATATTATATTTTACATTCGTAACATTGCATATTTATAAGATTATGCTATCTTGCAGGCTATAAATATCTCTAAATATTGGTTGCAAGTAACTGTTGAACTCATCATCATATTGTATGATTTCTCGCTTCTTCAACACTGAAGATGGTACTAATTTTCCAACATTTCTTTTATTCGTTATTCCATGAGCAACATACAGCATTGTTATAAATAAAAATGAAAGTTTTCATACTCCTATAGAACCCATTCTGTCTATCAAATTTCAATGAAATTTGATGTATAGGTTACAATTACCTATGCATCAAATTTTTGAGGAAAATATTTCTGGAATAAAAAAAAAATTCAAGTGTTGACCACAAATTCGGTAAAGCAAATTTAGAGGACTGGTGTAAAACAAATGACTTAAATTATTAAAATTATTTATTCAAAAGAATGTGCTCAATGTATAGTTCGTTGACATTAATTACATGTTGAAAGCCCATTATAGAGTATTCAATAGCACGTGGAAACTCTCAAATGTTCTCAACAACATGACGTGTAATGCTAACTTTTAATTTAGGTAAACTCCTAATACATTACTGTAATATATAGTAACTTTATTAATGTTCTCTTGAATTTTTTTGAGTGTAAAATATTGGATTTCTCAAATTTTCTAAGAGGCTAAATTGTAGGAGTTATCTAACTGATGGTAGTGTAACCGAAACATCTTAACTTTTAGGATTTTCTAGAGTTATGCTGTCTTAAGTCATAACAACCCGCAAACAGCTCGGCAAGACCAGCTCGGTAAAGCAAACAAGTGGATATTAAAGGAGTTCAACGAAAGAGACCGAAGGATATTGAAGAGGATTGTAATGTTTACGGATCGAAAAAACTTCAGCAAAAGTGACCACAGATATCAATCAGCACCTATATTCTTAACTGTCAATGATTAAAATTAGAAAGCGGTTTCATAAACAGAACATTTGCAGCTAACAACAATCACCAAACCATTTGTCACGGATGTAAATGCCAAAGGACGGTCGATCGATTGGTAAGTGGGAAAGAGTAATGTAGTCTGACGAATCGTATTTCCCACTTTTTCCTACAACAGAACGGATGCACTTTTGAAAGACATCTGCACAAGCTTATGATAGTGATTACTATCTTATTGTGATCTCATTCCAACTGTCAAACATGAAAGTGGATCTGTCAAAATCTGAAATGCTATGTCACGTGATTTTCTGCTAGATAAACCGTAACCCTGAAAAGAAAGACTATTGAGGAGACGTTATGAGAATTTTTCTGACCAGATCCACACATTCTATGATGCAAGCTTTGTTTCCTACAGGAAATGGAATTTTTCAGAATGATAATGCATCTATCCAGGCATTGATACTTGTCCAATCATGGTTTGATGAACATTAGGCTTTGCCCCGATTAATCATATAACCTCAACGCTATAGTTGAACCCATCATTATCTATTTTAGAGTGTTCAATAAAGAATAGATATATCCTCCACTACCATTTCTTTCAAAATATTCACAATATACTTCAATGAATAATAGTATACTATTCCTCTAAACACTATTCAGCACTTGTATGAATTTATTCCTGAGCTAATTCAAATTATATTGCATGCAAAATGCGCCCTTACATCAAATCTTTAATGGATTATTTTTTAATTCAAGGTGTTTCCATTATTTTGATAATCACCTATACATATGGTATTGCTTATTCAACTTTATTTTTTTAAATATTATGTTATTATAAAAATATTATTTAATTCATTAGATAAATAAAATGGGTGTAGAAATGTTAACTGATTTTCT
Organism: Latrodectus elegans; assembly: GCA_030067965.1. Classification (NCBI taxonomy): domain Eukaryota; kingdom Metazoa; phylum Arthropoda; class Arachnida; order Araneae; family Theridiidae; genus Latrodectus; species Latrodectus elegans. Next base: position 79,537,043 of record CM057819.1, read on the forward strand.
TTATTCATGGGAAAGAAATGGAATTTTTTTTATTCGTTTATTATTCATTGCATTTTAAATTTTAAACATTTTTGAATTTTCTTCACGCGAATACTTTTAATATTTTCTTAAGTAGATGCCAAATATTTCTTCTAAGTCTTAATCAATTTCACACAATTCCCATTGTGGTGCGTTACAAATATATATGAATTTAAGACACTAATTTAAGACATTAATTGAACAAAAATATCTATTGGAATTTCTCACATTTATTCATCAGAATTACAAATCTTAAAATGAATAATAAACATAAAAAATCATTTAGATTCTTCTCTGAGAAATTTAATTTAATTTCCTTTTTAATAATATTTATCCATAAATAATATGTAGCAATTAAGGTATACAAATATGTTATTATTACATTCAGTTTCATTCCTAATTTTCTATAAAAATGCATGCACATTTTAATTAGAATGCTTTTATTTTCATGAAAAAATATTTTTAAATGCTTCACTTAGGAAATGAGATTTTAAAATGGTAATTCATATAACATTTCAAATATTCATTAATCACTTTTTATATTTAATTTGAGTTATTACTTTAAATTTTAAATGCATATATATATATATATATATATATATATATATATATATATATATATATATATATATATATATATATACATATTATCCAAAAAATTATAAATCCAAAATCAATTTTTTAAATGACCTTTTGCATCGACAACAATTCTTATTCGTTTAGACATCGAGTCTACATTCTTCAGTAGAGTATTTATATCTAGAAACGCTTTGACAATGCAACTTCTTAAATTTTATAAACTAAAGTGTGCTATTAAATCTGTCTTTTAATCAAGCTCTACATATTTTCTATGGTATTCACAGCCGGTCCCTGCAATGGCTATTGAAGATATTGAAAATAAGACTGAAGTTCAATGGATCAAATTTTAACATTTGTTTCACGGTGCAGATTATTATTAAGAAGCATCCCTCACCATCAGATTAAAAATAGAGCATTCCATGGTGCACGTGACCTATCAATATATCTAGAATCTCATGGCTATTTACTCTTGAGAAACATCTGTGCATAACTACCCCTTTCATGTTTCATATCATGGTACTTCCACTTCAAACCTTGCCCAGCTGGAATAAAGTAAGATAGATTCATATCTTCCTGGGATTCTCACTAAATTCCACTTCTTCTGTCAGAGCAAATATATATATATATATATATATATATATATATATATATATATATATATATATATATATATATATATATATATATATATATATATATATATATATATATATATATATATATATATATATATATATATATTGTGTGACTCTTCCAACTATATTAGCCGTTTTCAATCTTTATATGGCCAATGTATATATTCACAACAGGACTGAAAAATTAATTAGGGCAGAAATGAATGGTTTCTCATAGGTATTCGTCTATGCATTTCTATCCACATCTGTTCTCTTTCTATGGTTCAATCTGAAATAATTTAGAAAGAGTCTTGATTGACGATTTTTGGCATTTGATGTACATTAGAAACCCTGTTCTGCTTTACTATTCATCAGTGACGATGTGATATTGAAAACTTTGCTTGAACCTCAGTTACACAACTCAAAAACTGTTAGTTCTTATCCCAACTTTTAAAAATTTACTATATTTTCTTTTGAGAAACCAATAAGATATGCTGTCTTCAAAATCAGAGGCCCTGCTAAACAGGCACTAACAAAATACTTCCTTTTGCGAAAATTCAATGTTTATCCCTTTAACTTCATTCATTTTGAATTTAATTCTTATACCTTATTTATAAACAACATTCTCACAATGAGAAAACCAAATCATAAAGATGTTTGTATACTTCATCTCTAACAAATATTTGAATGGAAATCATAAAAGTTTTTAAACGAGGGGCAGTGTACATATTTCCAATTTTCCAACTTTTAAAAAGAAGTTGTTCAGATGTTTAAAAATACATTGTTTAAATAAATTCAATGTATTTTCTATTTCAATGCAAAATTTACAAAAACAGTAAGTTTATTCTTTTTTAGTTTTTTCTTCGTAAGAAATTATGATAATTTCACCAAAAAAATATTTTCTGATATTTTCATCCTGCTATAGATACTCAACAATTATTTTTACAATTTACCATTGATCTATTTGCTAAAATATTTCAAAATCATTGCACAATAATTTTCGCTTTAACATATTCATATACTGACGGAAATGTTAAATAAGTGATATAAATATAATTAAAAATTTGATTATTGATATATTTTAATTGAATCTGAATCAAGCCTCTGAATTTATTTGAGATATGTTTAAAGTAATTACATTATAATGCTTAATCAAACTTACGAAAATAATTGGAATTTTAAAATAATAAGCTTACATATTTAATTTGCTTATAATTATGGTATTTTCTCATTATGTCTTAAGTTTTTATAGCGTTTTTAAAGCAAATAAATTTATATTAAAATCACTTAAATAGAGTGTCACTCAAATGTAGTAACTGAACTTATCTAAATTTAACTTGGTTTTTAAACTTTTATCATGATGATTAAATTTTCCGCACAGTTAAACTTTTGTTACGTAGTTAATAGTATACAACATAAAAACATTATTACTTTCAGAAGAAAGTAATACTTTGATATAAGTTTTCTATATACTAAACTTTAATAAAATGCGATAATTAAATGTTACTGTTATATTTCATTAATATATATTTTCTAATTTATTTATAGAAAAATTGAGAAGAGAGAATTTTTTCTTACCCTGGAACTAAATATCTTTCGGAACTTTTTCCAGAAAATGTTTCAATAATTTATTAAAAAAAATTAAAAATCTGTATAAATTAATTAAACTCATCATTATATTAAATACATAAATACAAATGTGAAATATGATATAGTGTAACTCATTACCTTCCAAAATTAAATAAAATAATTGAAAAAATAAAGTGAACTTAAAAGACGAGTTTCATTTAATTTTAAACCAAATCTTTAGGGAGAAAAAACCAGGAAGTTTCAAGAATCGTGTTAAGCAGATTGTGTGTATAACAATATCTTTGTTATCATTACTACAGCTGAAAAGTGACGATATCTTTTTTGAAACATAAAACATAAGGAAAAATCACGCATTAAAATGATTCTCTGATGTGACAGAAATAGAATTAAACCTTCTTTAAAAAGAGTTAGTGCGCATAAATATTGTTTATTAAAATGGAACCAGATATTTAAAAAAAACACTATTTTTGACATTTGCGCATTTTAAAATTGTTCATAGAATCATGGAGAATTTATGCTTATTGAAACTCTACTATGTAAGTATAAATTTGCTCATTTGGATATCATGTGCTGCCGAAAATACCATCTTTTGTCAAAAACTTCCAGTAGATCCCGACTTCGATAAAAATGTAGTAAGTTTTCCATACATTTTTTAATCCATGAAAGGTACGATTTTTTTTTTAATCGTCATTTAAAAATATCATTGTTAAAATTTTCAGAAATATTTCGAGTGCAAAAATACACTTATTTAAAATCTGATAATTGGCTTTAAATCAAGCAGAGATAAGAACTTATAAATGCTATTTTAATTAATAGTTATTTTGTTTAATAATAAAAAATACATTATTTTTTATTTAAATGTAAACTAAGGCACTTAATAATTTGTCTAAATAATAGTTTAATAATAAATTATATCCTATTTTTAATTTAAAAACAGGCTATGCAACAATGATAAATTATTTGTGAAATAATTTTTATTTATACAATCAAAATTACTCAAGAACTTCTATTGTAAACGTCTTACAGTTCAAAAATGCATAAATTCTGGTGATACTCAATTTTCAGCTGATTTATGTACATGGTGTAGATTATTACAAAAGCGGTGATTAAATTTATTTGGATTTTAAAATTGGCTAACTTATTTCTTAAATTAAATACATGTTTATAAAATTATTTAATGATCCTCTATTAAATTTGTTATTTATAATTTAAATAAAAACATTTTTAGTTATTAATAAAAATAAATTTCAATATATTTTATGAATGTTTCTGTTAGAATGCAAAACGCTTAAATGAAAAAGGGAATAATTCAAACATATATGTTCGAAATAATACTTGATTCAAGGCTCTCTAATTTTAAATTTAGTATTATAAATCAATCTCTAATCCAAGATTTTGCAGATGAAACTATATGAATAAGATAAATTTTCTTCATGAGTATTGTTGAAACCAAGATTGAGATTTTATCTGCTTATAAAATGTAAAAAAAACACCTTCCCTTTTCTCTTAATGATTATTTCGAAATTGAGAACTCAATTCCCGTAATCCATTCAGTTGATCCGAAACTTTTACTTGAAAAAAAAGCTTTTTATAAAAAATTAAATAATTATTAACAAATATAATAGATATAAGTAGACTTAAATTCCGTTCTATATGTATTTCTTTCAGACAAAACCCAGTTTTAATCACGATTTTATTGACTTCATTTTTGAAGTTATACATTATTTATATTATTTGATAAATGTGATAAATGTGTGAGCTATCTTCTGAGTAAATACTCCATTTTTTCTACGATTAAAATTTTGCTGATCATTTTGCAAAATAAATGATTTATTAATTCATATTTTTTTCTTTCTATAATTTGCTCAGAAAAAATGATTCCTTTGATAATATCATTCTAAGTAAATTTAACATTCCAAACTTTCAAACGTATTTATATATAAATAAAAATGCATGTGTAATTAATAATCATTACTTATATACTGATGATTTTATAATATACACATCATTAGTTATATACTAATGATTATTTAATGTACATATCATTAGTTATATACTAACGATTATTTAATATACATATCATTAGTTATATACGAAATATATTTCCGTAAGTATCAAAATAAACAATTTATAAAGATAATCATTTATCGTTTCCAGGCATAGTAACAATCTCGCTAGAGCCACATATTTTATAACACACACACAAGTAATTGTAGTATTTTTTCTCTTGGGAGTGTACTAAGAATAATGGGTACAAAATATTTTGTAGCAAGATTACTTAAAATTGTATTCATACAGATAAAATCCAGTCACAATAGTAATTAATCATCAGAAAACAAAATTTCTTTAATAAATTTATATCAAAATGTTTGTTTATTATATTTTTGAATCCAAAGATTGACCATATTGAGATAATAATTAATAGTATGTTTCTTAAAATTAATTTCAAGAGATGTATGATTAATGGTTTCATACATGTTTTGAAATTAATAGCTTACATCATTAAATATTTTATTTAAATGATAAAACCAATTATTGCAGACGCAAATAATTTCATCCAAAGGATATCCAGTTCAAATTTACGAAGTAACAACAGAAGATGGCTATATTTTGGAGATGCTAAGGATACCACACGGGAAACATCAATATAATAATGCCAACAATCAAAAACGAATGCCAGTTCTTCTAATGCATGGTGCATTTGCAGATTGTGCCAGCTATGTTCTTAATCATCCAAATCAGAGTTTAGGTAATTAAAATTTTGAAAGTTTATTTATTTAAATAAGATTAACAACAGCAATGGTTTTAATTTTGATATGTTTTACATATTCCTCGCGTTTTTGAAAATAAGTAATAAAATTGGTTAAAAAGTGTAGCTTGAGCAATCAATGAAAATAAAAATTTAAATAAATAATAACAAATATCTTAAACAAAAGTAATACCTAATCAAAACTATTGATTTAAATTATAATTCTCATTTTAAGATAACATAAGCAAGTGTTTTTGCTTAATATATATATATATATATATATATATATATATATATATATATACTTTGCAGTATTTTAAATTTTTTTATTAAAAACGTTCTCTTTATTTATAACAGTTTTCTTATTTTACTTCACAAAACACTGTTGAGAAATTAAGTTATTATAACTTAACAACCTAGGAAATATAGCTAAAAAAATCAGAAAATCAGGAGCTAAAAAAATCAGAAAAATTAAGTTATTATAACTTAATTCCTCAACATTTATTCGTGAAGTAATGACAATTATACATTGAATTGATATTCTTCATATGGAATTCTAGGAAAAATATGTGAAAGAAAAAACATTAAGTAGAAAAGCAGTGTTGATTTAAGTAACAGTAGTATTTTACACAAAATTCAGCCAATATTTTCTACAGAAAAGCCTGCATTAGATTTCCTTTTTATGCATATAATTTTCATATACTCATTGAAATAATTTACAATTTATAAGTTTCCATATGTGAAGTATCAATACTTTAGTAATTAAAAGTTTTAATACGATTTTTAAACTTTTTTTTATCAAAACACATTTTTAAAGTGGAATTGAATAGTGAAATTTGTCATAGGTTTCATATTAGCTGACGAGGGCTATGACGTTTGGCTGGGAAATGTAAGAGGAACGCCAATGTCAAGGAGGCACCAAAACTTGACATCTGATTCTCTATATTTTTGGAATTTCAGGTTCTTCATTTTCTTTGCTTTATCGATTTCAAACTGTAATAGCATTTTTTTAGATCAAAAATTTGTCTGATTATTTATGGAATGCATATAGTTGCTGAAAATAATGTTGCTTATTTATGATTTCTTTTAATAAAAGATTGTTTTATTTTTTTATCCTCCAGTATCTCAAACTTCATCAATAGGCATGATAATTTTTGAATGTTTTTGTAAATAAATTTTCTCTTCTAAAAATACAATAATATATTTTGTTTCTATTCAATAATATTTATGCTATTTAAAGTGTACTTATCAAAAACATTAGAAGAACAATCAAAAAGCTCATAAAAAAGTTGCAGATAATGAATATAAAATTTTGCAAATCAGGAATTGTTGTGTATACATGAGTACAAAATTTACAAAATACAGAAAAAAGTTTAAAAAAAAGCATATTGGTGCTTTTAATTGTTGGATACTATAGAAAGAAGTATAAATGAGATTCAAGGCAATAGTTTATCTACATATAATCGACAAAAAAGCTTTCTTTGGGAATAAAGTATCTTACGCGACGTATGTGTGGTTTCTTCGAACATTTGTATCACTTCTTCACTTGTTTTATATTGATGCAAAGAGGTTATTGATCCTAAATATATCCAATACACTTCTAACCAATAGCAAAAGAAGCCTAGATGTCTTTAAAAAACGACATTAAAGAATTCCCCTAACACGCGTTACTCAAATAAAGCATTTTCTACATTGTTTAAGCTTCAATTTCATAAGATGAACTGCTAATTCTTTTAAGCTTCTTTGCTTACTTTTAATATTTCTAACATCTGTATGAAACCTGGTACCATATTGCATTAAAAAAGTATTACCAGTTGTTGTTACGTAATATACATCATTGTGTATTGTTTGCATAGTTTCAGCAAATTAATTGATTCCGAATTATATGTCTCATGTTTCTTATGTTCACCTATGGTAAAACTAGACCGTACCATCAACCCACCTACATTTATTTAGGAGATACAGAGTGTGTCAAAATAACTTTTTATTTCGAATTGCAATAACACAAAAAAGTGATAATGATAATGAGGTTGGCATGTTCTCGTCTCAGAGAAAATACAGAGAGTATTAACGCCTTTTTAGAACGATTTCGATAACGAATTAAAAAAGTAAATGTTTTAGAATAAAAATTTTGGCAACAGCTTATTATTTGAAATGAGAAATATCATCTGCTACTTTTAAATTTATTCTTTTTCAAAATGTCACATATAAACATGCTGTGAACTGAAGGATATGTTTTTGCACTTTCCGAAGATAAACGTTCTTATTCCAGAATTCAAAAACGTTGTGAAATGCATAGTATTAAAATTTCTAAGTGCAAAATGAGCAAGATTATTAATCGGACAGATAAAAACTGTCAATCATTTTTTCTACATAGAAAGAAGACTCCAAACGAATATCCGTAAAAGATACGTACTGTTTCAAATGTTTCTAAAAGTGAAATCGCTGGTAACAAGAGAAAATCCGCCAACACAGAAATCAATTGCAAAGTCCTTAGATCCATCTGTAGCAACAATAAATAAAATAATAAACCAGTATTTACAGCTTAAAAATTCTAAAAAACATAATGTTCACCAGCTTTTGCCGAGACATGTGACTCAACACAAAACATTTTGTAGAATCCTGTATGAAAACCACTTAGCAGGAGATAAATGGAGAAACATTGTCACCCTTGATGAAGCATGGGTTTACCTAAATAACTGCAACAAAAAAGGTCTTTTCACTATAGAAAATGCGGAGAAAAAAATGTACAGACCCGTTTCCGTCAATGTAAACAAAGTTTCAGTAAGGGGTTTATGATTGTCACAGGTTTCTCCTACAATGGGAAATTAAAAATGAGAAGCGTAGGAAAAATGTTAAAATCAACTCATCGTACAATCAGGAGAGGGTTTTACGTCCAATATTTGCAAAAGAAATTCCTCTTCTTTATCCCAACGATTTTCAAAGAGAGAAACTTCATCAAGACAGAGCTATAAGTCCTACTTCGAAAACTACCACTGCATACCTTGACAAAATGATGACAAATACAGGTATTGCATGTATATATTTGCAACATATCCCTGCGAAATCTCCTGACATTTCATCTATGGACTATTTAGCCTTTGGTCTGTTAAAAAAGGCTCTTTCTAAACACAAACCCACCACAATAGATGGACTCTGGAAAGTAATGGAAGAGGAATGGAAAGCAATACCCCTGGAAATATTGGGAAAAGCTTTTCTATCATGGAAATCACGATGCAGACTTATAGTCCAGAAAAAAGCCTATCAGGTCGAACATTTAAAAAAATTATCCTTACATTTTAAACATTAATTAAACAGTCATGAAATCGTTCTAAAAATGTGTTAATACCCTTTGTATCATAAAGTTGTGTGACTTAATAGTTCATTCGTCATCATGGGTTCGAGTAATGAACACCATGCATTTGTCATAGTTGCCTCATTTCAATGAGAAACGATTTGTTCCCATGTAATTCCTTTTTGTAGAGGTAATTAAAGTCACGTGCCTTTACTGATCACAAACAAAATTCGGAAGATCTGAAAAGAAACATTCAAAGAGAAACAGTGAACATACCTGCCAATGTGTTGGAGAGAGTGACACGAACCAAGTGTGTTATGATACAGAATTTGGCTCATCAAGTGTATTCCCAATGGCGGCAGTCACTTGTCCATTATAATATTTAAAATTATATAAAGTAAAACTTTAAATGTGTAACTTTTGTATACAAAAATAAATAAAAATATGTCTTTAGTGCTTTTTGTGTTGTTATGATACAAAATAAAGAAGTTATCTTGCCGTTCCCTATATGACACTGTCTCCAAAAATGAACTATTATGGTACAGCTGAATAGTATTGATTATTCTGTCTAATTCAGCTGATAATATACATATACATTCATCATTATTTGTAAATACTGCCTTTATTAAACCTGTTTCGGTAATTTGTTTTGAAATCCTTTGCTTTTAGCTGAAGGAACTTAGCATTACAAATAAGTAGTGTTGCCTATTTTGACTCAATTAACTGTTTTTTCAGAATATATCGATTATTTGCAAATATCACTTTGGTTAAGCTTATTTTCTATTATTTGACCGGAAACTTCTTGTATTTCAGCTGAAAGTAACTGTTGAGTATCATCTTTTCACTTTCAACCAGCTATTTAAATGATATATCACTCATCGTTAGTGATGAAGATTTTTTTAGTTTATTTGATTTTAGACATTTTAGCCTGTAGCAAAAAAACTGTCATTGTAGCAGAGTAATGCTACCTATTTTCTTTTCATTAGCTGTTTAATGATATGTCAGCCATCATCTGTTATGGTATTACTTAATTGATTTTGCCTTGCTGACGCTTAACATTCTCTCTGAATGACAATTGATTACACCCGACATAAAAGATACTCCATTATCATCAACTACTTACTTTTGTTTTTCCCCAGGTCCCATACTCCCAATTCACTAAACGATGGATTTCAATAAATCACGTTAATAAAGACATTTTCCGGTTAAGTCTTCTCAAAATAAAAGTTTAAAATTTCATTTGAAACTGTAGCAATGAAATAAATTTATTTCCTACAAAATCATGATTTTTGTGTTCATTATTCTTCCAATGGTTTTCTGTTTCTAACCGTTTATTTAACAATGAAATTCTCTTCCTGTTTATTGCAATGTTTTAAGTTAAGGATGTTTTATTTAATGAGAGTTACAATATAAATATGTTACTTAATTTGTAAAAACCTTTGTCGTATTAATTTTCCATATGATGTTTTTAACAATACGATTCTTTTATTAGTTTATAAATAAAGTGGGTCCATTTCTATCGATTTGTCTTACTATTATTAAAGCAAAAAGTCGTTTTCTTCACTTAGTAAAATAACAAATAAAAGCATCAATAGAGAACTGTTTCCAATTTTCACCACTAATTTTTGGAAATATATTTAGTTTTTGTTAAAGCAAAATGTGTAGAGAAATGCAAGGCAGAAATATTTGTAGTTAAAAAGAGATTATATTTCCATCTTGATTATCATTTTTCTATAATTCTCTTTTAGCCTTGATGAAATGGCAAAGTACGACCTTCCAGCTTTTATAGATGGAGTCCTAGAATCAACAAAACAAAATCAATTAATATATATTGGATACTCACAAGGAACAACAATTGCTTTTGCTCTTCTTTCTGAGATGCCGAAATATAATCAGAAGGTAGATTCCAAATCGTGACTATAAGATATGTAGGTATTTGAAGTTAAGATTATGCATGGTTTTCTAGGTATTTGTCCTCACTTAGAAATCATGAAAATAATTGCTACAAGTATATTTGTGACTAAATGTAAATTTTATAAAACTGGGAATTCTATCGTTTTCTAAGTTCAATGAAACAAGAAAAAAAGGGGTGAAAAAATATCCTTTAATTTAATTATCGAGAAAAGATAGATATTTTAAGTATGAGAAATCACATATTTGATACATCATCTATATCAAAGTGCAATAGGCCGAAGGTTGCACATAAAAAAAAGTCGGATTACAAACTCTATGTGTAGGTATATCAATGGCCTCGATTTGTTTTTAATCGCAACCTTTAGTTCAGAAATCGCTTAAGAATTCTTAGATTACACTTTCTCTGAAGACTGAAGAAACTGTAGAAAGAGAATAATATTACCATTTAAGTATTTCTGCTATATTCGGGTAGTTTTAAGCTATCACACGATTTGAAAGCTCTCTTCCAGAAGAGAAAGTAGGAATGCATTGTAGCTTATCAATGCCGTGCCAAATGAATGATATATGAAATCAAACTAGGGATTTTAAATGGCTGAAATTCCCGCGTGTTCGAATTTTTAAATTAAATATGTAATTTTTTTTCAGTGATTTAAAATTTTTTCATTCTAATGTTCTTTGATTTAAAGGGTTTTTTTTTTTTTTTTTTTTTTTTGTTTGTTTGTTGTGAAATGCTCTCACGATGAAAATTTACTGAATATATTGACAGTTTCACAGAATTTCAAGAAGGGAATAACTTCAACAAGCGCAAAGCAAATTCGATTGCTAGTACCATTTATTTCTAAAATATGAATGATTTAACTGCATTGTTTTTCGAGATAATGTTGACTTCCTTATACGGTCACTTAATTTTGGTCTTTCTCTCCCTTCCTGTCTCTCGAATTCAAATTGTCGATTCCGGATCATCGAAATAAAGTTTTCGGTATGTGTTCGTGCTTCTCTGCGGTTCCACTTACCTGTGGTATTTTATTGCACATAAAATTTCTCTGCTAGAAATTAGTAATATTATTATATATGGATTGAAAACTTTTAGAAATGTTTCCCAAATGAAATGAAATTTAGAAAATGCGTTTTATTGTCTGTTCATAGATATAAATTTGATATTATATTACTTAGTAAAATTATACTAATTCAATAATTAACATTAATATAATAAAAATAAAAAACAATAAAAAACATTTAATAAAATTTTGAATGAATTTGAACTATCAAGGGATATATGGACAAAATAATTTTAGGTAAAAAATAAGAAAAAGTAAAAAACATTTAACAAAATTTTGATTAAATTTGAACTATCAAGGGATATATAGAAAAAATAGTTTTAAGTATAATTTATTTACAGTTATTAATTATCAACTATTAATTAATAATGTGATTTTCATCTTCTTTTTAATTCGATAGTATGTAAGAAAGAAAATCCATCAAATATGCACATAAATATGTAAATATATATATCTGTTTCAAATTATAACAAACTTTAGGCAACTTAAATTAAAATAAAAATTCAAGGTAACTATAGCACAGCACAGTTTTGTGAGTTAATAACCGTCAGCAGAAACAGTTTTACTAATGAAGCTATTGCTCAGAATATTAAGAAATTGTACATAGGATAATATATCTGAACCTGTTTAATCGAATATGAAACAAATAGTCCGAATTTCACCCCTAAAAATATTTTCAAATAAATACACCAGATCATTTAAAATAATTTAATAATTTTAAAACAAAACATGTTCAATATGACAGATTCCACTTTCAGTATCTTTCTGGAATCTTAAGATAGAATGTTCTTCCACTGACCACTATGTGTTTTGTGAAATGTTACGAATGTATCTGAAATATTGTTTTTAAGATTAAATAAAGTTATTGGAGTTTTATGATTCACGAGATTACCATACTTCTAGTATCCCAAAAGTTAAAATTCTCACAGGTTGAAAGCTAGGGTTAAAGAAGGCCGTAGATCATGAAAACGGTGACTGATAACACGTTCTTTATTTATGTACTTTTAAAGACGTCTTATATACAAAGAGCAAAGTGTGGAGTTGCTTAATTTTGGATAAAAGTTTGTCGCGCTTGCATGTCAAGAAAAATTTTAATCGGTACTTACGATGCATACCATTGTCCGATGATTAAGATTGCTAATGAGTTTCTAACACTTAATTCTTCTAAAAATATTAACTGTGAATAAATATAATAAACTTTTGGTGATTGCATCCTAACTTGTAAGATTGGACAAGTTCTTAAACTCTGTAGTTGTCAGTATTTAGCCAACCACTCTCACATAAGAGTGCATTTCGTCTGTTCAGATGTTATTCCAAAATCATTCAGAATAAACCTTAAAGTGATCATGAAATTCAAAGAAACTCAAATTCTGAGTTTCGAAATCATGGAGGAGCAACCGATGTTTAAGTTAATGTCTTTAAGAATAATAGTATTAGATACTCCACACTATCTTCTGTGCAGATGTAAATAAGACCACTTCGGTTTGGCCTCAGAGGTGATTCTACATGATGTTCTAAAATGTTGAATGAGACAGATCCAGTTTCTTTTTTCTGCAATTTCATACTAGCATTTAGAAGTTTCATCCTTTTCCTCTTCCACCTGCAGCGCAAGTTCTTTCTTTTTTAATTGCTTCTAATAAAATAGGTTTTAAACCAGTTCCAAAACGAACATTAAACGAATGGTTTCTCCAAATTCAAGTACCATTAATCGAATCTTTAATTAGCTTTTTTGCATCTTTTTCAAAACTAATTCTGGCAATATAACGAGGTCTAATTTACAATAAGGAGCACATTAGAAAAAATCTCCAAAGCATTCTTAGCTTTCATAATGAATGCAGAGTGATGTGAACACAAATTTGCGTTACTGTTTCCTTTCCGCAGTTTCTGCTGCATTCATAAATTTACTTAGAAATGTTAAAAATATTATATGTTATTATGTGATACAGTTATCAGACATGGGATCATTTCATTCACAGGTATTAATCACACTCTCTTGAGAAACCAAATATACCCGAGAGAGAAAAATAATTCATTGTTTGTATTTTGATACCAGTTCATTAAGGTACACCTTTGATTTCCTAAATCCTTACTGCAAAAAATCATACATGCAATATATTATGTAACTATTACAAATAATAATTTTTATTAATGATTACATGTTACATGTTTGTACTATAGAACTGTAGTGTCCGTTGAAAGACCTTTTACTAATTGAATATTTTGTTGTTACCTTGTCGCTTGTTGATTTGACCAATTTTTTTGCAAGTTTCATTTGAAAACATTGAATTTAAATTTGGACAATGGCAGTTATTTTTTAAAATATAACTAAGAAATTTTGAGAGTTTCTTTTTTAAATTTATCGTATATTTTAATGATTCCGTAATTTAACTAATAAAAGTTGCTTAGAAATTAATGGCAAAAATGTTTTAAAATCTAAATAAATAATTAATTGCAAATGTATAATTCCTTGAAAAAGTGTCCTTAAAGTGGCAAACCTTGTTTCATTATTTGCTTTAATAAATATAATTCCTTCATTATGTTACTCACAAAATTTTATAGCATTCAGAGCAATAGTTTCATCTTTAAACAATTTTAAAATGAATTAAGTTTATTGTTCATTAGTTAAGGTATACTTAAAGAATTACGAAAATAATACACTACTGGCCATTAAAATTGCTACACCAAGAAGGCGACATGCTACAGACGTGAAATTTATACGAAAGGAAGAAGGTGGTGTGATATGCAAATGATTAGCTTTTCAGCGCATTCAGACAAAGCAGGCGCCAGTAGCGACACCTCCATTGTGTTTAAATGAGGAAATTGTTCAGCCGGTTCCTCATACACAAATTGCATTTGAATGTTGTTGCCTGGTGAAAAGTTGTTGTGATGCCTCGTGTAAGAAGGAGAAATGCGTACCAGCACGTTTCTGACTTTGATAAAGGTCGAATTGTAGCGTACCGGGATTGCGGTTTATCTTATCGCAGTATTGCTGCTCGCGTCGGTCGAGATCCAATGACTGTTAGCAGAATATGGAATCGATGGGTTTAGGACGGTAATACGGAATGCCATGCGGGGCCTCAACGGCCACAGATCACTAGCAGCCGAGAAGACAGGCATATTATCCGCATGGCCGTAGTGGATCGTGCAACCACGTCCCGAGCCGTGAGTCAAGAAACAGAGTCGTTTGGAAGACAACAAGTGTCTGCACGAACAGTTCGACGATGTTTGCAGCAGCATGGTCTCTTAGCTAGGAGACCATGGCTGTGGCTTTCCTTGACGCTGCGTCATAGACAAGAGCGCCTTCAATAGTGTGATCAACGACGAACCTGGGCGCATCCTGGGCGCGAGACGTTATCTTTTCAGATATATCCAGGTTCTGTATACAGCATCATGATGGTCGCATCCGTGTTTGGCGGCATCGTGGTGAACGCATCCTGGCAGTGTGCATTCGTCATCATCATACTGGCCCATCACCTGGCGTGATGGTATGGGGTGCCATTGGATACACGTCTGGGTCTCCTCTTGTTCGCATTGACGGTGCTTTGAACAGTGCATGTTACATTTATGGTTTGTTACGACCCGTGACTCTACCCTTTATTCGAGCCCTTCGAAACCCTACGCTTCAGCAGGATAATGCCCGACCGCATGTTGCCAGTATTGTACGGACCTTCCTTGATACGGAATATGTTCGGCTGTTGACCTTTCCAGCATGTTCTCCAGATTTTTCACCAATAGAAAATGTCTGGTCAATGGTAGCCAAGCGACTGGCTCGTCACCAAACGCCAGTCACTACGGTTGATGGACTGTGGAATCGTGCTGAATCTGCATGGGCATCTGTACCTGTACATGCAATCCAATCTCGGTTTGACTCAATGGCCAGGCGTATAACTGCTGTTATTACTGTCAGAGGTGGTTGTTCTGGGTACTGACTTCTCAGGATCTATCCAGCCAAATTTTTTGAAAATTTAATCACTTGTTATTTCTTGTATAATATATTTGTCCAATAAATATCATTTAGTTATCTGCATTTCTTCCTGGTGTAGCAATTTTAATAGCCAGTAGTGTATATCGTAATAAATCAGAATCCATGGTTCAGAAAAGTTTAGAAGATAATACTTCAAAACCAAATTAGTTCAAACATGTAACGGGTGGTAAATAAAAGAGAACACTATACTGACAATAAGAATAGAATATACAAAAATTTTTGTTATTTATCAAAATAGTATAATTCTTCGTTTAATTAATCATATGCAAAATATTAATCAAAAATTAATATTGAACAATTTGTTTTATGACCAACATTTTCTGTTACTTTCACAAGACTAATAGAAGATTTTGAGCATTAGGGTATTATACAAGGTATTAAAGCAAAGCAATCCATAATAGATTCTGTTTGATTCTTCTGTGTTTTTATTTAGTTATTTCATGTTTATATTAAAAAAAATTGACTCTCCAGAATACTAATTTAAAAGCTTGTGTTAGATCACCCAATAGCTGAGAAACATATTCAAAATCCATAAAATTCTATCATACCATAGGGAATCAAGAAATGTTCTCCCCCATGAGTGTCATTAATATTTGTAGAGGGCATTAGCGAGATGATATAATACACAATTAAGAATAGAAAAATACAAGGTAAAGGTCTGTTTCTCCAGATACCATGATTTTCTTTTCTCCGTCCAATCCAGAGCGCTCACAAGGAAACTGCTAACGTGTCAGTGTGACAGAGTAAAAACAATTTAATTTCTTAAGAAATTGAGATCTTTTTGCAACTTGATGACAAGTCTGATAAATTCTAGATAGTCACGGACAATCTGTCTCAGAACATCGCATTCTGAAATGAAAACTTGCTCTAAACAGCTATTCCCTTAAGATATTCCTTCGGCCAGCACTACAACTACAGTAGAAAATCTAGAATACCTATCTGAGCCCCGACATATTTCGTTGTATCTAGTTCAAATCTGGGCTCTACAAGTTAAGTAGAAACTACTGAGGAAAGATGTTGGGGTCTTCGTAAATTAAAAGCAGGGACTAAGCAGAAAGTCTTGACATGCTACCCTCACAAATATCATTTCATTTGTTGGAAATTACGACCACAAGTCATTAACGTATCCCATTTTTTTAATGAATTTCAATACACCTGAACAATTTTTCATTAATTCGTTAGTTGAATTCACTACTTTCTGATAAAGAGAATGACTTCCCAACCAGACTATTGTGACTATACTAGCATGTCTGAATGTCTGTAAGATCTCATTCTAATTTACGTTACAATGATCTGTTCAAGTTTCCTTTTAAAAGCAGATAATATGCATTGTAACAGAAATGTCTTGGTGTTTACCTGGAGAAAAAGGCAATTACGTGAATAGAGTAACCAGAATACTTTTTCGAATCCCTCTGAAAATCTCTGAAATATTCTTGACCAGATTGTATACAAAATTTTCCCACCATTATTCTTATGTACACATTTTTACCACAATTTTCAGAGACAACGTAATTGTTCCAAAGGAGAAATAGTTTTTATTTAAATTTGTAACAATTAATTACTTCATGAAAAACATGTTTAAATAGTACAATTATTAAATACACTACTTGTCATTTCGTTTGTTTTTAATTTAGATTTCTCTCTAAGATATAAAACATCAAAATAACCTTTTTTTAACTCTTGAAAACTCAATTTTGTTTCCACAAATTTTTGTAATTCTTTGTTCATGAAACTTTATTTAGTTTCTCCTGAATCAAGACACTTGCTAATTTAAAATAATATTTCATACAAATTAGAATATTCCCGAATTCTTTTTTCTTCTTTTAATATACAACATTTAACTTTCAAAGAAAAATATACTATATGGTGTGAAACAAATGTTTTAAATAATATAAAAAAATTTTCACACTTCGAATAGTAAATTAATTTGCTTAAGGTTAGTTATATTAGAAAGATATCCCTATAATTCTTAGGAATACTTCAAATATTTATATCTCGTTTTCAAAATGTTTCAAAAGAATATGCACATATTTAAACTGCTCAATTTTCGCGTTTTATTATTCGAGTCCAGTGCTAAGATTAATCATTAGATCTAGTCCTTGTCTAGCGCAACGTAAGTATTTAAAAATATTTTATCATCCACATAGTATGATTTGAATTTTTCAATAAGGAAATACTAATACATAAAATTCGACATGCTGTCTTCTTAAAAAATATTACTTCATTTATTGTTATTTTGAAAAATATATATATATTTTTCAAAAAAAAACTTAATTCTGTGAATTACTTCTATGTTTAATAATTTATCCAAAGCACAAAAATTAATTTTTCTTAGATGTTATCATCTCTCATATATACTTTAAGATCAAAAATTACGAACACAATGAAAATGTAACTTTTATATCATCAGATTCATGTGATTTAAAACTATATATATATTGAGAGATTAAGAGATAACTTCCATATAATGTGCTTACAAAATGCATTTAATTTCAGCTTAATAATTGAATTGACATATTCAGATTATATTTCTATACATTAAAACTACATTTAAATACCTTATAAAATATTTTCCCTTTTTCATAAATGAAGTTAATTCTAAAAACTGGAAAGTATTTACGCATGTGTATTTACGCATATCATTTTTCTCATATATATATAAAAAAAATAATCACATTTAATTTCAGATCAAGCTTTTTATTGCTTTAGCACCAATAACTAGTGCATACCATTCAACTAATGTATTACGTTCTGCTATTCCTTATATGGATAACTACGTGGTAACTTATTTTACAATTTTTCAACTCCTTGTCATCTATTTATGATTTACATATTTGAACACATTTTTGATATTTGTATATAACATATTTATATATAATATTTCAGTCGATGCTGAAACTTATTGGAAAAAATGAAGTAAATGGTAAGAATCCTACATTAAACTTACTGGCACATATGATATGCAGTATGAAAGGGGATACTACATGCTATAAGTCATTTGTTTTCCTGTTTTTTGAGTTCAATTTTCATCATATTAATACGGTATGTGAGTTACATTTCATTTAAATTTTAGCTTATCTGAATAATTCGACTATACTAATCATATTTCAGTTAAAGATTGTATAAAATTAATATTGTATAAGATCGTATAAAGAGTTAATTTAACTAATATATATATATATATATATATATATATATATATATATATATATATATATATATATATATATATAAATATATATATATATATATATATATATATATATATATATATATATATATATATATATATATATATATAATTTCTCCCGTGTAATAATCACCAGAAATTATATATATATATATAATTTCTCCCGTGTAATAATCACCAGAAATGTCCGTAAATTTATTTATTAAAAAGTTTCCTTTTTAATAAAAAAGGAAACTTTTTCATAAATAATTTACTTTAAGCCAAGGATGAAAGACAATAGCATTTCATCCTTGGCTTAAGGTAAATTTTATGTAATGATGCAACGTAAAAGAAATATCTTAGGTCATTCACAGTACATTAATTTCTTTTTTTTATTCTGTTGTTGTAGCTACAATAAATTTTAAAAGAATAGTGTTATTTTATATAGTACGTTACCACAATTATTTTAAAACAAGTTTGATAAAATTAAAAGACATGTATCGTTTGTACAACATTGCTCATGGATTATTGCCCAGTGAAATTAAAAATTTTTATTCAATATTATTTAAGTGTGTTTGCCCTCCCCTGATTATTATTATTCTGACACATGAGAGCTTTTTCAACAGAGATACGCTGTTTAAAATGTTTCCCAAATTTCTACAAATATCCGAAATCAAGATTGGAGTTTCAACTCTCAGCAATTGGATAAATACAGAACAGAAACCAATAAACTACCAGTATATTTTAATAGTAAGCTAACATTTGGTATAAATAATTTATAACTATAATAGTTTTTTTACATGATTTCCCCATAAAGAAAACCACGAAAATAGCTTATTATGCAGACGACACGGCCATCTTAGCAGAATCTAGCAATCCGAATAATTCAATTCTTAAATTACAAGCAGCACTTTATCCTACTGAAGAAAGGTGCACACGCTGGAGAATTAAAATAAATGCAGAAAAGTCACAACTGATTATGTTCAAGAGAAACAAAAGGAATAAATTTAAACACAGGAACAATAATGTACTAATACAATTTGGCAAAGAGATACACAAAGTCAACTCAGCAAAATATCTAGGATTAACGTTAACTAGCGACCTAAGATGGTCAAAACATATCAATAATGTTATTACTAAAGCCACACAAGCTTATGGCTGCCTAAAATCAATCATTGGAGAAAAGTCAAACTTATCCCTTAAATATAAAAGATTACTTTACTTATCTATGATAAGACCAATTATAACTTATGCATCCCCAGTCTGGAATTTTAACAATAAAAAGGACAAAAGAAAAGTTAAATCCTTCCAATAGAAGTACTAAGAAAAATCACAAATGCTCTCTACTTTATCAGAAATGAAAATATCGCTAAAGAATTAAAAATTGATGACCTTGCTGATCTTATTAGAAAATTAAATAAGAAATTCTTCGAAAAAGCCCAGAATTGCGAAGCTGTAAACTTCAAAGAAATATTTAATTATCAATATCTAGAAGATGACTGTAAATATAGGCCAATTGCGAAATATTTTCTGAAAGAAAAAGAAAGCGAAAAATGTATATAGTGTATATAGTTTTCTACCTTGTATTATTTAACCAAAATTATATTTAATCCCAGATTTTTCAATTTTGAAAATTACTAAATCTTAAGAAAATATTTTATTATTTTATTTCTTCTTCTCACTGCGAATTCTCATTTCTCTGGAAACCACGCCCATTAATGAAACTTTCATAGTTGATTGGCTATCATACTCATTCAAGCTCGCGCTCTCCGTGAGTAAAGACATATTTTTCTCCTCCAGCAGCTATTACAGATGAAGAAGTAAAGTGCCTCCTACGCAGGCCGAAACTTCGTTAAATATATTAGATCCAAGATCCTTTAATAATTTGAAAACATAAAAATGGTTTTTTGAACAATAAACTAATTTATAATGCAAGTCCTGATGTATAGGAACTGTGGCAAACATTTCATATTATATTGCTTAATAAATTTTAAACACATCAAATAATAATTGCCTTGAAAATCCAACAAAAAAAAGTTGCCAGAAATATGATTTAACTCAGCAAACAGAGAGAGACAGCAACGAACAATAAGGGATCTGTATTTCGAAACGATATGCTTAATAGAGAACGAGAACAGGGTCTAGTCAGTAGGTTTTAGGATCACCATGGACGGCCATACACAGAGCAACACGTCTAGGCACAGAGTCAATGAGAACAGATGCTCCCCATTCTCTGTCAACCATTTGCCAAAGTGTGTCTTCTGAAAGAGGCACACAATGGAAAGGTCTGCAAATGGCATCTAATCGTATCTCAAATGTGTTTGATTGGTGGTATATCTGGCTTCTTTATTATGACGGCCAATAAAGAAGCTGTACGCCTTGTAGGGTATGTTGACTGATCCACGGAATGTGTGGTCGGATATTATTCTGTTGATAAAGAGCATTGGGCACTCCATGAAGGTAGGGGAGTGTCACCGCCAGCAGCACATCATCCACGTAACATTGAGCTGTCTTAGTGTCGTGAATATTAACTAGATATTGCCTGAGATCATACACAATAGTACCCTAATCCATGATTCCGCGTTGTCACGTGGTGTGGCGTTCCAGAATTGCTGCAGATTTGGACCTGTCTCCATTGCCACACTCATATGCGGCAACTATCACTGAAGAAACAGAAGCGTGACTCATTTGAATAAACGTTCCTGCTCCACTAGGTCATCTGCATCGCTCTAATTTGGCACCATTCCATTTGTTGGCGTCTTTGCTTGAGGTCAACGGTGGTCTTAATGGACGCCTTGAACTCCGCAATCGACATCAAATGGTTCTGCTGGATTTCGGAGCTTCCAAAGTGTCTTGCACATGCTGTAGAATTGTGGTAGACGTGCTTTACAGGGTCGGTACCGCCTTTCATCGGATGCGTTGATCCACGCATGCTTACGTTACTTTGACTGCACCGGAACTCTAAAATCGTTCCACAGTTCCTTGTTCCAGCCATCTTTGCCACAGTTGGCACATGGTGGACGGACGTATACAGGTGTGCCATCAGTGATTTGCAGTAAGAATCAACCTGCTCTTCGCAGTCAAATTACCAAAAATTTGTAATTATTTTATATATTTTTATTCTTAATTATTAGATATTCCCTACTTTATTCGATGGAGACAAAATTTAAGTCTATATTGAGTTTTATTTTTTTATTTATTTTTTTTAAAATTATAACTGGTTAAATTAAATTTATAAGTGCTTACAGTCAATTGATTTTTCTCAATTAAAAATTCTTAAATAACGTGCCTTTGCATAATTTCTTTCTCAATGAACTTAACTGCTTATTAATAAATTTTCTTATAACTTTAATGTATAAAATATACCTAAATTTGAATTTTTTTAAACCACACATAATTCAATTTCTCACAAGATCACAATTTAATATATTGCTCATTATAAATTCAATAATGAATCCTTAAATTATAACTGATTTTTCTTTTACACAAATTATTGCTATTGAATTTTGACCTGTGCTCGAATACATTTTAAAATTCATCCACTTGGAATAAGTATTCCTCTAATTAGAAACAAATATAATTAAACAGTTGAATTTTCATCCGAATTTCCAAATTTCACTACCTTATTAACTTATAAATATAACATTGCAATTAATCAACATCAATGGACACCATCTGTCATTATTTATGATAATATCAGCATCGAACAGATTTTTTTCAAGTCGTGAAATCATAATAACAATAATTTACCCAGCGATACACACACTAAATTAACTTATATTTAATAATTAATTGTATATTATTGTTTCATATAAAATTCCTTTTCTATATATCTAACGATTTACTCACGAATTTTAGTTTTCATATAAATTATCTGAGTAATAAAAGAAAAATGGAATATATAAAGATGTCACAGACTATAAAACTACATTTTTATGAACATAAATAAGATAATATTTTGTTTAAAAATAATGAATTGTGTGTATAAATCTGAATCTTAGCACTTACGAAGAACTATTCGAATTTATGAATTTGTCTCTTTCTGATAGTTTATAAAATTTCACTTGGTATTTATGATTTTTACTGTTTTATGTTTATGTCAGCTGTGTATATGAAATTTACCTTAATTATTTTTATTAGATGGATTTACGACAGCTATTATGGTACTGTGGCTAATAATTTAAAGTACTACCAATTAAACACCATTTTTATAAATAAAAATGTAAAGAAATTATTTCTGTAAAGCAGATAAAGACATTACTACAGTAAATAATTCAAATGCAATTTTTATTATTGATACGGTACATAAATTTACGATTTTTATGAGGCCGTGGTAGCCTAGTAATTAGGGCATCGGCTTTCCGTACAGAAGGATGGGGTTCGATTCCCAATGGCACCGAGTACATGCGATATACGTGCTTATTAAATCCGTGGAATCGAAAGTCCTGTGGTCGGTCGTAGAGCAGTTACCATGGGTGCAATGGTATGGAGATAATTACCTCCTTCTTCAGATGAACGCCAAAATTGATGGAGTGGATCCTCTGGTGGTTCTATCTATCGGAGGATTTAAAAAGACCAAAGACATAGATTCACCTTCGAGTACTCTGATTAAACGAAAAACGCACCTTATTGACTTAAATTGACAAAGACACATGTAGCTTGACTTGTCCAAGTGTCATAAACAAGAACAACTTTTATAATTATTTAGATATTAAAAATATTTTTGCCATAAATACAGGATTTTATATACTGATAATTTTTTTAATTTGTATTTTTCGGTCTGCAAGTGTCTTTTGATATCATAATAGATTAAATAAATTAAATTAATGAAGATTTAACATTTTTACACTTTGCATGCTAAAAAGCAATTACTACTTTTTATTTCTTTTCATGATTGTTGAGGGATATATGCTACAGAATTATACATAGTTATTTACTTATTATAGTTTTTCAAATTTATGTAATTTTTATGCCGCAGAATTGTAATTCCTACTCGTTTGAAATTTAATTGAAGAAAAGTTACTTTAATATGTAAATGTTTAAAGTTTTTAATAAATAGACTGAAAATATATCTTCAATTGTTATCAAACCGATCTTTTTTTTTTTTTTTTTTTTTTTTAAAAATCCTCGAAAGATTATAATTAAAATTACAAACGGGCATTTCGGAATAAATAGAATTAAATGTCAGATAATTTATTTTACAAAATTATATAAAATTAAATATTAAAAATTTTATCATTAGTTAATTTTATGTAAATAATTGAATTGAAATTAGATTGGAATATAAAACTACAAGATAGGTAATTTTATGAGCAACTATATTTGTGTCATAATTGTAAAATATTAAACATAACTTGAAAAATAAATTATAGAAATTCTAATTTTGCTGTTAAAATAGATATCGTATTCATTTTATAATTTTATTTTCAAAAATAAATGAATGAAATTTATTACACATTCATTTTAATTAATTTTGAAACATTTCACACCAGGCTTCTTAATAAATATCTTTAATTATTTAACAAACCATTTAGTGATATGTTCGATGTATGGTACAATAATAATTTTTCTGTCAAAAAAATATAATAAATAATTTTTTTCAAGAAATATAATTCATTTATTGCAATACATCGATTACATTTTTTGAGACTAATTACTGTTCAAAGATGTATTAAATGAAAAATTATTATAATGTAATAATTATATTATTATTTATAATATTTTAATCATATTAATTATTATTTTAATAAAGTTATGATAGTATTTTGAACAAATAATGAAAAAATAACCTCAAAAATATATTTTTAGATTCAATAAATTTTTAAAGTATATTTCAAATTTAATTGAATTGTATATTAGTTTCTTTTAATTATTTTTAATTTACAAGTAATTATTTTTCTCTCGAAATTCGACATAAAATTTAAAATATTTCACTTTTGTTTTTATTTTTGAATATAATTTAGAGGGTGTAAAATGTTTTTCAGCTTAATAAAAATTTCACTACAATTCATAAGAAAAAATAAAATTTAATAAAAAGCTAAAGATAAATAAAATGCCCTTACATAAAAATAAAATGTCCTTAAATAAAATTCATCATTTTTACCACGAAATTTATGTATTCACACCTCCACTTTCTGCTTTTCTAACATCCCCGTTTCTCTGTGAGGAGTCGAAGATGATACACTCAAGAGCTCGGAATGTGTTCCAGGGAATCTAGAAAACTCGATGTTATAAACCCATACAACTATAACGTCTTTAAAGTTTCGCAACAATGAGAACATCTTTAAAGTTTCGAAAATTCCAAAATAACAATAACTTGTTTAAAGTTTCAAAATTGCATAACATATAAACGTTCCACAAGAGAGTAAAGACTTGAGAAGTTACTAACACAGGAAAGATTTAAGCATTATGGTACTGTAGAATTGCTGTGTGTGAAAACTAAGACTTAATAACCTATGTCTTCAAGAACACACAATTTATTAAACGATTATTATTTGATTACTGTTTTTCAATAACAGTTTTTTTTAAATAATGACCATTTCTAATTTAAATATAGGTGTCTTAACCTTGATGTCAAGTACATGGATAGTGACAGTGGATAATTCTTTTGGCAAAAAGTAACAGAATACCTTTTTAACAGGATGGGTTATGCAAGGTAGATTTAATTTGTTTTGCCGAAAGTCGACGTTATTATGTAGTCTTGCCTGCAAAGCTGGAATCAGATTTTTCTTTGTCTGTTGACAGAATGCATCACAGAACCTGAGTCACTCGGTTCTTCGAAAACATATTGGAGTAAAATGAATGAGGAAATGAAGCTTCATCATGCTTAAAGTGAAAGGACTTTTACTAAAATGGATCCGGGATTTTTGCTTCTTAAAAAGAAAATGTGCAAGATAATCCGATCATTCAGATGGAAATGAGTCTCACCCGTTCACAAAACATTCCATTGACATTCAGTGTGAAGCTCACAGTAAGCATGGAACGGCAATATAA
Source organism: Latrodectus elegans (assembly GCA_030067965.1). Lineage (NCBI taxonomy): Eukaryota > Metazoa > Arthropoda > Arachnida > Araneae > Theridiidae > Latrodectus > Latrodectus elegans. The sequence goes on from CM057819.1 coordinate 79,563,007, forward strand.
AAATATTTTTGGATTTTATGTCAATTGGTAAGATCTTCTTTGCGAATGATAGTTTCTAGAACATAACATCTTCCAAAGAATCTTATGAACAGAAGTGATTTACCAGCTAGTGTTGAACGGGTAACGCTGCTTATGAATTGCACTCAGCCTTCATATATTTATATTGATTCATCATTCATGATTTTGTATTCAATACACTTTCATCAGCCTCTTGGGTGAACTAAAAAGATCCCGTTAACTTCAATATGCCTTTTTCCAGTTAATGAATGATGAATCTCCTATTCATTTTAAAGATCGAAATTTTCTTAAAGCTCCTGTGGGCTACTTATCATTTTGATAGTACAATTTACCAATAAAGTTCCTTCTTGCCGTTTTTCTTAAGTGAAAGACAAGCCTGGCTTTAGTTAGTCTTTGCCAGCATTATATCACGTGTCTTCCTACGTGTACCTATGAAATTTTGTCTATAGGCAGTGAAATGCTGTGGAAAGAGTATCACTTGGTAATGATGTTTAACTTTCTTTACCAGCTTTTTTTATTATCTTATGTCATTCCTCTATTTTTATGAATTTCTGATCAATAGTTTTCGTGGCTTAAAGTGCTATTTTAATTAGGGACACTGTATATTTATGTTTAATTAATTTATAACCTGGCTTTCCTAAAATTATTGTATTAAAGCTTGCTTACATATTAATTTTTTTTTCTTAGACTAGATATCCCGTTTACGAAAAATTCCTTTCTGCTAGTATTTCTGTGAATTCGCTTCTTCACTATAAGCAAGTAAGATATTTTCGCTGTAAATCCCATATAAAAATTGTGTTATATGAGGTTTTATATAATTATTTAAGTAGCATCATTCTTTTTCTTCGTGCAATACTGCTTCTTTAAATTTCACATTTATTGTTCAATATTTGTTTCAACATTATCAAGCATCTTGTTAAGAAGGTTTGGCAGATTAAAATGATCGATTGAAATATACTCAACCTTATTTAAAACAAGTTAATTTACTTAATTCTAAACATGATTGTAAATTAGAATAATTTTTAACTTAAATAATATAATAACATGACTCAATTAAATTAAAATATACTAAATTGTAAACTTTAAATATTATTTTACATTAGGGACTCTCCATAAATCATGAAAGCTTTTCACTACTTTTCATAAATTAAACACATATATATAATGCAATGATTTTTATATAGTAATTAACAGATTTAATTCCTTTAAATCTGAGACTTTTATATTTGATGAAATTACCCTTTATTATGAACTGTTCAGACTGCAGGTTTATTTATTTATTTATTTTTGAAAGGCGTTCTGTTTTTAATTCTATGTAAAACTATTCTATAATAAATCTATAATAAGTAAATAAAAGTATGTTCCCATACATTCGAATTGTTGACGCAGATTTATTTAAAAACGTGTAGAATCATTTATAGTCATATTTCTACTATTTCTCATGTATCCAACAAAGTCTTATGAGTTTATAATCATAAATATGCAACTGCATTTAACAGATGTTTCTCTTTTAATAACCCATTATTTCATAGCATCAATAAATAAAAATTGCATACTTAAAAAGTTTGTAAAACTTTAATTGCTAGAGAAATTGATATTTATGAAATAATATGCATGATATTAACTTTCAAAAATTATACAAGCTTCCTGAACCACACAAAAGACTTAAATAATATTGTCTTACTTTTTTTAACTGTAGTATCATTCAAAAAATATCTTCAAATCCGGTTTTAAATTGACTATTTTCCTTAACTTAGTAAAAAAATTAATTATTGCAAACTTTCTTGAACTATGAAAACTTCTGTCTTGTCGGTACTGTACCTAGTAATTACAAGCCTAAGAAATTTTTAAAAACGTATAACAAATTTTCAATATTATATTTAAGGAAATGAAGCTCTATAAGTTGATCTTTTTACATCATAATTTGCAGATTTCTAAAATGAATTTCAAAACCTGTGAGATTAATTAGAATTTTTGAGTACATGATTCAAAGAATTTAAGATGAACAAAAATCTTTTTTTCATTTCTCATTTTAGAACAAAATTACTCAACCACGAATGTAGCAAAAATTATTTTAGAAACAAACAAAAAATAGCATCCCAAGCATAAGGATATAAAATATAATAAATCATTTGTCTACTTAATAATACATCATTTTCTGTGTTTCTCAAGATATTGTCTTTAATACTATTTCCTTTACCATGGTCATTTGTTGTTGAATTTTTATTATTCTTAATGACATAATTAGGATTTAGCAATATAAAATGTTCAGAAAATGTTATATTTAAATATTGGGTAATAAAGTTCAAAAAATTCAACATTCAGTTACACTCAATGGTGATCTTTTGATAAATAATGAAATACACAGGAAAAATCATATTTATAACCATATTTTTTCACTGTAAATACTAAATTTTATATCAATAATAGATATATATCACACACACAAACAGTTGTCCTCTGACAAAGTGCATAGGCATTTTAATGCATTAAAAAAGGAAATTCTTAAGGATGTAAGAAATAGATAAGGGTTAAAAATTTTTATGAAATTTTATGAAAAGTATAATTTTAAATATAAAACATATCACACGAAGTTAAAGAAAGTTTCATTAGTTGCAAATTAGCTTCTCAAAGACTCTTATAAAATAAACTGTATTATTAAAAATCTCTTTCTTTTTAGAAAAATTCTAGTTTTTCTACCATCTTAACAGACTTGCGTACCTAATGACACTCCAAAGTATGGTTATCATATTCAAATCTCCATTGTTTGATGATTGGAAAAATTTATTTGATGAATATTCAAATCTTATTCAACAATATAGAATCAAAATTACAAAAATTTTTAACTGAACAATAGTTTTTTTTTAATTTAATAAGAGAATTTATAAAAAAAATTATTATCAAAATCCTTATATATATATTTCGAAAATTTCTTGTTAAAATTTGAAAAAACAAGAGTTTTTCTGATTTATGGTACTCTATAGGAATTTTTTTAACCTTGAATTTTTATTAACTTCTTTAAAAATTAAGATGCTTTTAGAAGCTCTATTTAAACCTCAAAAATTGTTAGCATTGTCTCAGAAGCGCTGAGATATATTTAAAATAAATAAAAAATATATGCTTCTTACTTCAAAACATAATAAAAGAATTTTCAAACATCATATTTTTCTATTACGTAAAAGATTAGTTTATTTTAACTCATTAGAAATTTTTATTGAATGAATAAAGGTTTTTTAATATTTTATTACATTAAACAAGTCTATTTGCCCTGTTAAATATCTATAACATTTGTTTTATTAAATATATTTTAATTATATAAATTTTATTATATAGCAATTGAAAAAGTATTTCAGAGCAAACATTTATGGGATTACAAAATTTTACATCTTCAAAGATGATTTTTCATAATAAATGTATTATAAAAAGAATATTTATTTAGAATTCGTTTTCATGATATTAAATAATTTATGATAATTATTATCATTTTTTAAAATAGAGAACATTCTACTAAAATATGGAAACTGAATAATTTGTGCAAGTACAGCTTGGTAGTTTTATTTATAACTTTTTAATAAGAAGTAAATGATTTCCTAATTTTTTGGATAGATAAATTTCAATTATTATTTTTTTTTTACGTTCGAAAATTTAAAGTGTAATGACGAGTAATTTCTCTTAATTTAAAAAATTATTAAAAAAATATTTTTAAATGAAAGTTGTGGGTGTTTAAAAGCGATAGCATAGAAAAAAACTGACGTATGTAAAATAATTGCAAACTGTTTTACCAAATTATTAAATGCTCTATTTTTCGGTTATATATTTTAATTGAATATCAAAGAAATTTTTAAAAGTTTTGTGTGTTTTAATATACATGTGAATTTATCAAGTGTTCATCAAATATTTATTTTTCAAGTTTCTCCTAGTTTTCATACGTTATTTACGGTTTAAATCATGTTTGTAAGTTATACATAATTGAAACTTACACATTTTTCAACCAATAATTCAAATAAAAATTATTTTAATTCCACGAATTTTTATGAATACAAAATTTTTATGTAAATTAGAATAATTAATATCATTCACAGAATTATTTAAAATAACTTTTCTTCCGAAAATAGAATCTATCTATACACCCGAATATTCTAGAATATCTTTTGTTTCCGATGAAAAATATTAATTTTGTTTGAATTCTTATAATTCACTTAATGAAATACGATTTTCATTTACAGTTAGCAATTTCGAAATATTTTACACATTTTGATTATGGCTTGCCTAAAAACCTGAAAGTCTATAGCCAAGTAAGTATTTTAAATGGTTTTACATATAAATTTCTGATGGTTAATACAGTTTCAAAAAATTGTTTGGAATTTTGATGTACTTCAGAAGAATTCAAAATTTATTTAGTTATGAATATTTTTGCTTATTGTAAAAAATCTATACTTTATTTATTAATCTTAAAAGATGATTTATTAGGGTTTAAAAAAATTGAGTAATTTATGTACACTCAATTTTTTTATTTATTTCTCCATTTATTTATTTATTTTTTTTCGGAACTCTAAAACAATTATTTCGAAATAAAATGAGCAAATGAGTATTTTTTTCCAAGCGGCAACAGACAAACAATAAATATTATCTAAGTGTATCGAAAACAAGTATTAAAAATTAATCAATATATGTCTGTCCATACACAATAAAGATATAATAAACTCCCTTCATTCTGAATTCAACTAAAATCTACCTTTGATTTCTTTCTCAAAATTGACAAATTATTATTCATCAAAAATCCATTCTCTTTTTGCTTTAACTATTTCTTGCTATCACACACACATTTTGCCAACAAAATATTAACTCTTTTTTGGCTTATTCATTTCAGTATATGCTCTTTTTTTTCCCATGTAATTAAAAACCAACTTCGGAATATAATTTTTGATAATGTTTTTAAGATCTATCATAATTTTAAATTTAAGGAATCCTAGTTTGAGATTGTTGCATTAAGGATTTTCTGATATAAAGTCATTCTTTAGCCAAATCTAAAATAAATATTTGATCACATATGTTTTTAATATATATAGAACAATGTTAAGTTTTTGAAGTACTAAGAGAGTATCTCTTTGAAATAGCTACACAATTGCCTACTTTTATTTCAAAACAATTAGACTTACCTTTGCCATTGCCCCATCAATGCACATCCCCATCATTAAATTGATTCAAGTATTTTCTTTTCATCAAAACTTAATTATTTTAGAATCAAGCTGTATTTTTAAACCCGCGTATTGTTTATTATTAAATATTTTGAAACTATATTCAGCAAAGAAGCAAATATCTTCTTACAACATCGTATTTATTTTGTATAATTTTTACACATGTCAACTGAATCTAAGCCCATTTTTTTTTATTTATAAGAATAATAAAAATTAACGATTCATAATTATTTCCCATTACTTTTTTGTAATGAATAACTTTCCGGAATATTTTAAGTAAGCATTACATTGAATTTTTAATAATTAGTTTCAGAATTTTCTCTCGAATTTTTATTTCATTTGAGCAAAGTATCAGTAAAGAACTCGCTTTCGAATATTAAGAATGTTTTGCAATATTTCTGATAAAAAGTTTTAAACAAATTTAAGATACATGGGCAATGTTAAATATCATTAGATCAAAAAACAGATTTGAGATTTCGAATTTCGTTTTTACTAAAAATGTATTGTGACGAGTAATCTAAAATGATGTAAAGCCCTCTATTTAATTTTTCTAGGCTCTAGATGTTGATCCTAAAATAAATCTACCGCTGTAATGTATTTAGTTATTATTTAGAGTATTTCATTTGATAAATTGAATAAATGATTAATTTATTTATGGGATTTTTTTATTTTAATTTTTTATCAATTTTTGGAGCATTTTATATTATTTATCTTTATTTTTCTTATAAAAGTAGATAAAACTATTTATCTGCTAATCAAATTAGATTTTTTAATTCCAAATCAATAAAAATTTTTATTTTTGATTTTATTTCACAAAGAAATACCATAAGCAGAAAAGTTTCAAATCAACGATAGAAAAGTCTTAGCGCTATACAAAAGGATTTCAAATCTCTCTCTCTATCTCTGAGTTACACTGTTAATTAAAAAAACAATAATATCTGAGATACGTACTTACAAGATAATATCTATTAAAATTACCCTTTGCTCAACGATGTATGTTAATGATACATAGAGCTCTGCAAGTTCGTTGCGAGTCTAAACATGAATGAGAGAGAGAGAACAGTGATATGTGATAGTCATTTGAAGCAATACATTTTCATTTATATTATTGATGGAAATTATTTTAAGGCAAAAAAATATTACCTTATTAAATACAACAGGTTAAGAATGACTTGTATGTCTATCCAAACATGAGGCTCAACTTAAACCCCCTTACAAAGGAATTTTCGATCATTTATATACTATACAGGGTGGTTAAACAAAATTTTGTCAAAATGAAAAGATAAAACAAGCATAGACTAGTAATAATCACCACAAAATGGCTGAAATGCATTGTATTTATGGCGCGGATAATTGCAGTGGATGAGGAGCTACGCAAATGTATCGTCATCCATATCATGGCAGTCCGGGTGCCTTTTAGGTCCTTATTTTTTGCTCTCCATTGACATTTATATGAAACGGGATCATTGGACATGCGGAAGTAGATACAGACTGTCAACAAAAAATTCAAATAATTGTTACAGAAGAATGCGTCCTCCAACGTGCAGAACGTAATATTTCCTCAAATTCATGAGATACTTCATGGCACACGCATATTCATCAATCCACCATCTGGCTCATTCAACACGATGAAGAATTACAGCCCTATACTTGCAGCGTGTCTGGGCATTAGAGCTGGGAGATTGCAACTAGTCAAATGAATGTGAATAATAGTTTTTACAAGAAATACTTACTCTGGAAACTTCGCAGCAAATGTCCTCTTCACCTATGAGACTACGTTCTCACTAGAAGGTGTGATGAATGTTCATAACCTGCATCTCTGTACAGATGAAAACACACATGCTACATGTGAGCATGCCTCGCAATCAAAATTTACCCATAATATCTGGGCTGGCATTGTGGTAAACAATTTACTCGGACCGTACATTCTGCCTTTACAACTCAATGGTTCCTACCTTACATTATTGCTAGAGGCATTGCCAGAAATGCTGAATGCTGTTCCTGTATCTACTCTTCGACATATTTGATCTTAGTACAATCGAGCTCCCGAAAATTAAGCAGAGAAGTCAGAATACATGTGTGGATCACCTATCCTAGCCTAGGTGGACCAATCGCTTGGCCATTTCAGTCACTCGATTTGTCCAATAGATTTTTTCTTATGTCGATTTATGAAAGGACAACACTTGTTTCTTTTCTGGAAGGTTTTGGTAAAAGAATCGTTGTGGCAGCAAGATAACTAGGTATGTTCGGAGGGTGTGCAATTTCATCCGACGTTGATGTAATGCGTATCTCCAGGCGCCTAAAAAAGACTTTCTCCTATAATAATGCAATATAAATGAAATGTTGGCGGGAATAATTTCCTTGCTTTTTCATAGTTTTAGTTTGAAAATTTTTCCAGGAACACCATGTTCTTGCTAATTTTCATTTGTGTTCTGTGCCTGCTTTGACTTTTCATTTTGGCATTTTTTTAACCATCCTGTATATATAATATATTTCTATCCGCAGATAATATACTCCAAAACATAATGACTATGCGAGGACAGTTTTGAGTAAAATCATAAATGCTAATGGCTTAAAGTTAATTTTTTGCAGGAAATCATCACAACTTCTCCTTTATAAATAAAATCATTATAAGTATTCCTTTATGAAAATATAATCAGAATTTATCTAAAAAACAATCTTTGCTACCACTTTTTTTTTTGCTTAATCAATTTTATAAACATTAGAATTCAGTCAGATCTTTAAAATTATATCACGATATTAAGAAATTCTAATGACAGATGCGGATTATAAACCCTTTAACTTATAGCTTATAATTGATAAATGCGTTCTTTAATGGTTGCTGTCAGTAGGCAACTGATTTTTCCGAAGTTATATTATAACCACAAGAATTATCTCAAAATGTTGCTATCATATTTTTGTGACTAACATGTTATAAATTTTATTTTTACTATAGATTCAAATACAATATTATATATTCTCTGTTTTTATTCTCATGTACTTTATTTAAAGCAAAGATTTCAATAGATTTTAATTTGCAGAATAGTATAGTACTATAATAATCAACAAGTTTAAATTTTTTGCTTAATATTTGTAGAATATGTGTAGAAAATCTATAGTTGTTGTCAATAATCATATATTTAAATGAGTTATAACTTGTAAGAAATTGATTTATATTAATGCAAAATGTTTTGCTACTAAAATAACTGAATTTTTTAGACTCATCCTCCAGTGTATGATGTCAAAAAAGTTACTGTTCCTGTCATTTTAGTATGGGCAGAAAAAGATACTCTTTCCGATAGAAGAGATATTGAATTACTCAAAAAGAAACTTCCAAATGCATTGACTTATCGTGTACCTCGAAGAACTTTCAATCATTTAGATTTTTTAATAGCCCTAGATGCCAGAAGCATTTTGTATGATTCATTACTTTCAAAAATGCTTAAGTTTTCTCAGTAGATAAGATGAATATTTACGCAAAATCGTAAAAGCTATTGTAAAAGTTTAAAAATAGTTGCGTATTAATAAAATAAATATTGGCTTATTAAATAATAATTTACTAAATATAAAAAATAAAGGAAAATTTCAAAGAAATATTATTTCTTAATTTTTTTAATTGAATAACTTTTTCGAGCATTTTTTAAAAACCCTTATCTTTAAATAAATATTTGTGTATATGTAAATTTAAATTAATACTTGTGAAATTTACAGAATTTCATATACATTTGTCTTAACTTATATATGTAACTTCAAGTATATGTAATAAAACGTTTTATTATTTTCTAATTATTTCGTTTTAATTTTAAAGTGTAGCTTTTTTTTCCTATTTAAATATCATTCCATAAACAGATTAAAATTTCTTTATATGTTGTTACATTTTTAATGAATTTTTACAAAAGTGATAAAAAGAAAAAAAAAAGCTGTTGTAAAAATCTACTGAAAAGCACTGTATTTCAACATCAATAGCAATTACATTAGTCAGTAAAATTTTTTTGTTGTTAAGTTTGAAAGATATATCATATCTGTACAATTAGAGTACCTAGTTTCTATTTGTTACAAATAAAAGGACTAAAACAAGACATAGTAATAAAAGCAATCCACAAATGACATACAATATATTTCATAAGTTATTTGCTAATCATTAAGAGAATGCAAAAACTGAGAGTAATATAAATGAAACAGGCTTACCTTCTGAAAAATCTTTACCACGAGAAAGGTGGAGATTTCTTTAATTATAAAAATACTGATGTGATTCTGAGATCTTTTGCATATTTTTTGATCGGAGATCGGAAAAAATAATTGGATCCATGCTGTAAAGGAGAACTAATAAGTGAAAATTTATTGTCAGATATTCGTTAAACGTATTGAACATTATTGAAGACCGCGGTCAGAAATATGGTGATATATGCGGAAGACAAGAGAATGCAGTTCGATAGAAGAGTTCTCTGGTAGCATCAATTAAAGCTAAGGTTTTCAAAGAAATATCTGATAGAAAATTACAGATTAATAAGAAAAGTTCAAAGCAACTCACTTTATTAATCTATAATTATATGTTAGGTGAATTTTAAAAAGTGGCAAAAAGTTTCGGAAACAATTTATAGATTACAAAGATACATATAAACATCATTAACTTTCGTAGCTTATTTGGATTTCCTTATCACTGCCCCGTATGAAGACAATTCATTGAACCAATAGTACAAAAAAATTTAATTCTTATATCCAATTATAAAAATATCGGCTTACACTTCACCAAAAAAAACAAAAAAGTAAATTTTGACAAAGTAAACTCGTTAAAATCGGAAGTCATCTTAACAACAGGAACAATACAAGAAAGCTGGTATTAAATGGAATTGTACTTTTAATGGCCCAAAACTCTTCAATAATATTGAAAATTTGCATTTTAAATTGAGAGTATCATTTATGGATCTAATATAAATGGCGAATCTTTGAAATTGCACCTAGACCAAAAGCAGCAAGAAAAAGTAAGAAAGAAAGGTATGTCAATTAAAAATGTTTTTTCTGTATAATATAACACACTGGTAAGCAAATTACTTTTGGGCTTTCATATTTTCATGACTGAATATTCATTAAATAATTATTTCAATTTTGACAAGTTAAATTCACATGATAAAGCCATAAACAATATTTTCAAGATCATTATAAAAGATGAAAGTAAAATAATGCTAAACCACATATTATCACTATACTAAATAATACATTCAGTTCGATATATTGGACTGGCATTCTTATCAACTGAGTAAACTGAAAATATGAAAACGAATTTAAAAGAAAAATAATGTTCAAGTCTCATTAATAAATTTTTTCAAGCAGTATACAACCTGATATAATTTAAAGGAATCGTTAAAGAATCAGTTGTGGGCCAGTCATAAAATTGGTAATACCAATTGATACTCTTTCACAATTAACAAGTTTCAAAATTTCAATATTAATTCACAATCACTTAGGATTTATAATATTTATAATTAAAGATATAAAAAAAATCATCTCTACTAAAGAAAGAACCCATTTCCAAGTTTTTTGGAGTTATTTTTTTGATGCTCTTGAAGTTTCACATTGGGATTCTTAAGACTTCAGCTATATTTATGTAACAGATATGCTTATTTACGTTTTAACTTCATATTTTGATGTAATTTTATTATTTTTAATTACAGTTATGCTTTACTATCAGTTAAGTTTAAAGCAAATATATTTTGCTTGGCGCTGAATACTATCATCATCAATTTTGAATTAATCGTTTATAAAATCATTTATTTCGTGTCAGAAAGTTTTCAGTATCCCAGTCATGCTGTAACTCTACAAATTTTATTCTGGTTAAATACACATTTATATCAGAATAAAATTTGTAGAGTTTAAGAAATAAAAGCATTTAATGAGCTAAGCAATAATTCCTTTTACACAAGGAAAATCGCTGAAGAACATGTTGAATTTTTCTTAATCCTAATTAATGGATAAAATAAAAACATAATTCGTTTAAAAGTAAAAAAGTAAGCAAATTAAATACAGGGTGAGCCAAAAGTTCGTTACAATTTTAAAAATTCATAAAAAAAGAAGAAAGTGAGAGAAAGTAGTGAGGTTTACAAGAAAGGGCTCACAAGGTCACCTATAGATGGCGCTGACATCGAGAGATTCAGCAGAATTGTGCAAATTAATCTTGAGATAAAAGGCCGTGATACTCGAGAATTTCTCATTCGCTTTCAGAATGTTATCATTACCCGATCGAGCGTTGTTGGTGAAGTTGTTCTATTTGAACGGAGAGTTGGCAACCGTTGCGTTGCGAAAATTTCGCACGAAGAAAGGCCCCATATCGTGTCCTGTAATAGTCAAGCTTGTCAAGAGGTTCGAGGAAACTGGCTCTTTGGAGGATCGGCCACGCAGTGGAAGACCCTCGTTGGCAGAGAGCCGAATTACTGCGGTGGAAACCACAATGAATGATTTAGCGGCCGAATCGTCCATTGGGAGTAGCAGTGCTCGCGAAGCTGGAATAATATTGGATGTGCCTCAATCATCGATTCGACGTATCCTCCACGGGATATTGCATTTCTATCCCTACAAACTGCAGTCACTGTAGGAGTTACAACCAGGAGATACAGCTATGCGGGAATCATTTGCTGAGTGGGCTATGGCAAGAATCGAAAACGACCCTCAGTGGTTGTTCAACGTTCGGATGAGGCGCACTTCACACTACACGGGGATGTCCAACACCCATAACACTCGTATATGGGCAACATCTAATCCTCGTGAATACACGACGAAATCTCTGCTCCAGCCAAGTTGACAGTCTGGTGTGGCTTCACCTCATCTTTCATTGTCGGACCTTTCTTCTTTGAAGAACCGTGTCCCAGATTGGGCTGGAAAACGTGCACAGTAATTGCTAAGCGTTACCTCACTCTTCTGCGTGACAAAGTCGTGCCCGCATTAAATCAAAGGGGTGTGTTATCTGTAATAAACTTTATGCAGGATTGCGCACCATCACATTATGCCAATCCAGTAAAACGATTCCTTTTGAGTACCTTTAGCGAAGAGAGACTGATCAGTCGAGGTTGCAAGATCGCCATCTATAGGCGACTTTTTTAACTAAAACTTTTTTTGCTGAAAAAAAAAAAATCCGACTACCTTGTGAGCCCTTTCTTGCAAACCTCACTTCTTTATCTTACTTTCTTCTTTTTTTATGAGTTTTTAAAATTGTAACGAGCTTTTGGCTCACCCTGTATATTAAATCAAGAAAATTCAAACAGGGAAACTTTATAAAAAAGTTTTCTGTTGGTCACATGTTAAAGCTTTAATGAAGAAAAAAACTAACTATAAAATTGTAATTTCTGTTTGAAATTTATTTAACCTACACCTGAATTTAAAAAAATAACACGTACTTCCAAAGGACTTTATATTATATATATGTATATATACTTACATATATATATATATATATACACATTATTTTTCCACGCAGCCAAACTCAAAATGAATTTAAAAGACATTAAATTAACTACGTTTATTTTCATAAAATATGAATTTGTGCATTGCTTATCTGTAAAAATATTATATATTTTGTAATTTTGGTATTCAAAATTCTTAGATGTACATTTATATGCAAAATTATAATCATATAACTTGAAAAAATTATAATAAGTGATGTTTATAGAATATCCAACATAGCTTTAATAATTATATATTATTTGTTTTGTTTTTTTATCTTTAATGAGAGCACATCCAAACAAGTAATAATATGTGTTTATAAAAATCACATATTTTAATTTCTACTTTCGTATTTAATTTAACAGAATCATTAGAATGAGAATCATTATGAATTGAAGGCTTTTGTTTGTTTGTCGCTCAACGGTCATTTTTGCCACACGAGAGCTAATTAGACCAGGACCTACTACTTAAAGTGGATTCCGAACCACTACATACATTCATAACCAAGGTGGGATTCGAACCCACGAATTGTTGAACCGAAGGCAAGACAAGAGCGCTAACCATTCGGCTGCCAGGTCGGCTGTGAACTGAAAGCAATATCTTATGTTTTATTAAAAATAATTTCGATCAAAAGCAATTTTTATGAATTCGTTTTAATATCTTATGGGGGTCAAATTTAATTACAACATAATTTTTTTACGTGGATTACATCTCTCAGTGTGAAAGACTTTGGCAGGTATGAGATACAATGGTTACTATATGGTAATTAAATTTAAAAGTTAATGTTTTTAACATCGAAAAACTTTACTGTGTGTAATGGGAATAATAATTTCATTCACTAATATATATGAAAAGAGGCATGTGAAGTAATTACAATATCAATGAGAATGGAGAACATTTGAAATGTTTCACTCATTAAAGGAAATAAGCACATTTTTACACTCTGTCTCAGGGACATTTTATATGAATTATTGCAGTGTTTAAGGCAATTTAGGAAAAATAATTTATTTTTGAAAATTTGAAGGTACCCATTGTAGAATAATTTAAATATATTTTCCCATTAAGTATATTTTTTTTATTATTTTATTTATTATGATTATTTGATTATATTTATGATTTATTGTTTATACATATTTTCATTTATTTTCTCGTATGTGTGTCTATCAGAGATGATTACAAACTCAGGAATAGTAATAGTAATTTTTATAATCAGCATTTTAGAATTTAAATGTGCTATTTAACTATCATTTTTTATATTAGATGTAAAATATCGAAATGACTTCGATGATTAAAACATATACTTACAGAATATACCCATTTTGAAAAAGCGAAATCTTGCATTTATAAAAATATTTTTATAAATGGAATATTTGAATTGTGAGCTTCTTAAGTTAGATAACTCAATATGAGGTTTCTTTATGAAACTATATTAATATTGCTTCAAAAACCATATTTGCTATAACTCAATAATACAAAAAATAAATGCAACATATTAAATTTAATACCCCCAATTTCAAAAATTAAAAAATCCGGTATGTCAGTATACGTATTTGGGATATAAATTCACCTATTTCATTCCTAGTTGCATTGAATACATCCCCTTTTTACGGTCTAGTAATCACTCATAGATGTTAAGACTTTCAACTTGACATGCTTGTGTGTTAATTTTGTTATATGGAAAAAGTGGTGATATGTCACTTTTAAAAGAGAAATATAATACCGAATCTTTAATAGGGAATAAGAGGAATAATTTTTCTTTACAATTTTAAGTGTCCAATATCCGTTCCATGCTTGTTGTAAAAGTGTGACAATTTTAAAAAAGAAAACGCTGAAGGACGTTTCAAAAGTCTTTATGAAAATTTTGATACCGTTTTTCTGTTAAAATGCGAATTTTCAAAATAAGAGTTACAAGAAATTAAATTCCAATTAATCAGGCAACAATAATATATTATTAAACCAAACGCTATTTTTGAGATTAAACAGTCACAAATTTTCATGTGAGATGTGTTTTAACATGATACAAGAAACATTTCTCAAAACCAAAAAATGATAGTGATATAAAAGGCTCAGATGTCGTATAATCCAGGATACCAAATTCTGAGTTTGGTGATTTTTTTGACAGATTTTCTTAGGTATCCGGCAATCTGGTTTTTATTTTGTCATAGATATGGAAACCCATAAAAATTTTGCTGAAAATCCCATTTTGACAACGCTAGTAATTACGCCACGTCATAAGAAACGATTATACGTACACGTCATAAGAAATGTTGCCAATCTCTTGGCAACATTTCTTTATCGCCAAAAAAATTTTAAATTTGAATTTCTGGATTATACAGCATCTATACCAAAAAACAAATCATGAATGGCAGCAATTATTATATTCATTTAAGAACAAGAATGAAATTTCTTCCTCAATTTGTGACGTTCAATTTTCACATAAAATTTTTACACGCCGTATAGAAATGGTATATTCTGATCTGGTTGATCAGTTGTCTGAAAATATATTACTAACTATATTCACTTTTCCTTGCAGTTTGACGGATCTACGAACATGATTAATATTTATCAATTTTCCATTTTTATATAAGAATGGTTTTTAAATATATGAGCGTAAAATAAGCATTAATAAGTGTAAAATACTCTGTGATATATTACCTCTAAAGAAAAAACCGAGGTGAAGATACTTACTGCTCCTACAAAAAATACATAGAAAAGAAAGAAATCCAATTTATAAAGTTAGATGAATGACAACTTATGAAGCTCTAACAATAATTGCCGGTGAAGGGATTTTTGAGCTATATGTATCAGAGACGATGATTTACAGTATTTTTTCTTTCATTGCATTATTCACCAATTAGACTTTTTTTTTGCAAATTTCTAAATACATGCATATTATAAAAATTTGCAAGAAGCTCATTTCTTCAGAAAATTACATTTAACACTCTACTAGAAGATATCGAATCTGATTTCGGTGAATTGTCATATCATGTTTAAGTCAGAATATAGTTTTACAATGATTTAGAAGCTACTTAACAAAAAAAAATTTTTTGGATTCAAAAGATAAAGCGTACGATGACGTTTAGTTAATGGATTTGGCTTTTCTTGTTGATAGAATAAGCCCCCTTGAATTATGAATCAAATTCATATTTGCAATAAAAAACAAAACAGAATTGGTTAGATTTCTAAATACTTTCAAAAACAAGTTAAAAGTAATTTCTTCTTAATTGGAAGACAATAAACAAAAAGAATTCAAAAATATTTCTGACAAGTTGCTTAAAAAACAAAGGTATATAAAAGAAAGAAGAATAATATGATGAAACTATAAAACTTCTTTCGTAATTTGAAAAGCGTTTCCAAGAATTCTTGAATTCTAACCAGTTGTTACATTCACGTATTATCCATTTTCAATATTTTTGTAGAAAAAATACTTCAAAATGTAAATAATATATTATCTTCATCTCTTGAGAAAAATGAGAATTTTTTCCTTAAAAATGATATAATTTTATAAGCATATTGCTCAGAATTTAGGAATATTTTCAATTTAATAAACCAAATAAATAATTCTAATTTGAAAAAGTGGTGTACCATTTAACGTCGTTCTTTGGTTATACCTACTTTTGTGAATCTGCCTTTTCAACGATGAATATAATTAACACAACATATCGTTCCTGCCTCACAGACAACCACTTAGAATCCAGAACAAGATTTAGCAATTACTAATTATATACCGAAATATTATAGATTGGCGCACAACTTTTCAAGCTGACTAAATTTTCTACCAACTAAAACTGCAAGAGCTAATTTTCGATTTAAAAAAATGGACTTAATATGTTGTGAATTGTTTGATGATAAATGCATCATTTGATATCATTATATTCGAGGCTATTATTAGTATCTTTGTATCTTACAATTTGTTTTAAATGCTGTTTTGGGCAGCGTGGGTGGACAGTCTACTCAAGAAGAGAGTGAGTTTAAGGCTGCAGAATGTCAACTGCGTATGAAAAATCCATTACTGGGAGATCATTTGTAACCCCCTGTAGGCCCGGAAAAGGATAACTATTTTGAATAACCTTGCTTTCAAATGGATGAAGCCATTATGAGAGCAATTAGAAATTCGCTAAACAGGTACCTACTCTATATTAAGTTTCGTGGAGCACCAATTCTTGTTGATCACTGCATCTCAGACACCTTTAATCACTGCGTTTGAGTTTTTTATAATCATGGTGATACTAAAGAGACTCTAGCTGACACGAGGCTGATTGAAACTATGTAGAGACTTGTATACCCTGTCAGCAAGGCTCTTTACTTCATTCAGTCAGAATCAGTTGTGCGTCCAAATTTACACTGCATAGTATAGCTGCTCCTCAAGATGGTGAGGGCTACCAATTTGTTTAGTTTGTTGTTATGCAATCACTGTAATCCTCAAATAGATGAGTGCCTTTTGGATATGTATGTTAGGTATTTAGAGAAGTTGTTATCTACATCTATTGCCACCGGTTTGTTTATCTCTAATTCCTTAATAATAGCAATGAGTTTGTTTTGCTTTATTTTATTACTCAAAATTAATTCAATCCACGCGGGTAGATTATAAATATTATTACCTGCTGGTCTATTGAGAAAATTGAACGCTCTCAGTGGACAATCGAATGATTAGAGTTGTGGGTTTCCTTCTTATCGGCATATACAGTCTGACGTTGTGGCTTTTTCCAGCATGCGAACAAAGTTTGGAAATTGGCCGTACCATGTAAAGAATTGGCCCAATTAGGATTGTCCGACCAGTCACTTTATGTTCACCCTAGAATAGAAGGTATGTGTGTACCTGCCCGTTTCTACGTTATTCCATTCGAATTGCCACTGATACATTATTTGATTAAGTATGAACTTTTTGGCATGTGACTGCTAGTTTAATTGTGTTTTCTTTTAGTTTTGTTGTCACGTGTTTCGTTACCTGGCCTGCATCTTCATTTCTTGTTATACCTATGTGTGTTGGAACCCAATACAATTTAATAATGTTTGTTCTTAGTAATTCATTTAAAAGCTGTTGGGTATGCTGTATGTATTTGTTCTTTTGTTTACGTTATGCCAGAACATATAGGTTTGAGAAGTTGTTTGCGTGTATACGTGGGATTGCTGTGTTCTCTTCTTTAATACAATTGAATACGGTGTGCATAGTATGTATTTCTGCCTGTAAAACCGAGTTGTTCGGATACAGGGGCAGATGTGTGCTTTTAATGTTACCACTGATTTTGAAGACGCAGAATGTCAAACCGATCTCTTCGTTAATCTTTGATCCATCCAAATAAATGTTATACTGTGACAATAGTGTTGGTATGTTAGGTGGAAAGTAGATTAATTTTTACATTCTCTTATCAGCTGGGTGAGTTAGGTGATAAGCTGCCTTAGTCACTAGCAATTATATTCATTTGACCAATGTATATATCGTTTTGGAATCTGAGTACGTTTGCCACGGTCACATCTCTGAGTGCCTGAAGATGGAGTGGAATCAAACCTGCTAAAACAGTAAGTGCCGCTGTTAATGTAGTTTTGTACGCTCTCATTACTCTGCTGAATAAAAATGGCCTCTGTGTTGTGAGTAATTTTTGTACTGCTTGTTTATCTAAGTTTTGTCCTCAGACTGAGGAAGCGTTTGTAAACATCCTTTCATATAGTGTAATTCCAAATTTGTATTAGAATTGAGTTAATTACTCAGGTGCGGGGTGCCATTTTAAGTAAGTGCCTATGGGCAATAACTTAATCACAACACAATGTATTAAGGCAACTCACATCAATATATTAAGGCAATGATTAACGCCTTAATACATTGATGTGTACAAACCAGTTGAGATTTTGGTACAACACACATTTTGGTTTTCACACCTAAGAACGATATGGTCGTTACCATTTTGAGTGATTTTCCAATTATTCTTATAATCAGTTATTGTTGTAATTTTGTGTTGTTCAAACGTAATTATGTTGCATTTATTTCCAGAGATCGTTTGATTATACTCCACACAAAAGTTCTCGAATGTTGTTGTGACTGCTTGACCTATTGCTCCAATAATTTTTCTGGTTTTCCGTTTGACACTCATTAAGAAGTCCTCAGCCGAGGCTGTAAATTTGACTTCTGGGTGTGGGTATTTGCTGAAAAAGTCGTTCGCTATGAATTTACATAGTATTAACCCCGGGCAAAATGTTTGTTGGCAAACCTTGTATATCTGTTGTGTTGCTGAGCTTGTATCTCAGTCATATTACGTCGTCCTGTAATAGAGATACATATAAATTAACTTTGTAAGTCTGGGTTGACATTCAAGGTCCAAAAGGTTCCATTTGTCACTGAAACTATAGCGGTTTAAAAATAAAATTTCCTAATTAAGAATTTTCGTAAAGGATAAAAATCCAGATCTAACTCTTCTTTAATAAATTAAAGTAAGCGCTTGCGAAAACTTTAAAATTGTGAATTATAATTTTTATCATACACCAAGAGTAGGATCTAGATTCAGAAGTACAGCAATCGCTGTTAAAAACAACATACCTCATAAAAAATCTCAAACCCACAGTTTAAGCAAATAGATATTACTTAATTGAAATTCAAACTAAAATAAATTTAAATATTGTAGTAAATTCTATTTATGTCGGACCCAGTGCCAATCCAATATTTAATATAGATGTAGGAAACTTAAGTAACAAAATAATTTTAACGAATATTACAATTGTAAACAAAGGAGTTGGGAACTAAAGATAATGTTGTTATTATTTATGACACTTAGACAAGCCCAGCTCGTTAGCCATCGGATATGCGAAATTAAGTCAGAAGGGTATGTCTTTCGTTTAATCAGAACACCACACAAAGATGAAAATATGCCTTTGCTCTAATACTCCTCCAATAGGTGGCACCACCAAAGGATCCAGTCCCTCAATTTTGACTTTGGTTTTTAGGGAGAGGAAATTTTCTTCAGAACATTACTCCCATGGCCACTGCTCACTTTTGATTTCACAGATTTAACAAGCACGTACATCGTATGTGCTTGATGGGTCTTTGGTGGCATTGGGAATCGAAGTCCTCCAAGTGAAATGATGCCTCTGGGGGTGGCAGGCCAAGTACTGTGGGTCTTCTGCTTGGTCCCTGTTTCAAAATCACGAAGACTCCACCCGGCTATTTTTATTTAACTGGTAGAACCTAACTCAAGGTTACGTACATGGACAAATTTACTGGTGCAACAACATCGGTCTCCTAAAGTTAACAGAAACGGCAACCATTTTTTAAACTTTATTGAAAAAGCCAACTTAAATATAATTGTTCTTCATACTCCAACTAGATTTTTTAATAGTTCAGCCAATGTAATTGATTTCTCAATAACCAGACATTTACTTTGATTTCCCAACAGATTACCTTAACGATCTTTTATCTGACTAAAAACCTGTAAAGATTTGTTTTGACATGAATTTGTGCCAAATCAGAAAATTAAAAATAATTTAAAATTACAAATTGGGACAGTTATAGGGAAAATTTAAATAAAATCTTAAACTTTTCACCAGTTAAAAATATTTCAAATCTTGACAATATACTGTAACGTCTAAAAGGACGAGGATTAGTACAGCGAATGCGCGCCAGATTCTGCCACCCTCCTCCTTTCCGATTATATTGTTTTGTTTAGTTAGTAGAGTGTATTCTCAGAGAGACAACGCACTGGGGATGCGCTTGTGGCGGTGTCCGTCAATGACATTGTCATGATTATTAAGGTGAAAGTTGTATTAAAATTTATGTAAATAGTAAAAATTATGTATACATAAAATTTATCTTCATCAATAAATTAAGTTAAATTAAATTGAAACTGTCTTCAATTCAAATTATTGTCGGGGAGTGTATTACGACTGAATCCATACACCTAGAGAGTATAACATGAGCCAAACTGCAGAGACTAGTGAGACAACAACAAGAACATAATTAATAAAAAATTTGCTATTTCAGATTTATTAATCATTTTTCACTAGTATTTAGGCTCATCTACCCTATAGGACAGAGGTGGTCAAGAGTCGACCGCGAAGACATTTTAAGTCCGCGCGACCATCCTGATAATCACCTCCGATATTAACAATTTACTTTATGACTTATGACATAGAATTAATGAATTATTTAAAATAAGAATTTATTACACTTTACGCTTTAAAACCTAAAACAAACTGTGCAAAGTAATACAAAGAATTTGTCGTTTTACAATGGAGAATAAAATAGAAACAACTTGACAAAGTGGAATGTTTAGATTATATCCAGTAGATGGCGCAATGATAGCGACGAGGCGAGTCAACTAGTCTATCCATCATACCCACCCGTTTGGTTTCAGTTCTTAGTTAATGGTATTACGTTGCAGGTCGCTCACTATCTACCGCACTGATACGATAATTTGTTGTTTCAACAATCCTTCCAAAAGGACTCAGCCAGATACCAGTACTAAGAGAAGTAAATCATAACATTATCACAATGAGAAAAGGATTACTTTTTTGTTATGGTGAAGGAAAAATGTACTTGTCTCACATGTGACTCAAGTGGGGCACTACCAAAAAAAGCACAAAGGTCAAAAGGCATTTTAAGAACCATCATTTTGTAAACCATGCATATATTAAAAAAATATTCTTTGAATTTGTCGAAGTATAAATTTTGTTTTTACTTGTTTTTACAATTATAAACGTTAATGCTACGTCAATTTTTATTATTACTCTCTTCATTCATTTCTTCCTTCTCTAATTCAAATGAGGAAAAAAAAATTGCACCAAAAGGTTGTTTTACTTAATATTATAAAAATTAGTACTGTAGGTAGAATCTCAGGTACACAGGTTCTTCGAAAACAATTATATCAGCTTCCCAAGAGGTAGAGGTGAATATCAATCATCTTTTGAGGCAAAATATGAACGTACATGACCGGTCTCTTGTTAGTTTCATATCATTTAAAATTGAGCTCGAATTATAAGGTTTTCTAAAAATTAAATAATTAAGTAAAAAAAATTGAGGAAATATTAGGAGAAATTAAACGATTTGCGAGTGAACTTCCTTTATTTTACTCTTTTAATCATAAAAATATAAAGAGTAAAAAATAATGAAAAGAATTAAAAACGAAGAAATTTTAAAAAAATGTATATTTATTCATACATAACAAACATACATTGAAGATTTTAGGGAAAAAATTACCTTTTAACACACATTTTTCATTCCATTTTTTAAAAAAATCATATCGCAAATATAGGTTTTTATATCATTAACAAAACGCATAAAAAATCTGACAGAATATTAACTCAAGGCCTACCAATAAAAATATAAGGTTCCAATTATTCTCCGCTTTGCTCAAGTTTCAAACACTACCTCTGTAGTTGATTATCCTACTTCTACACACAACTAAACTAAACTAACAGTTCTCTGTTATTTAGCTTACCGAAGAACCTTACCATCTTGATGTAATATTTAATTTTAAATCAATTACATATTTAAAATTGAAACACAAATAGAAAAACTGGTAACTGTTCAATTTTTTTTTAAATATATATAGGTATTTTTTTAATTAAGTTTTAAGTTATTTAAAATTCATTTCTATGTTAAACTTTTATTTATTACCTAAGGAATTTAGATTTAGAAAAAAGATTTTTAAAGTACTTTTTTTATACCCCAGCTTTTACACTGCCCAACAATGATCTTTTAAAAAAAATTTACTAGAATTGAATAGTATGAGTTTAATATGAAAGAAAAGTTTCATAAATTTATAATCTATACATATAAAAATTGCAGATTTTGTTTGCAAAATTGGAATTATTTCCACGAATTTTATCAAACAACTTTATCAAAAATTATTTTTCAAAATTTAAACCTTAAACAAGAGGCGTGTCTAATTCTTTAAAAGCTCAAATTTTTAAAGATGTGGGAATAGGACAAAGCTAATCCAATATACTTTCCCACTATAAAGGAAGTCTATATTGGAAAATAATATGTTTTCTTTAATAATTAAGATTTAGCATGTTTTTCTTATCTTTCTGAAAACTACTCAGTTATCATATGCCCAAACGAGTAATTTTAAAATTATCTCCAATAAGTAAGACAAAAACAATTACATAATATTTTCATACTTTAGTTGTAACTCACTATTTTTTATCGAATTTATTTATTGCTATTTGCATTACATTCACACAATTTCTATATTTTAACCCCTAAATCTGAACTCTCGACCACACCGGCATATTGAATCTGGAGACTGTTTTACAAAATAATAAAAAAGTAAAGAATTGTACTCTTGTTACACCGTATTTTTAATATAACGCTTATTGTAAATGTAAAATTTAAGGTGCTCTTATCATTTGTGTGTGTTTGTGTACATCATGATTTTTATTATTTTATTTTCTCATGAAAAAGATGGTTAAATTCTTTTAAAAATGACACTTGATAATAAAAATTGAAAGCATATCATTCATTAAATGAATTCATGCAGAAGACAAAATTTGTCCATATTTCATATTATTTATCATGAAATCATATGGCAAAAAATCCAAGAAGAGTATTAAGATTGAAGCCCTACACCTAGAGGATACAACACGAGCCAATCTGCAGAGACGAATGAGACAACAACGCGAACACAAGGGTGTATAATACATTTTATGTAATTTTAGTTGTACTTTTTCACTTTAACCATGACTAAAAAATTATAATTAATTAATCATAGCTAATAAATTTTTGCTATTTTAGATTTATTAATTACTTTCAATAGTTTTTCGGGTACACCAATCCTATAGGAGATTGAACTTTAATTCTGGGGGCTCCACAAAAACTAATGCCGTCTCTACCGTCTGTAGGGGCAATCTTTACAAAAACATTAAACATGAATACAAAATCTAAGATCTTATCTCACCTGCATTAGAAATGTGAAAGGAAAGATACGATCATAAAATACAAAGATAGCAAAATTTTTGAATTCATGAATAAATATTTATTTATTGTTTTTTATTTATTATTTTTTTTAATATATATGTCTATATCTATTCTTGGTTACCAACAATAAGTAGAAAATATAAGTACGTTGTGTATATAAATAAACATGTAACTGAAAAAAAATTCTTACTTATTTATAAATATATTTTTCTTTTTTTAATAAAATGATATTTTAACTAGGAAATAATTAAAAAAATATATATAATAAATGGACATATATTTCTTATGTATTTAGTTCATAGTGGCTCATAAGGAATCTTTGGAAAGAATCGAATAATGAACGGAGACGGTGCCGGTTATGGGTACTGAGGGCGTTATTGGACATAATACTATTATAGACTCGTTTTCAGTTTTATTTAGATTTTTCTACAAGTTCCATATTATTTTAATCAAATATTCTCTAAAAGTGTAGTGTTTAAATTTTTTTATTCATTAGCAAAATACCAGGGCGCATTGACTCTCTGTCTAATTCATTTATTTTGAAAGGTTTCTAATAATTTTATCTTATTGTCGTGGGTATAACTCCAGAAGGCCCAGGCATAGGGCAGAAGTGGTCTCAGATACTCTTTGTAGATGAGCACTTTATTTTTCCTTAAATTTCATGAGTAAAGGGCTGCAGAGAATTGTTTAAATTAATTTTTGATGAATATTAGGTGGTCATTCTACGTTAATTGATAAATAATATGCCAAATGATAATATTAATATTAATAACCAAATTTTTTCCCTTTGTCTAACGAAGTGGAATATTTTGAATTAACTTTAAATAAAAGACTAACTTATATGTTTCACTTTACTGAAATAATTAAAAGAAATATAAGTATGCACAGGCACTTTTATCCCCTATGATAGGATACAGATTTCAACAAAGTATAAAAATTAAAGTTAAAATCTTTTTGTATAGGTCAATGTTGCTTCCAGTGGTCAGTTACGCTTGCCACAGTTTTGGAGGAGCAGCTGACAGTCCTATTAAGAAGCTACAAATAATTCAAAATTAAACTTAAAGGACAATTTCTAAGGCACCATGGCACTTCAGAAATGAAGTTATAATGCGTGACCTCTGAGTCATTAATGCTTCTAGTTATTTCTTTTAGATAAGCCTAAAGTTCTACAACAACCTGCCAGAAATAGAAAGGGAATAAACAGCAAAGATACCACTTTATAATATTTTCAATGTCGCAAGCAAAAACAGACATAGAACAATATTAAGACTGAAGACCCACAAAACAACACGAACAATAGGTCGTATAATCACATTTTAACTAAAATTTTTGCTTTCATTTTTTTTTTTCTTTTCTTCTCTTATATATGTAAATCAGAAATAAGTTTATCATGACTTATAAATTTTTCGCTCTTTCAGATTTATTAATCATTTTCACTGGTTTTTCTTAAATACCTATCCTTCATAGGATTGAACTTTGTTCTGGAGGTCCATAAAAACTAATATCGTCTCACCGTCTCATGTTAATTGTTTCAGGCCTTGAATGGTCGGCAAATGTTCCACTATTTTATTAAAGATACCGATGGCTTTCCAAATAGAGCTGTCCTGTGTAGTTAATGATTTTAATTTTTCTCTCCATTGTTCAGTGTTATATTTACTAATACTGAATCTGAATTCGTTATTAGCTCTATTATATTATATTTTTATTTGATATTATTTATTAATTTAATATATTTTTCTGAGTTTATTTCTTTTACATTTTAAATCTATGAGAATACAGGATAGGTGGTGAATGGGATGGGCGTAGAAGGACTTATCTGATTCCCGGTGCGTTACAAGTAATTCCGCCTCCAAGCGATTTGCAGCATTTTCGAATTCGTCTCCCATGTTTAAATTTTGAAAAGTAAGAGGGTTATTATTCATTATTTGTTTGTATTTATTCCAGTCCGTGTTATGGATAGTGAGGGATTTAATCAAAGGAATATTAAAGTCGAATTCAATCGTGACTGGATTATGATCAGAACTGTGAGATCTGTGAGTGCTTTAATCTTAAAATTAATTCCTCTGAGAGCAATATTTGCTGTAGAACAGGAATTAGCGCTAAAATACGTGGTTATGTTAAGTTCATGGATTGATCTTTCGATTTTCCCAGCAAAGTTTTTAATTACTTTTTTAGAGTTACTACAACTCCATGCTGCGTGTTTTGCACATTGCGATCTCCACAGATTAAGATATCATAATTTACTCAAAGTATTGTCTCTAGGTCTATATGAATGCATTGATATTAAAGTGTAGGTTGAATATATGTGGAGCAAAACGTAATGGAGGAGGGGGTAATGTTGGCAGTGTAACTGTGACTAAAGTTGCTTCAACTGTAAATAGTTTGTGTGTGGTGTTTTTGTGTGGGAGATTACTCTTGATAAAAATTTTCCGATCCACCTCCAGCAAGGGTAGGGTTTCAGGTTTAAAATAATTCCTAAACTAAGGTATCCTGGGGTATTTGCAGTTATAAAAATATTAAGGAAAGATTCCCAAATAAGAATAATATCTGAATTGTGCTCATTAACAAAATCACGAAACTCGACCATTCTGCGTCTAATCCCACTGGAATTCCTGAAACAAATTAGAGATTTCCATTGTGGGTCAGACATAAGTTATTTGTTATTATTTTTAGTATTTTTTTGTATTTTGTCCATTCTGTCTGTTGTTAACTTAATTTTTAATAGCCTCTTGTATATTTGTACCTGTAAAGGCTTCTTTAATTTCAAGTTGCAATGTGAGTGAATGAATCACTGGAGTCTTTTCTGGAATAATTCACCATTGCTACCATCCACAAAGTTTTTTTATTATTATTAATCAAGCATAATGTTTGGTGAACTTGCAGTGGAAGTAGCTGGCCGAGTAGTTACTCCCGCATATACAGTAAATGGGGCTGACCAAAAAATTTTTTTTTATTTCTATTTCAGGTGTTGTGCGTTTCTACACAGTTGACACTTTAAGTTAACATATAACAGATTTCTATCGTATCGTGAAAATATTGGTAGTTGCACTGTATAATATTTTTAAGCTCTTTTTTAGTGCTCAACTGTTAAGTTTGATAATAATAGAGAATATTTTTAATTTTAAAAATTCTTGACATTCAGGACTATTAAATAACTGTACTGGGAAAAGAAGGAGAGGTTTCCCATTCTTTTCACTAGTCATACGACTAACTTGTAAACTTTAAAGTCAAGGCAATCGGCCTAACACTGCCATGAACATTAACTTTCTTGAAGCTATTTCTTATGGGAATAACACTTCTAATGCCTCCCCTCTAATAAAGAGGATCCCGCTTCCTTTTCCAAGAATCATTAATAATATCTAAAAGACTTTGCTTTCATCATGGAACAGAATGTTCAATATTTACCCATAATATCATCAGGGCCGAAAGATTTATTACTACAGTGATTCTCAACCACTGTGTCAGTACTTTTGTGTGCCTCCAAATTTTAGAAATGTGTGTATAAAAATTATAATGCTTCTTTTATTGCGAGTAAAGTAATAAAAGTATTTTATTTATTTATTTTTTGTAGTACATATTACATTACTTTATAATACATTCAAAATTATCCCCATAAACTATTTCACATAGTGTCTTATAAGTAAGTAAGCAGCTTTTAAACTTATCCTTTCTTATCATACCGCCAAATTTAGAAATCGTTAAAAGTGTGCTGAGTCAAAAAGTAAAAAAAAGTTGAGAATCACTGTAATTAATATTTCAATTTGATATCGCAGCATCAAGTTCGTAGATATTAAAATTTTTACTGAAAAGAGGTATACCGTCTTGAGATCTGCAACGACAGTCATGTACACTATTACTAGCCTTGATGTTTTCTCCTCTATCGTTGAGAGTAAAATCTATTTACTTGCACTCTGGTAATGCATTCCAAAGGTGCTAGCAGCTTGAACATTGACTAGAGCTATGTTTCCTTTTTTGAACTAAATGGTGTAACTCTTTCCAACTTGGATTGATATTTACTTACATTTTTCCCAATTTTCACAATTTACCTTTAAAAGATCTTACTTCGAGGATATCAGAAAGTTGATTCTACATGTCACGCTTAATTTATGCAGACATCTTTTTCACTTCTTCGTTAATTATATTCAGTTCGACTACAACATCCCTGCTGCTGTTAACCTTTAAATCTTCGGCTACTTTTTTCTTTCCTAGTGCAAAGTTTGGAAAGAGTGAGACTTATTAGCTAGTAAGAACTAATAATCCTCATCTTTCCAAAGGAAGAGTTTTCCTCGTCTTTCTTCGACTCATCTTTTCTGAAGGAATGTTATAATTAGCAACAATGATTACTAACTTTTTAAAATCATTACCAGCTAGTGTCAAGATGTCAGTAAGAGGATCCTATCCATATTATCTTCAACAATACTATAGAATGAATGCCAGTCTGTCCGTTTAAAGTTCCATCGTTTTTCCCTATAAATGTACCCTAGTCACCTCATTTTTAGTTCAACCAAAACAAGAATTGGTCATTTCCTATATTTTCCAAAAACTTTCCAGAATCCCTTTTTAAAGAACTATCAAGAACCTCTTTGCAGTTATAACTGCATGTATGAATAATGAGTAGAGATATCATCTTTAAGAATTATAAGGCCCTTGTCATCGATCATGCTGATTAGTTCAGTTCCTCTTGAGTTTTTGCTAGACGGACCTAAACTTGGCGTTTAGAGTTTATGTCACCGATGAAAATATAATTAGCTCGAAAAAGCTCATGAAGTTCATTAGATAATTTCTTGAAGATAAGTGGATGATAGATGTTGAAAATATTGAGAGATTTACCTCTTTAAATAATTCTGATACCCTCTATTTCAAAGTTATAGTTAAATAAGCTTGTACTGATGTTCATATTCTAATAACTAATATCTCAATTGAGAAAGACCCTTATTCCTATGTGGTCTATCGAGTTCAGAAACTGTTATAGCCTTTAACTTTTAAAGAGGTAGGGGGCTTTATTTTAATTTCCTCTAATTTTCTAATCTGAATTCAATGAAATTTTGCCAATTCCAACACCTGATCCAAATTGGTTCGATATCCACTTGTTACAATTCTATCGATATTTAACTGCCATATTTTAAAGCTTGGAGACACTATAATATATTTTTCAGGACCTGGCCCTCTGTGTATATCAGAAACGTGTTTCTTTTACGATTATGCGATGACAGATGGAGGATGAAGATCACAGGGTGTCTTATTCACAGAAAGGTAAAATTTACAGCTTCTGTGTCCGAAGACTGGAGTACCATGGATAGAAGATTGATTCAGCTCCTATGATTACAGACTTGAGGATTTGAGATTTTTGTACTGAAGATCGTAAAATCATGAGCATTCTTAAATAGAAGTCCATTTAAACGAGTATTTACTGTATATCATTGATTACACCGCTAATTACTTATGATGTGTAGCCGTTTGAAACAATATTATCATTAAAGAACTAAGCTGCCAAACAAAAACTAAGAAATTTTTAATGTAAAATAGTTCAATTAGAGGGATTTTCAATGCAAGATTCATGGTCAATTCTCCCTACTTTGTACACTTCTTATATTTTGATTCTAACTTTGAAGGATTTTGAAAATATCTCAAAATGGTGTATATATAAGTATCATAAATAAATCGAAATATTAAATAAAAAATTCTTATAATAAATGCTCGAAACTGCAAAGTAGAGAATTTTAATATGTAATTTATTTATAAATATTTATAAAAGGAACTAAAGATCGTCCCATTGCAAAGTTGGTGAAAAGAATCAATTCAAAAATTTTTTAAAATTATAAATAGTGTATGAATCCCAATTATTCAAGATTTCCTTTCTCTTTATTATAATTATTTGCCTCACGTTTTAGATACATTTCGTTAAATCTTCAACATTAAATCTCAAAGAAATGCATCACTGATTTATAAACATTCCAAAAGGGCTCTAATCATATTTCATTTTTATTGATCGTTACTCTCAAGCAAGTCGAGCTACTCATAAACATTATTTTTCTGCGTATGGGTCTAAATCAAATGGACGAGTAGCCTTATTTCTCAGGTTGATTTTTTACCTTTAAATCAGATCCGAGGTTTAAGAAAATAAACAAGTTTAATGGAAAGATTACACAAATAGTAAATAAAATCAAAAATACGAAAGAAGAAGTTGGTTGTAGATAACAACTAGTTAGATCCCAAATTGTTGAAACTGCAGTGAGGAAAAGTTATAACCCTCTGTTTTACTACTAAATTTTTATTATCATTATTATGTCGCTCATTTTTTTATATAATTAATTCTTCCCACGTCTCATCATATTGATCATTCATCACGCCCATTTCTCAAAATAAGTATTTAGTCTAATTGCAGATAACAGTTAACCAGGTACATAAAATACAAAAACCACAGTAATTTAGAGAAAAAAAGTTTATCTCGCTGTATTTAACTGATACGTTTTGCAATATTGAATTGCCTCATATATCTTCTTAGCATTATTGATCCCTGCACGTACTATGTCATTGACCACGCCTCCTTCTTGCCCATCCCCTATAAATTTGTTGCTAATAATGATAATCGAGGTGTTCAAAATATACAAGCTGTAAGTGGTTTCGAGGGAATATTTGAGTGGACGGTATGTATGCAATGAAATCGGAATACAACTGATTAAATTACCTTTTTTGAAAATATATTTATATATTTAACTAAAATCTTTAAAATCATCAATATTGCTTAAATGAAAATTCTTAAAAATTAGTAAATGCTTAAAAATATAATATAAAAGTTATTGTTGGATATTTTAATCTACCACTTTTTAAATATTTTATATGTAGAAAACTATAAATATAAGCTTGGATCATGTATAGATGTGGTAGTCCGAAGCTATGTTGTGTCTCAATCTTCTGTAATTTCTTCAATAGCATGAATTTCGCTGCTGCAAGGCGACGTTGACTACCATTTTTGTTATTCCCAAAATATGCATACAACTTAATGTTTTATTATATTTTAAAAATATAAGCTCCTTAAATATTTTTTTCATAAATATGTGTAACTCAGTTACTGTTTTTGTAACTTAATGATGTTGGTTACAGTCACTGTTCGTGTAACTTAATAGTACTGATTAAAATTACATTATTAAGCAATAATTGTTTTAAATTACCTTTATACATTACACATCATTTAGTGCAGCCATCTTTCGGGTGTATGACGAAGTTTTCTTAAGTAATAATGGTTCAAATAAAAATTCAAATAAAATAAATAAAAATATTAATAAAGTAATTAATGATAATTATTATCTTTTAGCACTTTATATAATAATATGAAATTAATTGATATAAGGAATATTAATTTTTAAATGATTTCCATTGATTAATAGGCATTAACATTATTAAAAAAATAATATTAATAAAAAGGACTTGTGTGATAATCTAAAAAAATATTTTTTATGAATGCTGTGTTTATTATTTGGAATTATATGTTCTATTTTTCTATAATATGGTTTAATTTCTATAGAATACTCTAAAGGAATATAAGTTATCTCCTCAACAAGCAATTTTTCTCGTATAAGGTTCGAATATTTAAGTTTTTATAAGTAAACATCATTTTAATTAAGAGATAATTTATAATCATTCGTTACTTATATATGTCCTCAGAATTTATTATCTGTTCCAAATAAATTTTTCAAATTATTCAAAGGTAATTTTTCAAAAATCTTCTATGTTCATTAAAAGACAAAATTTGTGTGATAATAAGAGAAAATAATTTCTATTTTTTCACCTAATTAACTTAATGTTTTTTTTTCTTTTTTTTGAAATCATTGATTCATCAATACAGTTTTCCAAATATAGACATAAAATGTTGTAACTTTGTTTTTATAATTTTTTTAAAGATTTTGTTAATTCAATCTAGGAAATAGATTGAATCGTGTAATCTAGAAGAACTAATTAATGTCAAAGCGTTTCTAAAAATATTACTTTAAAAAATAACGTAATTAGTTAAAATAATCGAATTTTTAATTCCTTACATTTTCTTTTTTATTAAATCCGATACAATTATTGTAATTCTTGGTATTAAATAAAATTCTTAAAATCATAATATAAAAGTTAGTTTTCTATTTATAAAAGACGTTTATTTGTTTACATTTTTCTATAATTCATAAAACAGATTTTTTTTTTTTTAATGAAAACGCATTAATTCAAATCTTTCATTTCAACTTCGAAAATCTTTAGTAATTTATGGATAGAATAGCTTTTGTGTTTAAGTTTAATTTGTTTACATGGTTAATCTATAATGTATCAAAATAATTATTAAAGTTAAATAAATATTCATTAT
The DNA here is from genome assembly GCA_030067965.1 of Latrodectus elegans. Lineage (NCBI taxonomy): Eukaryota > Metazoa > Arthropoda > Arachnida > Araneae > Theridiidae > Latrodectus > Latrodectus elegans. The sequence continues at coordinate 79,594,907 of CM057819.1, forward strand.
ATGTCAAAAATTGTAAGAGCAAATTTATGTGTGAAAATCTAAACTCTCTAATATTTTAATGTAAAACATCATGAAACAAAATGAGGGGAGAGCGAAAATAATCTATATAACTTAATAAAGCTATATTTTAATATATATATTTATATATTTATTAAACTATAGCTTGTATAATATATATATATATATATATATATATATATAGATAGAATGGTAAATACAGATACACGTAAAAACTGACTAAATTTAAACAATTTGTTTTTAATTAAAAAGATTTAAACAAAAATTAATAACTTTTGTATTCTATTTTAATTAAACTCGTGTATTCTATGCTAAATATTATAACACAAAATTGTAGAATTTTTCAATACAAAAAGCTAAAAACTAAAATAAATTATATATATATATATATATATATATATATATTTTTTTTTATATATATATATATACATACATATATATATATATATATATATATGTATTTATATATATATATATATATACATACATATATATATATATATATATATGTATGTATATATATATATATATATATATATATATATATATATATATATATATATATATATATATATATTAAATAAAATTTCAATTTCATTTTTTCTGTGTAAAAGTAATTTTCATATTGAATAAAAATGCATTACGATAAAATGAAAAATAATTTTGTTTTCAAAGCTCCCAATTCCTTAATTATATTTTGATATAAGACATTGTGAAATAAAACTATAGAGGAATAAAAATTGCATACATAAAAACACTATAAAAACACACATGAGAGGTTAATTAAAAGTAGTGTATATGTATAAATATATTATATATATATATATATATATATATATATATATAAACATTATAAAAACACACATGAGAGGTTAATTAAAAGTTGCAAAAAAAAATTATGTCGAAAATTTTTACAATAATGTAAATTTAAGGGCGGCAGTAAACGACAGCGATTTCGAAAGTAAAAGCGTAGACCCTGCTAATTCGCGGATTCTTTTTGCCAAATTCACAGCGACGAAACAGTGACTTCATTTTGAAGTTGATCTTGTGAAACTTTATGTACATCATATTGAACTATGTTTACATTTTGACTGATTGATGACATCAGTTTAGCGAAATTATGACTATTTATATATCAAAACATTTAATTTATTGATGTACTTATTTTTAAATTTATTTATAATGAAATTATCAGAGCGTATAATTTCGTGAGTTTTTTTTATTTTTATTTTATGTTTAGACAATTTTGAGAAAATATTGAAAACTATCATCATCCAACAAAACAAGTATATATTTCATTAAGATTTCATATTTTGAATTCAGTCAAATTCATTGAATTGCATCATTGCTTTCAGTATAACATAATTATATTTTAAAAGTAAATTTTTGCGATAATTTTTATAAGTCATTAACTAAAATGCAACCAAAGTGTCATCACTATTCAAAGAGTAGTATTAAAATATTTTACATATAAATTATCTCTCACAGAAAACAAAGAATATAATAATGCATTTCTGAATGTTTAAAAATAATAAATGGAAGTTTCATAAACATACTTTAATAAATGAATTATAAGACTTGAATCCTTAATAAAAAAAATGCTTCCACTATTGCATGATTATATTTAAACTTAATTTTGTTCAGCAATATAATCATTGATTGTTAATAAATATTGTTTTAATTACTTACTAATTTTTTTTTTTTTTTTAGTTTTAAAATATAAACTTAAAATCATTTTATTAAAAAATTATGAGCTCCTAAACAATTTCAACAACATATAATATGTGAAGGAATTTTTTTTTCAGTTTTATATATTAAATTTAAGAATTAATTCTCATCAATAATATTAAATAAAATATTCAAATTTATAGAATATGTTCATCTATGCATTTTATCTTAATTAATTTAAAGGTATATTTAAATATAAAACAATAATATTTTGAATTTCAATTTATTTCATTTCTATAAAAAAAACCACAAATTTAGTAGTAATATAAATTATAACCTGTTATAAATTTCTCGAATGTTTCGTAAAACAATGATTTTTTCCTTTGCATTTTCTTATTTGTTAAAATAATTTCTATCTTTTGAGTTTCATGAATACTTCTTCAGTGTGCATAATTTTATAAAATTAATAATCTTTCTAAAATTTAATATAAAGATATTAATATTAAAAATTATTAGTAAATTGTAAAAATTTATCATGAATTCTTCAAAGTAAAAAAAATTGCCAAAAATATATACATTATTTTCAAGTGATAAAAAAGGAAAATAATTTGCTTTTTCTCCGATGTCATTCAAGATATTTATTACTTTCTTGAATACTTGGATTTTTTCTCGGAATGTCTGTTTTGCAACATTTTCTGTCGTCAGTGTCGTCGGTAAAACTTCACCGACGAATTCCTTCTCATTTGTTAACTGCTCTTCAAGGGATTTTTCTTCAATAAACAGAAGTGGGGAAAAAAGCTTTAATTCATGAAATAACATGTTAACTTCATCATTATAATAATAAAATGAGTTACCTATAATTCAAAATATTTTTATTTGAAGCATTAACTACAAAATTTTTTAAAGAACTTTGATAAGCTATGCAGAACATAAATCATGTTAATATCTTATAATAACCGATAAAAAAAAGAAGCGAAATTGAGAAGATGAGTATTGGTTGAAAAATGGGATATGGTTAATAGATATGATTTAGCAATATTAGGATTACGAAACAAAATTAATAATTTAAGAAATTCAGTGGTTGCTCAACATACACACAACAATTTATTGAATATCAAATTTGTGTCCATAAAATGCTCTAAGCAAAGTTTATTTCATATTTGTATTGCTGAAGTGAGTATTGAGCACCCTTTTAAACATAATGTAATGAATACCTCAGAGATTTATCATTTGAATACTTTTGATTTATGGTTAGTCATTAAAAAAACTTACCATCCAAATTCTAATTAATGTTGACTTAAAACGTAATACTTAATCATTAATATTATTAAACCCATTATATTTAGTGGTAATGTTCAATTTAATAGTAACAAATATTTCCCGAAAAAAAAATGTAGATATAAAAATTCTAACTTAATTACTAAAGCATCTGGAAAATTAAAATAGCAATGCTCAAGAATTAGAAGTTTTCAAAGATTCCATCGTGTAATCTTTGCTCATTGCCCTGAATTATAAATTCGACATTTTGCGTTCTTCATTTGTGGTTAAATAAATGACGCTCAAAATATGCGTTTTTTCATTTATTTATAGCTGAATCGATGAAACTTTGAATAACATATTATCACCTAGAATTGGATGATTAATAATCCTTAAAGTGAAATTTAAATAAATAGTTAAATAACTTTCAAGATAGAGACCTATCTTTTTCTTTATATATATACATGACACACAATTTTACAGAGTGTCTATAAAATGCTACTCTAATACTGAATATTTCACAATATAATAAAGTTAAATTTGTATTGGTAATCCTAATGGTTAGGTGAACACAAAAATTATTATGATCTTTGTCAGTGGACTTCAACATGTGTGACGATCGACACTCAAAGAATATCGACTGGTTTAAATTCGTGTCGGGTCCAGGCAGACATATCATTTCCCACAGAGATTATTGTGGTTGAAATTCACCTTAGATCATCAATATTCAACCCTTTTTTCTTGTAAATTATGCCGTATAAAAAAATTATATAAAATCAATATGGTGTCGTATCAAATAATTTTGGTGAACAAAAAATTGGGATCAGTTCTCCTACTTGGGAAATGGTCATCACAGACGATAAAAAAAAGACATTAGACCTAGAAAAAAATCGACAATGATTTATAATTGAGTAGATATTCCTGTCAAAATCATATACCATAAAAATATATTTATTCTATTTAAATATCATAAGTTTTATTTATATCATTATTTTATGAATTATTAAACAACAAAATGTGTCCAACATATTATAAACACCTTATATATACTAAATATTAATAGTACACCAACACCATATATATATAACGGAAGTTCGGAAGTTTAAGAGTTATAATTATCTTTTTTAAATGTAAGTTCCGAGATAATTTCCTAGAGTAGTTAATGATAGTATGATTCTTATTATTTTGATGTTTTAATATGATAATCGTTTTATCGCATATCATATGACATTATAGTTTTACAGTAATTCCTTCAAAGCTTATACATTTTCCATAAATTCATATTATTAGGTTTAATACAATTGGCTCCTATATTATATTAATTTAATATGTGCTTGTTGACGTAGGAAAAGATTGCATCTACATTTGATTTTGTATATGCACTCTTAACCCAAAAGTTTTCATAATGACAGTTTGAAAGTTATCTAAATAATTTCATAATTATTTCTCCATTCAATAATTACTGCAAGTTAAATTCGTTGGAATTTATATGCAAATGATTTAAATGCATTAAAATTGTGTTGTTTTTGGCTAAATATTTTTATATGGACAGCAGAATTAATCTTTAAAATCGATAAATATTTTTAATACATTTTTGTATTTTAAATTTTTCAAATAATTTTTTTAACAATGTTATCTGCATTTTGAAAGTTTTCTATAAAAATTATCTGTTTAGCAGACTAGAAAGTAAAATATGGATTTCTTATAATTTTTTCTAACTTTTCCGGGTGTTATACATTTTGGAGATATGAGGATTCATTGTAAGAAAACATATGTTGGAATATTATGTCTCTTTCATAATATGCATATTACACCTGTTGCATTTTAAGATGCTCTAAATGCTAGTTTTAATTTTAACTTATGTATATATAAGTACTCACACATGTTCTTTAATACTTGTATAATTTGATTACGTGTACCTAATCATGTCAGCACAAGAAATGCATGGATATGATTCACAAGTAAATTTGTGGAAATAGATTTCTTTTATTAAGCTCATAAATTTAATACTATTTATATTATTGTATATTGATCAATAAAATAGTAATTCTATTCTTTTTGCACTAACATATCTCATATCGCAATAAAGCTTATTATGAACATGGTGCGGAAAGTTACTTATATTTTATGCAATTCAGTCATTTCAATATTCAAAAGAAATTGCATTATTAGAAATATTCAGTGCTGTAAAACTCTATTCTGTTGTCATAAAATTTTGAAATTTTACACATTCCACATGCCATTGATAAAATATAGATAAGAAAAAATACATTTACTCAATAAATTTCAGAGTACTCTTCATTTATTTGAAATCACGAGTGAAATAACAAGTAGAAAAAGTCGGATAAGACAAAGTTTGTAGCATTTACAGATAAACACCTAATTTTATCAGTATCTTTTAAAAATATATTTCCCCGATTATAATGCAGGTTAAATTTAGTCATCTTACAGCATACACTAAAGTTTCTTTAAAATGGATAGCACACCTAAAATTAAAGGGAATTAAAAAGGATTGAATAAGAAAATTGTATATCGGAAATATTGATTCCAAGTTTATACACGGATATTTTTCTTATTCTAATAATTATTAACATACGTACTTATTCATGATACACAATCATACTCATTCTTCCATTCGGAAATGATTTTTTTTAAATTAATTTTTAAAACTTTAACTTCTGAATGATGTATGTTAAATTTTATTAACAATTCTGTTGTTGTCCACTCGATATTATCTTCTTTTACTATAAAATAAATCAAAAGATGTCTGAAAATTTTGCAATTTAAATTTAAAAAAATTAATTGAATAATTCTAATTTTAACTATGCAATTTAAACTAAAATTATATATTCAGAATAAAACGTTATATTCAAGAACATGTACGAAAATCAAAACTAATTTCTGCCAAAGTAAAGTGCATTCAGACCTAAGACCACATTTTCAGAGTGTATCCCTAAAAAGAGAAAAAGATGCTGAAATATAATTGAAAATGAAGTATTATTTAGTTTTTCTTTATGCTTTTAGAAATTCTTGTTTTGTGAGTATCTAATAAACAACACTGTAAAAGAGAAAACCTTGATTTTTCTGTAAATTATAATTTAATGATAAATGAATATCAGTGTTATAATATTGTAAATCAAGTTTACAATAAATATGTAGAAATATTTAGATTTTTTAAAATTATTGTTAAAGTAATTTAATTATTCATAATCTCTATTTTACTTACATTTTTTGAAGTTGTGCACTAAAATGTATAACACATATTTATTATTTTTCATCCTTAAAAATTTATCATTACTACTTTTTTTTTTTTTTTTGAGAAAAAAAGGTATTTTAAAACTTAATATTCAAGTATACAATAATGTTAATAGCATTTTCTATTGAGAATGATTGTAATTAAATTTTAGTACCACTGCTCGCAACCCAAACTGCAAAACCAAGAACGACAAGCGATATCACAACAAAATTTATTTTGAAGATAACATGTTGACCAAGTATCAAATGATTAAATTTATAGACTTCGGTGAAGTGTAGTTCCTGCCAAACTCAGTAGGCGGAGTAGTCGCCATTGTTGGAGATAACCGCTGCCACATACCTCGGCATTGGTTCAAAGAGACTTTGGATGTGTTCTTGGGGTATAGCAGATGAAGAAGCACGTTGCCAAAATTAATCTGGTGTGGCTGCTGGGGATGTAATCTGGGTCCATAGTTGAGAGACCATAGTCTTTCTATTGGTGAAAGTTCCTGAGAGCGACACGGCCAGGGAAGCAATTCAATTTGGCGATTGACTAAATGAATTGCTTTTCTGGCAGACAAATTGAATTGCTTCCCTGGCAGTCGAATATTAAAGTAAATAAATTAGTGGATTTTTTAAAAATATGATACATTCCTTTGCATTGACAACTTGTTGTTATTTACATAGTAATAAATGAATCTTTGGGCTTTCTTCTTTGTCATGAGCCACAGTAAGGCAAAATTGAAAATTAGCACTTCAACCGTAAATATAAATTAGTTTTAATCTAATATCAAATTATTGAATAAGCAAATGAAATCAAATTTAACATCACAACACGTAACTATGTCTTAATAATAGGAAATATTAAGCAGAAACATTAGTATAAAATGATATTTTGAATAATAATATTTACATTTATTACTGAATTAAGCACAAATTAAAACTCTGAATTTAGAGTTTATATTGTGCTTTATGCGAACGCATTTGGATATAATATTATAAAAAAGGAACGCACACAAAAACACTTTTTGCACTTTCTTTAAGAGACTAGGACGTCTTTTGAAATATTTTCACTTCAGTATCATAGTTTGTATAAGTTATAAATTAAAGTGTATGGAGCATTGAAAACCTTAAAATATGAATAATGAGACTTTTCTCCATATTAAAATCTACATAAAAGTTTAAAAATGGAATGGTCTGAAATATTTTGAGAGTAAAGTGATTTTTTGGTGAAAATTTTATCAGTGAGCATAAGAAATGTCTTATAAAGATACGTAAACTATAAAGCAAGAATTTTAGGTCAAATCCTTTCAATCATGTCATCTAATACACTCAGAGGTGATTCGAAACAACTTCGTGACTTCAACGGTTCAGTACACTTACATAAATTGCTCTTAGTTCAAGTAACTTTCAAAACAGCAGAAAACCGTGAATAATTTTCCGCAAATTAACTAAAAAACATAGATTCTTCTTTAATTTTTTTTATTTAGGTAAAGTAGAAATATTTAAATTTGTAAAAAAAAAAAAATCAACACTTTAAATTTTGTGTTGCAAAAGAAATCTATCTGCAAATTGTAAGTCTATTTACATTCTTAAAGATCATTTCAAACTTCTATCAATTGTAATAACATGCTTAGATTGATATTTTAGTTAAGGATTTTATTTTAATTCTTCTCTTATAGTAGTAACAGAATTTATTTCAATTTCAGAATTTATTTCAATGAATATTTCATTGAATCAGAATTTATTTCAATGAATATTCACACCAAACAGCGCACCATAAAAATTTCATTTATATTCATGGAATATCTCTTTGAAACATATTTTAGAAGTTTAAGTATATATTAGCTCATGTTTTTTTGAGATCCTAGAACGCTAAGTATTCACTATTTACTTATCAATATGATTTGGCTTATTTTTTTAGATACATTCTTCATGCAATGTTCACTATCAATCAAAGTTTGATATATTTTTTTCTACCAAACCCAATCTATATGATGAGAATAATATTTTTAAAATTCGTATTCTCAAAGAAATCATTTGCAATATTTTTTCAATACTTAAAATTACCAATTAATGAGCCTCCGATATGTTTTATTATATCTCAGATACTAAATTTTTTGTCCAAAATTCAATAGTGATTAATTTTTAATATTTTGGTTATAGACAACTTTAGGAACACAACTCATAGCTCTTTAACTAAGAAGATAATCTCTGACGAATAATTGGCACTCACCCCTGATTACGTTGCCAAAAATTACAATCCTTAAAGAAAGAAAGAAAATTTCAGTATTATTGCATAATAAAAAAATAACATGCTTTTTTTTTTTTTTTTTTTTTCTAGATATTGATGTTTTAAACTCGCTCCATATTTACCATTGATAAAACCATTTAAGTGATAAAGATTGCTGATAAAAAGAAACTGATTCTAAAATACATTATTTTTATCCTTTCTTTTCCTATTTATGCAAGTATCAAATAATTGTATATTCAGTTATTAAAGATTTAAAATTTACGCTAAAATTACATAAAATATAAAGAGTTTACAAATATTTATAGCTCGTTTTGCGACTTGACATTCTGTAATATGATAAAATTTCTTTTGGTTTATTGTGTTGTGACAGTTTTATGCTGTGTAAAATCGTTTGCTAGGAATGATGTTGAAGATTATGGAAATATTGATTCTGAAATAAAACTAATTGAAGAAATTGCACAATTAGAAGAAATAATGGCAAAAAACTATTCATCTAAGGAGTCAGGTAACAAATATTTTATATTTAAGTAAAAAAAAAAATTCTAAAGATCGGAAAAAAAGTTATAAATTGGAAAAATAATCATTTACATTTTCCCAATTTTAATGTGGTATCTTCCTATTTAATATAAACGTATATTAATTAAGAATAATATATGGCACTTTATATGTAAATTTATTCGTTTTTGTAAAAATGTCAAAAATTAAAAAATGTTATAAATTATAAAAGTATAAAAACAAAATTTTCTACTATGCTTACTTTGTAATTCCTTTTTATTTTAATTTCTTGTAAAAGTTATAAAAATAGATGGTATAAAAATGAATTCTATATGTTCAATTCTACTACGACGCAGAAAAAACTCACTTGCTTGTTAGTTTGTTTTAGAAAATATCAAGAAAGCAATCAAGTATAATTGTTAGTTCCTGCGCATGTTAAACTTATTTTCATCTTTACGTAACAAAGACTGATTTGCATTTTTTTTTCCGTTATTGGACTGGAACTAAACTTAAACTGTTGCTTTTACATTTCTATTTAACATAGTAGTAAAATGAATATTTAAAATTGTATATTTTGTATGCAATAATTGACTAAGGATCATAATTTTGAAACAAATGTGATAGAATAAATGTTATATGGAAATATTTTATAATTTGGAAAAAATTGAACTTGATTGAAACAATTGAAACAAAAAATTGAAATTGATTGAAACAATTTTGAAACGAATGTGATAGAATAAATGCTATATGGAAATATTTTATAATTTGGAAAAAATTGAACTAATACCCCTATCTACAATTTCATTATATACTTTTTCTTAATTGTAGTATACTGTACATTTAGTTTATAAATAGTTCTATTCTAAGCTATAAAAAAGTAGTGTATATTCCAAATGAGATGCATCTTTAAGATAAAAATTACCCTTTTCTATAAACAAGGACTTGAATGTAGAAATGAAATTCAATTTACAATGTTAAAAAAAAGTAAATCAATTTTGGATTTTTGGAATTTTCAGTACAGAATTTTTTGTTTATTCTTACCAATGGCTGAATATATTAATTAAGAATATATATATATATATATATATATATATATATATATATATATATATATATATATATATATATATATATATATATATATATATATATATATATATATATGTGTGTGTGTGTGTGTGTGTAAATCTGCTCAGGCTTCACTCAAACATATTTTAAATTGGAAGGCGTGTTTTTAAGCCTCTTGATATTTTAGTTTTTTCTAGAATTTTTTGGACTTATATGTGGATTTATTTGAGTGTTTCTTACCAACAAAGGATGAGAAACAACAAACAACAACATAAAATGCAAAGTATTATTATAATGTCTCATACTATAATTTTCAACCATACATATATAAACAGATAAGTATGAAATAAATTGAGACACTTTTAATTTACAATATTCAAGACTTTATGGAATGTTTATTATTAGAAATTCTTAAATTTAATGAAAATATTTATGTTTAAAAAATCAGCTTACCACAACTTACTTTAAGTACAATACTTAAGTTTGTAAGTATTTTAAAACGAATATCTAACATATATGACATGAAATACAAATCAAAAGAAAATTTTAATTTGATTTTTAAAAACATTTAATTTATTATTAGCATATGCTCTCTATTTCTTGATTGAAATATTAAAAAGGAATTTTAAGAAAAAGCTTTTTTATTACAGTGTGAAAATTAAATGATGCTTAATTATTTTATACAAATATTTAACAAACAGTTATTAATTTAATAAAAAATCTATGACTAATAAATCTATGAACGATAATTTATATCTGTTATACAACTATAACACATATTAAGATGTTTAATTAATAGAAATCATGCATAATTACATATTAAATACATAATTATTATTTAATTTTTCTTATTTATAGATATTAATTGATAGAAGAATGGATCGATATAGATAAAAATATGCTTGAAAGGAAAATTTTAAAAAATAAATGTAAATTTTATTGATGATATTGTATCGTAAAATGTGTAATAAAAGTATATAATTAAAAATATCTTTTGTATATACTATCTAAAACTTGAACAGTAAAATAAATATCATCTTTTTTATTAATACTTGACAAGCAAAATTTGCTTACAAATATAGATCAATATAACCAGCGTCTTTTTTTCTTTAGAGTCTAATGTGGTAAATATGCCTAACATTTTCAATGGCAACTTACGTGCTGCCCACATCTGTTTCGTATGATATTAAATAATATTCGATTGGTTAAAGTTGAATTTTAGATGTATGTCCATGTATTACAACAATTTTTATATAGTTTGAAAATTATATATCAAATATAGTTTTCATTGATTTAGTCTATGGTTACTTTAGGAAAACTACCAATAATTTTGGACAACCAGAAAAAAATATCATGTGAAATGTACAAAAGGGAAAATAAGACATTTGATAAATGCTAACTGTTCCGACCCTGTATACTCAATGTATAAATTTAATTTCTCTGCGCACCAGATGGCGCTAACTCAATAATCGTTTTTTGTCAGTCAAGCAATAAAATTTCAAAGAACGGACGTGTCGTTTCTGTGTGCCAATATTATGGTCCGTCGAGCCGGAGCACGAAACTAGCAAAAAATTATTTGGTGATGCATAGAAGCGGCCAACGACTGTTGAATCAAAAAACAACAACAAAACCAGTGATTGAGTGAAGGTCACAAAACCAAAAATGGATACCCTTCTTAAAACCAAAAGGATAATAAAGGGTAAAGCTAACTCGTTTAATTTCGCAAGTCAATAGCTTACAAAATCAAGCAAATTCTCTTTCTATTATTGAAGTGTATGAAAATAACGTAAATTCTTTAGACAATGAAATAAACAAACTAAATAATGATATTCTTTATGCATGTTCTGATTCAGAATTCGATACATTTGAAAGTGAAATACATGAACTGTTTTCTAAAATAAGTAATTTAAAAATCATTCTTAAAGACGAATCAAGAAAACTTTCAAAAAAATGATTGTCATAAAGAAGTAACTAATGTCAACAATGTTAAACTTCCTAGAATAGAATTACCAGTTTTCACTTCTAATTACATAGATTGGATTTCTTTTCGTGATTTATTTTTATCAGTGTTAGTAATAATGATAGTTTAAGTAATAGTCAAAAATTGCAATATCTTAAACTTTCTGTTAAGGGAGAAGCATATACATTATTACAGTCTATTCAAATTACAGATGAGAATTTCAAATTAGCTTGGGATATGCTTACTGAGCGCTTTGAAAACGAAACAGAAATCATAAATGCAGCATTAAATAAATTAATTTCTCAGCCTATTCTTAAACATGAATCAGCAGCGGGTTTGAGGAAATTAATTGATACAATCACAGCAATGTATTGATACATTTAAAATTTTGAAACAGCCTGTTGAGCATTGGGATACCATTATTATTTTTCTTTTTCAAAGGGTAAGCTTGATAACGAAACACTGAGAGTGTGGGCGTTAGAGCAATCGAACAAAAAGCTTCTTCTTTCGCGGAATTCAAAACATTCATGCTGAATAGATCGTGTGCGCTTTCGTCTTTAGCGAAGTGCCAAAAGAGAAAAGTAAGGTCAATTTGATGGGAAAACGGTTTGCAAATCAAAAACAAAACAAATATTCTTTTCATCTCAGATTGTTTCTAATTTATGCATTTATTGTCGAAATGATTCTCATTCGCGATTACATAGTTGTGATAGTTTCTTAGATCTTCCAGTAAAGGAAAAATGGAATGTAATTAAAAACATCATTTATGCGCTAATTGTTTAAAAGATAATAAAACTCATCCTATTTCTAAATGTCGCTCAGGCATGTGTAAATTATGTTCAAAATTGCATAATACATTATTGTGTTCGAAAAATACACATGATACAAAAATCGAAACACAAGCAACAGATGAACATTCTACTATAAGTAGTAATAATGTAGTTGTACCTGTAACAAAAACAGTTTATTGCCAACAGCAATTGTTAATGTTAAGGACATTAATGGTACATTACATAAATGCAGAATTCTTATCGATTCAGCAAGCCAAGGCTCATTTATTAGAGAAAGTTGTGTAAATTTATTGCAACTTAAACGTAATAGAATTAACATAAATGTTGATGGGCTTAGTTCTCGAAATGTAGAGTAAGTTCACAGGCTCGGTATCATTGCAAATATCATCTCTATTTTATAAAAACACACATATCACTGTAGATGCATTAATTATACCCAAAATCACTTGTGACCTTCCTCAATTCAAAATTGATGCTTCAGCATTAACTTCATTCAAAAATATACAACTGGCCGATGTTACTTGCTTGCAGCCTGGTCCTATAGACATTCTCTTAGGTGCAGATGTGTTTGGAGAAATAGTGCTCCATAAAAACATTACTAGTCCTGGACATTCGTTAACTGCACTAGAAACAATTTTCGGATGGGTTGTTTTTAGGCAAAACAAACAATATCTCAAAAACAATAATTACAAATCACGCTAGTTGTACCGCAATCAGTATAAACTTGATAAATTTTGGCAACTATAAGAAGTTTCTGAAACTATACATTATTCAAAGGAGGAAATTGCATGTGAACATCACTTCGAAAAAAAACATTCTTTCGTGATTCTACTTGCAGATTCAATGTCAAATTTCCATTCAATGACTCACACCATGAACTTGGATCATCTAGAACATTGCATTGCGCCGTCTTCAACAAATTGAACGTCGCTTTTCTAAAAATCAATCTCTATTTGAACAATATCATAAATTCATGGACGAATACATAAAACTGGGGCACATGGAATTAGTTCCTGAAAGTGAAGTTAATATTCCAGCCAAATCTAGCTTTTACCTTCCACACCATCCAGTTCCCAACAAAAGTGGTGACAAGTTCCGGGTAGTGTTTGATGGATCTGCTAAATCATCTAATGGTGTTTCTCTTAATGATATACTCATGGTGGGACCGCAAATACAGACTGATTTAACTACATTGCTTATTAAATTTAGGATGCATAAAATAGCGGTTGCTGCAGACATTGAAAAAATGTATAGACAAATAACTTTACAAGATCCAGATTTCCAAAGAATCGTCTGGCGCAAATCAAAATATGATGCAGTGAAGGATTACAGATTAATAAGACTGGCTTATGGCACTGCCTCAGCACCATACCTGGCTGTAAAATGTCTACAAAAATTAGCAGAAGAAGAAGCAGAGAAATATCCATTGGCTTCTAAGGCAGTTCTCGAAGACTTTTATGTTGATGATCTCATGTCTGGAGCGAATTCAATTTCCCAAGCCATGGAACTGCACCAACAATTAATGCAAATGTTGTCAAGTGCCAAATTTCCTTTGAGAAAATGGGCTTCCAAATTCTAAAGAATTTTTGAACTCAATTGATCCAAATTTACAGTTATCAAACACTTCTTTAAAGCTTAGACAATGATGAAACTGTGAAAACATTGGGACTACTTTGGCAACCCGAGTTGGATATATTCTTTTTCAAAACTAATCAATCATTTCTTGTAGATAACTTAACTAAGCGGACATTACTATCAACAATTTCAAAAATATTTGATCCTCTTGGATGGTTATCTCCAATTACCATTAATTACAAATTAATAATTCAAAAACTCTGGAAAAATCAATTGCAGTGGGACGATACTATTCCTTCAACCATAGCATATGAATGGAAGCAGCTTTCAGAAAAACCCTTGTTCGTGAGACGTTCAAATTCCCAGATTCTTATTTTGGGATTCAAATAACAAATTTCAGTTACATGGCTTCAGTGATGCCTCGGAAAAAGGCATATGCAGCAGCAATTTACTGTCGCTCAGTCTCAAGTACTGGTGAAATTAAAGTTCATCTAGTAATTGCTAAGACAAAAGATTGCTCCACTTAAAACTGTTTCACTTCCGAGATTGGAACTATGTGGTGCTCTGCTGTTAACTAAATTGATGGACTTCACTTGCAAGGCTATGAACACATCCATTTCCCAAGCTCAATTTTATACTGATTCTACCATCGTTCTATCTTGGATTGGTTCTTCTGCCAGCCGATGGAAATGCTTTGTGGCCAATAGAGTGGCAAAAATACAAACTCTTTCTTCCCCTACCCAGTGGCATCATGTTAGTGGAAACATTAATCCTGCTGATCTTGCTACTCGTGGCACATCATCTTCTGAACTACTTTCTTCATTATGGTTAAATGGTCAAAATTTCTTTATAATTCACTTTCTTTTCAGATAAAGCAGCCTGAACTACCAGTTAGTGATCCTGTTCCAGAAGAAAGGTATTGTACTTTACAATCAACCACTGAAAACAAACCCCACTGTGCGGACTTTGATATTTTTTAAATATTCATCCTTTTCTAAACTTAAACGTATAACAGCTTTGTGTTTAAGGTTTATGAACAATTGCAGAAATCCTATGAACAAATTAACAGGATTTTTGCAAACTTGTGAATTAACTAATGCGATGCATGTGTTAATAAAAATAGTTCAAACTAATGAGTTTAATAATGAGATCAATGCATTACAGAAAAATAAAACAATATCGTGTAATAGTAAAATTTTATCTCTAAATCCATTTCTTGATAATTCAGGTATTCTAAGAGTAGTGGTCGTTTGAGACATGCAAATATAGTATACAATCAGAAACATCTCTATTTTGTTGCCAACAAGGCATAGATTAACTGATCTCATTGTTAAACATTTTCATGAAAATCTTTTGCATGCTGGTTCACAACTTGTTCAATCATGTATTGCAGAACAGTATTGGATTATAGGTGTTAGAAATGTAATTAGGAATTTAATTAGAAAATGTGTAAAATGTTGTAGAATACGAGCTTCTGTAACCAATCAGATGATGAGCGATTTACCATCTTCTCGCATTTCTCCTGCTCCTGCATTCTTGCGATGTGGAGTGGATTATGCTGGTCCTTTTCAAATTAAAGCATGTAAAGGTAGAGGCTCCAAATCATACAAAGGGTATATAGCACTTTTTGTTTGCTTTACTACAAGAGCTATACACCTAGAATTAGTTACCGACTTATCTGCAGATGCGTTCATTGCATCTCTTAAATTTATTTCACGCAGAGGTAAATGTAGTGATATATACAGTGATTGTGGTACCAACTTTATTGGTGCAAAGCGCAAACTCATGGAAATTGAGAAACTTAGAAACTCAAAAATTATAATCAAAATGTAAACAATTTTATGTCTGAAAATGGTATTAATTGGCATTTAAATGTTCCAGGTGCACCTCACATGGGTGGACTATGAGGAAGCTGGCATAAAGTCTACCAAATTTCATTTAAAACGCGTTATAGGGGAGACAAAACTAACTTATGAAGAATTTGAAACATTGTTAACTCAAATAGAGGCTTGTCTTAATTCTAGACCTTTAACTGCATTATCTACCGATCCAAATGACTTGTCAGCCTTAACACCTGGCCATTTATTATTGGTAGGGCATTAACAAGCCTTCCTAGAACCATATTACGTTGATACAAACATTTCTTTTCTTTCAAAATGGCAGCATATTCAAAAAATGGTGCAACAGTTTTGGAAACGTTGGCATAAGGAATATCTCACACGGTTGCAGCAAAGGCCAAAATGGCTACTGCCGACTAAAAATTATCAAATTAATGATCTATGTCTTTTAAAAGAGGACAATTTACCCCCAACAAAATAGAAAATGGGTAGAATAATTCAATTGCACCCTGGACTTGACAATAATGTTAGGGTAGTTACTCTTAAAACATCAGATGGTGTATACAAAAGAAACATAACAAAATTATGCCAACTTCCTGTGTAATGCCAAATTCATGGTTAAATTTAAATAAAATTTTATTTCTTATATATGTACAATTTTATACTTCCATTGCATTTTAACATATAAAACTTTTTTATTTATGTGTTTGTTTTATATTTTTTCATTTATGTTCATTTATTTGTATATCTAATTTTTTTTGTATGTTACATATTCTGTTTCTTTGAAATAATATTTCAAGGTGGGCGGCATGTTCCGACCCTGTATACTCAATGTATAAATTTAATTTCTCTGCGCACCAGATGGCGCTAACTCAATAATCGTTTTTTGTCAGTCAAGCAATAAAATTTCAAAAGAACGGACGTGTCGTTTCTGTGTGCCAATACTAACAAAAATTAAAAGCTGTCAGAAATCAACTTGGAAAAAAATATTTATATGATGGATATGAACTTGTATTTTAAGCAGACTATCTATCCTTGAGTCTACTCAGAAATAATGAAAATTATTTGAGTTAAAAAAGTAAATTTATATAAATTTCAATAACTTCCTTAAAATAACTTTTTAAAGTTCAAATATCTTTCTTTTAAATTTACTTCATCTATGAAAGCGAGGTCAAAGAGTTTGTATATCATTAAAATTATTTTACTTTGAAATTTAAAAACACATTAGAAATAAATAAATCAAAGTTTAAATCAGTGGGGTTTAGATAGAAACGAATTATTGTACCAATTTTTGTACAGAAAAAAACACACCCGTAACTAAAATCAAATTTAAATATTTTGCGAAAATTTTATATGGGCTTCGTTGTTAGAAACTTAGATAAAGATATATAGGGTGATTAAAATTAATGGATGAAAGAGATATTTCTTCCCTAAAAGTTTCCAATTATTTTGAAGAAAATACACTACATGTTTTGAATATAATTTAATATAATAAAATAAAAGTATAATGAATAAAATTTATATAATTAATTTGATACATAAAATGTTCGTGTAAGATTAATTAACGATAGATGCCCAAAATATAAATACAAAGTGATCTGTAATACTTATTCATATAATATTTAAAAAAAATCAACTTTTTAAGAATTATGTATTGTGTATTAAATATTGAATGTGTAAAATGATCGTTATTTAAAAACCCTGTTGTTGTATAAATTTTTTGCTATTGTGTAAAATACAAAACATTTAAATTTTAATGGATAAAATTTTTCAATTGTGAAATTATTGGGTCATCAATATGCATTCTGTAATTCAGAAGAAAATGTATGAAATGCATCTCTAAATTCTTCTATTACTATTATTTATTGTGATTCAACTCATTTCAGATAAAATCGAAAACTCGTTCTAAAAAAATAATGTGATAATTTTAGTGATTATATAGGAAATGACATTCTTCTAGAAAACATTTATTCATATATTCATCAAACTTCCCCAGTTTAAATAAATGAAATTTATACAGTATTAAGGACAGTGGGTGTTCTCAGTGCCCCAGGAAGTAGTTTATAAGCCACATCATATATAAAATTTTAAATAATGTATTTGCAAGGAATTATACGCATATGTCATTTGGTATTAAAGGGTATATTTATAATTAGTATACGTTCTGAAAAATCCAGAGTGAATGCAATATGAACATCGAGATTTGTAACTGATATTTTTATGATTTGAATTTCCTATCTCCTGAGCCTTTTTTTAAAATTAAAACATGTAATTCTGATATATACACTGCTGGCCACCCAAATTACAACAACAAGAAAGAAAAGAGATATCACAACAAAATTTATTTTGTAGATAACATGTTGAGACCAAATATGAAATGATTAAATTTATAGACTTCTGTCAAGTGTGGATCCTGCCAAAATCAGTAGCCAGAGTAGCTGTCATTGCTGAAGATCATAGCTACCACAGGCCTCGGCATTGTTTCAAAGAGACTTCGGATGTGTTCTTGGATTATAGCAGATGAAGAAGCATCCACACGTTGCCAAAGTTGATCTGGTGTGGAAGCTGGGAATGTAATCTCGGTCAATCCTTGAGCAACTATGGACACATGGTTTTCTATAGGTTAAAGATCCGGAGAGCGAGCCGTCCAGGAAAGCAATTTAATCGGGCAGTTGACGAAGATAAATGCGTGCCACGTGTGGTCGCGCAATATCCTGTTGAAATATGGTTGTGGGCAAGCCCTGAAGATAAGAAAAGAACCACTGGCTCCAACACCTCGGATAAATAGTACTCGCTGATTAAGGCACCGGCAATGGGTACTAGAGGAGTGGGAGAATGATATCCAATACCGTCTCATACCATAATATTCAGTGCAGGACCATAATGCAGCTGTTCAGCAGTCTCTCTCCACGATGTTTCCACACTCGAATGCGACCGTTGTGGTGTTTCAGACAGAAGTGTGACTCATCAATAAAGACAATTTCATTCCATTTTATCGTCCACATACTTTTCTCCTCGTTCCAATGGTTGCGGAGACATTTGTAGCTCTGCGTCAAGGATAGGTGAAGCTATGCACGTCTTGCGGGCAGACCACTTTGCTGTAAAAGGTGTCGAATGTTACGCGTAGACACTGTATGATGCGTTACAGACTGAATGGGCTATGTATTGGTTTGTGATGTGGCTAAGTGATCCATCACTGACATGCGCACAATTTGTCTGTCATCACGTGAAGAGTGTTACTCAGGTGGAATCGATGGAACTCGTTGTTTCGTCGCACTCTCCTGCCTCCAATGATCACACATCCGCACTACAGTTGTTTGGTTTATTCCAACACGACTACTGATTTCTCTGAAAGATAATCCATAATCTCGGTAGGCCATTATCTTTCCTCTGTCAAATTTAGATACTTTATCAAAACATTATCGCTGTTTTCTATAAAGCATAATTTTTTATTTATTTATTTATTTACTGAAAAAAAACCGCAAGAAAAACACAATTCTCGAACTTGAAATCGTTGAAATCTCCAAGCCTTAAATAGAGCTTTGAAGTGACGCCACAAGCATGCGTGTTGTGTGTCTGTGCTGAAACTCTTAATCAAAATTTCATGTTATTTGCATGTTTCTTTCAGGGTGTTGCATTTACGATTGCCAGCATTGTATGTAGAGGTAATGTAGAATAATCTGAGGGCTTTTTTTGAAGCTGTATGCAAGAAGAAATGGATTTATATGCATATAACATATTACATATAATATTTAAGCTACAGCATTTTATTTGAGTTAGAAAGGCACCAATGAGCCCGGTCCAATAGCCAGAATTTTTTAATCATAAAATGTTAAATCAATAATATTCATGTCTCAAAAATATACGAAAGGTAGAAAAAAAATTTGCTTTGATTTTAAACATACAAATTTAAATACTATAATAGTTTAGTAGTGGAAGTTCTTTTGCATGAATCTAATTCGAACAATGACAAATCCATTTTTTTCTTAAGGTAATCCTTTATTTTTTTTACTTTAAATGTAACATTTTGTTACAATTATTTCTTTCTTTTAACTTTTTCTGTGAAATCATATTAATATATTTCTATGAAAGTTTTAGATGAATGAAAATATGAAAGAAAGAATATGAAAAAAATATGAAAGACTGACTGTAAAAGAAAATATATTCTTCATATAATTTCCAACTTTATGGATTAATTATTGGAAAATGAGGCTCACTTTTTTATAAGTTCATCAAAAGTAAAGTTACGAAACAAACAACAGTATTGCTCTTGAGACTAATTGCAAAATTAATTTTCTTCTTATAGTTTGTTACTTCAATGTCCCTAAAATTTATTGTTCTGAAAAATTGCCCAGTCGGCAATTTCTGAAATCTTATATCTAGTAATGCGTAGGAATTTATCATCTAAGGAATGATTACATTTATTTTAAATAAAAAAAGAAAAACTCTAATAAAACATGTAAATATTATGAAAATTCCCATTTTTTTTCCTTGTTACTTAATGCATAAAGAATATAATATTATTTTTAAACAAATTGGTATTTAAATGTGAAACATTTTCATCTCTTATTCAATAGTTTTTTTGTTCCACTTCCGTTTTGATTTCGTTTTTTTATGCAGTTACGAGTTTTTGGACCACTACAAAAATTACTATGATTATAGGTCTAGATCTCATTAGTCCAGGGATACATAAGTTTCTTTGTTATAAAACAAACCAAATCGAAATTCATTTTTGAAAAGTGGGGAAAACGTTTAAAATCAGAAAACATCACAAGAAATTTTAAAAATAAAATCCGTTTCTTAGAACTTTTCCAATTGATTTTTGAAATTAACTAGAAAATTTCTTATTTCAAAAAAGAAAAAAAAGGAAGTTTCAAGTGGAACATCCTGATGAAGAACTGAAAAGGGTGTCAATATTTAATAAAATATTCCCATTATATTTGAATTAATAAAGTTTGGGGAAAATACAACTTTTAAAATCAGGAATTTTTATAAAAGCTTGCTTCTTGTTCACACACCACACATTAAGCAATTTTCCCAAAACTGTCATAAAATTATTAGTTTATAAGAATTTACAAACAGCTATTAAAGGAACTTAAGCAAAAATCAATTATTTTTAACTATTATGAATTCACTTTCATGGATTCCTTATTTTCTGTTTTTGATATATTTTTATACACTAAGAAGTACTTTATGAGAAATACTAAGTTTAGTTTTCTAATACTTACTTAGTTGTAGTTTTCTAATACTTACTTAAAGAGAACCAAAAAGGTAAGGTATTTTGAAAACGGGAAAAAAATTGAAAATAAACGAATTCAACATGTTTCAAGTTACTAGAAAACAGTTAAGTAAAGTTGAATGAAAGCAAGCTTCAGTATAATTTAAATTTGCTTAAAATATCAAAGCAGTGAAAACATCATAAATAATCATGCTAATAAGGAATTATTGGAATAAAATTATGTAATATTGGTTTGAATCAAAATCTTATTTCTTTCATTGAATCAAATTTGCTGTAATTAATCTGTATCCCTTTCAGGTTCCTGTCAGTCAGATGTCGAGTGCTATCCAGGAGGTAAATGTATAGGAACCAAAGGAAGGAAAGAATGTCGCTGTTTCCCTGGCGTAAGTGGAAGTTATTGTGATATAATTGAAGAATGCAAGAAAGAACCCCCAAAGTGTGGTAATGGAAACGATGTGAAATGCAAATATGACCCAGAAATGAAAAAAGCTTATTGTAAATGCAGTGTCAGAAGCAATCGATTTGATATTAGAATGAAGAAATGCGCTCCACAAAGTAAATGTCTATTATTTCATTAATGTGTTTCATTTAAATATCGGGTTTTAGAGTTAACCGCATATACTCCGAAAAGGAATACAAGCAAAATGGTATTAACAAATTGAACAATTATACAAACTGAATATTTATTTTCTTCCTTATTAATAAGAGAAACACAATATTCCTTCTTCGAATACGAAATTTATTCTAATGCATTATTATGCTCAACAGATATACTTGTGCAGTGAAAAGTGCGTAAATGTTTTGTAAATTTCCCTTTGATACCTGTTATAAATATAAGTGGAATTATATATTTGATGATATACACATTTTATTTTCCTTTCACCTAGTATAAATTATTATAGAAATATTTTAACTATTTAAAAATAATAATCCTTTAGAACGCAATGAAAAAATAGTCAAGACTATAGTCTTCAACACATATGAATAATTTAAGAAACATGTAACTTATCTTTATGTAAGTTTACAATTTCAAATATTATACAGAGGGAGGAGCTAAAAATCACTGCAAACAGCAGTTTCTTAAAAATAATTATATAAATGGCATATTTTTCTCCAAAAGTGAAATATGACGCTAATTATCTCACGATTGTTGTGTGAATATAAAGGGTATAAATTCGAAAACGCATCAAAATAATTATTTTTAAATTGTTTTGACAAAATCTTTCTATTGAAGATGCAAGTCATGATTCATTTTAATGGGTAAAAAATAGATTTGTATTGAATAAATTTCAAAATTTATAAAAATATTTATTTCTCGAATGTAACTATGAAAATTTTTGTAAACTGAGAGACAAAAATTTAATAAAAATGAAAAAAATAAAATAAATAAATAAACACCAATGTACAGTTGTTAAAGACCAAAGGATTTACCTTATTTCAATTAAGACATTATTATTTATTTGGAAATTAGATTGCTCAATATCTAATTTATATTAAAAATAAATTTCTTTTAGCATTGTCTTTTAAGGAATATATCAAAATATAAAAGCTCTTTACCCAAACATAATAAAAAAACATTTAAAAAATTTTTTAATTCAATTAGGTTTTTGGACTTAGATATATTTCAACTCATTTTCTGTGGAGTCTTAATATACCATTATTATATTTTACAGAACCATGTAAGTCACACAAAGATTGTCGTAATACCGGAGTGTGTGAAGATGATGAAAAGGGAAGAAATAAGTATTGCGATTGTAAAACTGGTACATATGGTGACTATTGCGAACATGTTGAAGAATGCGACAATAATCCTCTTTGCGGATCTGGTAATGATGTAGAATGCAGGTTCAATAGTTTCCTAAAGAAGCCTTTTTGCCATTGTTTAAACGGAACACAAAGATTCGATTTGAAGCAAAAGAAATGCGTTGAAAGAAGTAAGCTAAAATCAGCTTAATAGATACATTTTGTATTTAAGTCTTCATAATTTTATTTTTAAATAAAATTACATTCAATAAACACAATGATTTACGGTTAATTTGTTAATCTATATTTCAGAGAAGTGCAATTCGAATGAAGAATGTGGAAAGTATGGAGCATGCACAGAAAAATGTCAATCTTATGAACCTTGCAGTAATGATGATTATTTTAAAGGCATACGATCTTGTCACTGCTTAGAAGGCACAAGTGGTGAAAGATGCGAGATAGTGGATGACTGCTATAATAACGTTGTGAATTGTGGAACAGGTGATAATGTCGAATGTAACTACAGATACATAAGTGGTATTTCTGGATTTGCATTTTGCCAATGTACAAAAAATAATCAAAAATTTGACAGAAATTCTAAACTTTGTAAAGGTAAGCCAAACATTTCTTTTAAATAATTGCCTCATTGTAAGAATGATTGAAATTATTAAATACATTTTAGTGAAATTTAATACGTTTTCTAACATATTCATCAAAGGGGAAACGTGGAACGCGTTATAGTAAGCAACAACAAAAAGAAAATAATGTGTAAAAGATCTTATGTATTATTTCAATTGTAAATAATCACATTTTTCTCAAATAAATCAAATTCAACTAAAGTGAATAGATATTAGCAGATGAAATGTTTTCTCTTTTGAGGAAGAATAAATTCAATTCCTATTCAGAATGAATCTTTGGTTTAATTTTGTGGTCTTCAAACATTTAAGCCCAAGAATTGCGTATTTATAAATTCATAAAGATCCTCTGTTCAAATGCCAAAAATTACAACTAGAAAATTTATGTATACAAAAAAATATACATTTTACAAGACTACAACTGATTCTAAGGGATGTTATGTCTATATTATATATATATAATATAGTAATATTGGTACTTTGAAAGCATATATATATGTATATAAACTTTCAAAGTAATCATAATTACTTCTGTCTTATTTTTAGACACATCATATTATTTTAATATATAATTCTTCTACAAAAAATTTTCAAAAATCCTTTTTGAAATAATGAAATTTCTTTCTTTTTTTACAATTAAAAACTATTAGATGAGTTATTTAATATAATGGTAAATTCAAGTGAATGTTAAACGTTATTTTTTAAAACCGAAGTCAAAGTCTATAATTTGCTGCGTTATCTAATAAAATTTATGATATTTATGAGAAATGCGTTACTTAAAACTCAACATCCTTGAGGTAGTATATTTATAAGAAAATTCTTATTTGATTTAAAATCTGTGTTAATTTCATGAATGTTGATCGTCCGTTAAAGTTAAATCTGACAATATGTTATTATATTTGATTTTATATTTCGTTAGCTTGAGAATTATTGTGATTGGTTCAATAGATTATATAGCACATTGACAATTTAATTAAGATTGTATTCAAAAATCACCTATAAAAAATCTTTTTATAAAATTATTTACAAAGTATTTTATTTTATTCTTTGCATAACAAGCTTTTCAACTTTGAATTTCGTTTTTGTCTACACTTTAAATTTGATGGATTTGGCTTTCACATCCAATTATATGTATCTTGTTTATTTTTATTAAAAAATTTATTCTGTTAATAGTCTATATTTACTAATATTTATAAACACAAAATTCAAAAAAATCAGCGAAAATGTATTTTTCGATATAAATTTAGTCACATACGTTATTGTGGAGAATTATAATATGTTCTGTGTATAGTCTGTTGTATCCAGAAATCTTAAGTGATAAATTTTTGAGTCGATAAATAATTTTAAATTATTAAAAATGAAACCCTTTAGTCTATATTATATATAGACTAAAGGGTTTCATTTTTAATAATTTAAAATTATTTATCGACCTTTAGTCTATATTATAAAGTTTTTGTCCTTAAACTGTTTAGTTTAAGGACAAAAACTTTCTGCATCTTTCAAAAAGCAAAAAATCTAGCTTTTACTATATATAATTGTTTTTTGGGATGATTTTCCATAGACAGGGGGATATTTTGATGTGTTTGCAAGACAGAAAACTGAAATATCTCCTAAGCACTCGCCCCGATTAGACACTCAGAAAGTAAAACTCTTTACTTTGTTTAAAGGTGATGATTAAAAACATTACAACAATACAAAGGTCAAATAATTTTTCTCTCTTTTTTCCGAAAAAAATGCTCTTATAATTTTATTAAAAATGCTTATAATCAGAAATGAAGGCTTAATTTATATAACTATTAGAAAATTTCCATTGAAATGTTATGCTCATTTAAAAACGTTTGCATTTCAAATGTTAAAGACTTCAATACTACACAGAATCAAAGTTTATCTAAATATAGATTTGTATTTTCTACTGAAAAGAGCGGACAAATGTAAGAAAAATATCTTCTTAAGAATAAACTGGTATTTACAAGCGAGTATCAAATACTATTATAATTTATAATTTTAAACTTCACTTGAGCAATTAAAATTACACAAAATTGTGTCAAGAAAATATTAAAAAAATTAACAAGTAATTATATATATATACATTTTTACCAGGTTTTATTTAGTTGGTTTTTATTTATTTTAATTATAATTTACATCAAATTACTTATTCAGAATCTTATCAATATGTTTTAGCTTAGCCATTTGTCTTAGTTTCCTCATTTGTAATGTCAATAATATTAAAATATAAATTATTTTAAAATTCACTTCATGTTAATAAAATTTATAATAATAGTAACAGCAATAAAATAATTAAAATATTATTATGCAAAATTGTTAAATATTCTTTTGTTTGAGTGCTACTTTACTTATTAAAGAGGTATTAATTTCTTTAAAAAAATGGCCGCTAAAGTGTCTTCTCTTAGTTAAAATCTAAAATAAACTACAATAAATAAATAAATAAAACTCAGTAATGCATGAACCAAATTAGGAAAGCAGGTTGTGATTAGGGGGACTATTTTCATGTAATAAACTGATGGGGATCTTGCTCTTTAATCTTCAGTTTATTTGATCCGTATTGGTATATTTCAAAACACTTCTGAGTTTTCTAGGTAATTGTTATGATTCCTTTTGTTTGAAGAGGAACATTTATTACTTTTATGAGCTTTGTTAATCAATATATTAAGCATCATTTCAATAGTTTTTTCTTAAGTAAGTATTGTTAAATTTAGAATCTCAGGTAAATTGTTTCTGATTCCCTTTCAAAAAATTTACATGAAAAATCTGGTATATTGACACCTTAAATTGATTCTTTAGGAGTAAATAGTGATATGCAAATGAATACTTCTAGAAGGTATTCCTATCAAACAATGATAATATTTACAAGGCATTTAAATTAAGAGATTGTGTTGCTTTCAATGCACTAATTGTATTTAAATGTTGCTGTTGAGTTTAAAAGTTGTTATGATGCCTCGAATCAGAAGAAAAAGTAATTATCAGCACATTTCTGACTTTAAGTGTTAAATTTTTGTTTACCGAATAGTGGTTTATTATATCTCTGAACAATTGCTCATGTCACTCGAGATACCATGATTGTAAGCAAAATTTCATTGGGTTCAGCAAATCGCGACAACATTGCGACTTGTTGAACAGCTATCACTAATAACTAAATGGCGTGCTATCATTAATAACAGAAAAGACAGCGGTTTTACTCTTATGAACTTAATGGATCTTAAAGGCTCTTCACCATCTTTGAGTCAAGAAATGGGGTCTCTGGCAAGACAATAAGTGTTTGCACCAGTAGTTCCATGAAATTAGCAGCAAAGGGATTTTTAACTCGGCCATTTTGATTTTGATTTTCCTTGGCGTTACATTAGCGATAAGAACATTTTCCATGGTATGATCAATTAAAAACTTAGGCACAGAAACGTAGTGTTTTCTGTTGAATCCCATTCACTTTCGTGGTGAAGGAATCTTGGAAAATTTACATTGTCATAATGTGTTCGACGCACATACATAGGGGTGTAATCGATCCCCGAACTGTACCTTTTGGTTAGCGGGTTTGAAATCCTCGCCCATTACCAAGTGCCTCGTAATTTTGAACCATAGTCAGGTGACGAGGTCACATCTGAGTTAGCACCCTTCTCTGCTCATCCACACCACACTAGCATCATGTGTTCAGCATCATCATTTTGGCCAATTTCCAGGAAATAGTATGGAGTGTTATTGGATCCAAGCCTTGATCACTTCTTTTTCACTTTGGCAGCATACTGAACAATCGGCGTTAAATTTTCATTGTGTAGGGATCCATAGTCTTGCCTTTCATTGGATAATTTTCAGCATAATTATACAAAAATATACGTTGTTGGTATGGTACAGATCTTCCTCCCAACAGAAAATATTTGGCTGATGCCCTTACACATTTTCTAATTTTTAAATAAATATAAATATCTGATCAATGGCCGTTAATTGATTTTCTCTCACCATACATCACTATGACTACTTACACGTCATTTTCTGGCTTTGTGACATACATACGTGTAGTATAATTTTACAGTTGCATGAGTAGGTGTATTTGTAAATGCTATCAAATATCTTTTTGTTTCATTGCTTAAGCATATAAGTACTTAATGCTAACTAAAGCCGTCACTTTGTGTTTTAATTTCTCATGATCCTTAAAAATTGATGATCCCCAATATCCTTAAAAATTTATTAGCTTGTTATTTCTGAAACGGTATATTTGTAAAATGAATATAATTTTGCTGTTTGCATTTTTTCCTGATGCATAAATTTTAAGAACTAGTAAGTTAAAAGAATATATGGACTTTACTTACCTGAATTTGAAATCCGTTTAAATAATTAAATACTTCCTGCCATCACAAAGAAACATACCTTAATAGTTATGTTTACTGAAAAATGAAAGCATTTCATATAATTTTATAATCACAACTTTACAAGAATTTTCATTTTTAACTGAAATACTCTTCTTAAGTAGTAAAATTATCTTCTAGGTACTGTTTTAATGTTTATTTATATTAATAATAATTTTTGTAGATTGTGATTGTGGCCCTATGGCAAAGTATTGCGCATTCGAAGATGGAAATAAAGTTTGTACTTGCAATCCTAAATCTTATTATAATGGAGATAAATGCGAAGGTGAATATGCTTCCTCTTTTATTATTTTTTTGATAACTTTAACCTCATCTTAAGTGTCCTATACCTTTTATTTCAAAAGCTCATGAACTGGTTTGTGATAAAATTGATCTTATAATGTTGCTTCAATATTACAGGAGATTTTGCACTGCTAAATGAAATCATGATTTGAAATACGCGTAAAATATATTTAAGGCAATTACGAAAATTTAAGGAAAAAATTTTGTTCGTAATTTTTACACAATTCATTCTATTTAATTCAATTCCATCATCTAGAATGCCGAGTTGTCAACCAAAGAATTAGAATGCATGTCTTCGGTTGAACAATTTGTGGTTCTATTCCACCACGGGATTAAATGTTTAAAATAATTTAAAATCCAAATTAAACTGTCGTTCGATTTCTGTTAAGAATAAAATGACTATAGAGTGCTAAACAAACCAAACCACCATCCTGACAAATTTAAAGTAAGGGATTTCTTTAAAAATGGAGTAAATGCTTCAGATATCTAAAACTTTCAGTCTATCAATTTAACATCATTTAAGCAAAATATATATATTATATAACAACATTTAATTAAATTATAATGTATTCCTAGGTAAAAAAATTATTTGTTATATTATATAAGTTCCAATAGATTACATCTTTATACGCTTATAAGTTATTTAAACTAATCGTTCAAAGTTATTATTCGAGATCGACTTTCTACACACGACCATATCGAGTTGGTAATTGACAATTAGCAGTTACATCAAATGAATACCTATAGATAGCATTGGTTAATGAAAATGCCATAATGGATTTCAAAACTAGTTCTCCAAATTGTTTTTAGATTTATATCTTGATATTATAGGATCCATATCGATTTTCACAGAACATCGATCAGACAATAACAACTTTGTTGGTAAAAAATGTATCTGCTCTTCTAATTGATTGATCTTATATCTTCAAAACTGGAAAAATCCCTGATGGCTATCTGTGTGTTTTCTCTAATCTAATTTTGCCATGACTGTAAATCTAATTTATTGTTTCAATTAATATGCTGGTTAAGGCATCTGTACACAAACCCACTCTTTAAAAAAAACTGTTATCACCAAATTATTTTTTGAAATCAAAAAACTGTTCATTGGTACAAGAATAAAATCATACAATATCTTTCTGTAATATATCATGTATCAAAAAAATTTCCTGTTTAGTACTAGCGATTTGTGAATTTAAGTAGGGAATTTTTTTAAAACTATTCCTGAAATTCTCACTTCAAATTTCCATTGTTCATGTCATCAGTGGTAATTAGTGCTAAAATTTTAATTACTTTCCTTAATTTTGAAATTATATCAATATGCCAAGTGTCACATCTCTGACTCATTTTTCATGAATGTATATAATTTTTGTCCAGTTAAATACGTATAGTGACTAGTTTTGCAGTTAAATACGTATAGTGACTAGTTTTGCAGTTAAATACGTATAGTGACTAGTTTTGCAGTTAAATACGTATAGTGACTAGTTTTGCAGTTAAATACGTATAGTGACTAGTTTTGCAGTTAAATACGTATAGTGACTAGTTTTGCAGTTAAATACGTATAGTGACTAGTTTTGCAGTTAAATACGTATAGTGACTAGTTTTGCAGTTAAATACGTATAGTGACTAATGAATTAGAAATCTTTAAGATTTTTATTAATACTTGCTGGGAATGAATTATGCAAAATATTTTATCTTATGAGTTACACGTCAGTTACGTTAGTAAGATATGAGTGCGTATTTTACGATGATTGAAGTAAAATGGGAAAAAGAGACAAAACTTTCACCATTTCAAAAGACTAAACATTGATGTTCGTTCTTCAAGGGCCTCGCTTTTGAAAAACCACAAATTGTCTGGGTTAACAAAAGCAACCGTGTCAAAAGTTTTCAAAAATTAAAGAGAAAAAACAGTCCTTTTTCAATTATTCTGTTGCGGTTTATACTTTAAATGTCTGATGAAGTCAGACAAGGTCAATCAGATCATTAACATTGATGAAACCAATGATCAAAAGGGAGGATAAGTAAATATTTTCTCTAGAAAGTCCCAAACAATCTAGAATGTGTTGAGCAGAAACTGGCTCAATTTTACATTTAAAACAGATCTCAAATATTTTCTTGCCTTTGAGATATGAGAGACCCCTTATGTGGCCAGTTGGTAATCTGGAAATAACGGTATAAGAGGCTCTGTGACACTTGAAGGTGTATAAAGAGCCAGGCTCTTTATCCACGAACCAGTGATGGAAAGGAGGAATCTTCCACCTCTTCAGAAGTTCAGAATTAACAATAGACTGATCACAGTCCTTTTCTAGAAAGCGTAACTGCAGTTCGAACAAAGTTTTTCAAGACGTGATTGTCTGTAACGTGTTGTACAATTGTCTTCCATTAATTGTATGGAACTCGGATTCTATTGTCTTTCACAATCATCTTTTGTGAAAGACAATATACTATTGTGAATCCTCACAATCATCTATTCTATTGTCATGAAAATCATCATTCCAATCCACCATTCACAGATTTAAGCTCGAATCACAAAGATTTGTAGAGGATAGAAATGCACATTGTCGGGTGTCTATGAGAAAAATAATTTGCAGTAGTGTTAGGAAAAGAAATCAATAGATATCTAAGAATATAAGGCATGTAATGTGATTGGAGATTAATTATATAATATATATATATATATATATATATATATATATATATATATATATATATTATAATTATAATATATATAATAAAATCAATATTTCAGCGAAAGTAATGTCCTTGTATTGTTTATTTAATAGTGAATTTTAAAACACTATTTGAATTTCCTATTAATTTTAAAACTTATCCTTCTATAACTAACACACAAAGAATATATTTTAATTTATTATAAAAAAAATTCTTATAATCTTCTAATTCAATTGTTATAAAGTTTTTATAATTATATCTGTGTTAAAGAAAATTAAATGAGTCTTATAAATGAAATGGAGGGAATTATTATTATTTCAATCATCAAAAAAAATCATTAGAATACTTTAATTATTAGGGAACTAAAACAACTCATTTTTACATAATAAAAACGTTTTTATTTATTTTATAATATTTAATACATTTATTTTACTCAGACTTCTTTTCTAATTTGCATTGCTTATTTTATTTAATTATTTTATCAAAATAAGCTGTACACGGTGTTCAATTTTAACTTTGAAAATCTTGATGATAAATTTTACATTACAGATTGTAACTGTGGGGAAGGATCTACTGATTGTAAATTTACAAATGGAAAAAAAGAATGCATTTGTAAAAAAGGATTTTTAGTAAACAATGGAGTATGCGAAAGTAAGACTACATTAATTCTAAATATCAATATTTTGTATAGTATGTTTGAAAACTTTTATGAAAAGTAACAAAATTACGAAGCCTATCATTTTCAAATGTTTTTCTCTTATTCATTGAAAATTTGAAATTTTATTTTTATGTTAAAATATTTTTTCGCTCGTTGTGAAATTCTCAACCTTTGCACAAAAAGTATCGACGCGGCAAAATTAAAGATTTATAATACAAATCTTTACACGTGGAAAAATGATTAGAGAACTTTAAATATATTTATGTCAGCTTTGTGATAAGAAATAAAATCACACACACATTCTTTTTGTTATATCACATAATCAAAATCTTACCGTTAAAGTCCTCATGAGTACGCATTGAAGTCCTCATGAGTACTAACAAATGATTTGTTCTTTTATAAAATAATGAAGTTATTTAATTTTTTCATGCATTGAAGATATTTGAAGAAACAAGTTATATCATCTGAAAAAAATTTAAAATAAATTTCTTAAAAATAAATTCTTATGATTAGCGAACATAAAAATTTAACAACCTTTAGGCACAGATGTCATGTAATCCAGAATGTCAAATTCTGAATTTTTTTGGCGATGAAGAAATGTTGCCAAGCTGACGTATTGTGACATGCATGATGACGTTAATAGTAGTGTTTCCAAAATAGAATTTTCTGCTGAATTTTGATAGATCTCTTTATTTGTTAGGTAATAAAATCCAAGTTGCCATAGACATAAGGAATTCAGCCAAAAATTTACCAAATTCCGAATTTGGTATCCTAGATTATACGGCATTTATGCTAGCATTTATCTAAATAAAAATTGGCATAAACATTTTACACACCTTTAAGCAATTGTCATTAATGCTAAAGGATAATTAATTTACCATTTGATAAGTCAAAATATATCAAACCATATTTAATATGACTGTTTTCAAAATATATTGTATTCGTAATTGTTATTGATTTAAGAGAAGTAATAAATAAATGAATTTTTAATATAAAAATTACAATATTCACCAAACTTTGTAAGCGCTGTTATCTATCATTTTTTGTGTCATTAATCTAATGCAATTTTTTGTGATTAGCATTGTTTTACTGAGTTGTCAGAAAAACATGCATAACATTAGGTTTCAATCTATCTATTTCTTGGACACTTGGAAAACACTTGGACACAGTTATGTAATATTATTTTACCATAATCCCCAATGGTGTGGTTTTTATCACCCCAAAATTGTGTGTTAAAAATTATAAAATTGATGTCACAGTATCAATTCAAATGAAACATAGTTATGCAAATTGCAATTCATGTAGTCATTATGATTCAGAACTAAAATATGCAATTAGATTGCAAAATACAGTTACAAAATTGATAAATAAAATGACATTTACTATTTAATAAAACATTTATAAACAATAAACATTTATTATTTCAAGTTATGATTATTTTCAGAATGTGATTGTGGAAACAACTCTACTGATTGCAAGTTTGAAAATGGCCTCAAGGTTTGTTCATGTAAACCGGGTTTCACATTGGGAAATTATGGAATTTGTACCCGTAAGTAATCCATTTTCAAAGTAATTTCTTTAAAAATGCAATTTTTTTCAAATATTAATTAAGCTGTTCAACATCTTTTGCATAAAATATGCTTCAGAATTTATTGAAGAATGAAATTTAAATAGTACAATGTAAAAAAAAAATTCTTTATCCTAACACTTTTGATAAGAATTTTTTATTATCCTATTGAGTAAATGAAGGAGTTACTTTGTATTTATTTAATTTTATAGGATAGATTTAAATTTTTTCCCACTGAAGACAAAAGCAAAATTTGTAAAGTTATTCCTCTTTAAATTATAAATTAGTTATACCTCTGTTATTTGTTATTCCTCTTTAAATTATAAATTAGTTATACCTCTGTTATTTGTTTTTCCTCTTTAAATTATAAATTAGTTATACCTCTGTTATTTGTTATTCCTCTTTAAATTATAAATTAGTTATACCTCTGTTATTTGTTATTTCTCTTTAAATAAATTAGTTATACCTCTGTTATTTGTTCTTCTTCTTTAAATTATAAATTAGTTATACCTCTGTTATTTGTTCTTCATCTTTAAATTATAAATTAGTTATACCTCTGTTATTTGTTCTTCCTCTTTAAATTATAAATTAGTTATACCTCTGTTATTTGTTCTTCCTCTTTAAATTATAAATTAGTTATATCTCTGTTATTTGTTCTTCCTCTTTAAATTATAAATTAGTTATACCTCTGTTATTTGTTATTCCTCTTTAAATTATAAATTAGTTATACCTCTGTTATTTGTTATTCCTCTTTAAATTATAAATTAGTTATACCTCTGTTATTTGTTATTCCTCTTTAAATTATAAATTAGTTATACCTCTGTTATTTGTTATTCCTCTTTAAATTATAGATTAGTTATACCTCTGTTATTTGTTCTTCCTCTTTAAATTATAAATTAGTTATACCTCTGTTATTTGTTACTCCTCTTTAAATTATAAATTAGTTATACCTCTGTTATTTGTTCTTCCTCTTTAAATTATAAATTAGTTATACCTCTGTTATTTGTTATTTTCGTGTTTGTCTACATTAACGTTCTCTGAAACTGGATTATTTATGTCACTTGACATTTGACTACGAAAATGTGCATTTTTTAAAGATCATCTGATGGTAAATATTGAATATTGTTCGAAAGGAAAATTCAATTAAAATATTTTAGTTACTAAGAAAAATATTTTCTTCTCACGAAAGTATTCCATTTTTTTTACAAAAGTTTATGATTGATTGTCATCAAATAATTCTGATTTTTTTAATATCCATTTATATACTCTCTTTTGTTAAATTTCATATAAATGTTATAAATTAGAAATATTATTTTGTTAATTTCAAAAGAAAAAAATGCAGAATTGCATTAGATAATATATACAAGCATTTTCACTTTTAATTATTCCATCATATAAGTAAGAAAATTATAGAACATCTAATAAACAATAAATATTTTTTATGTTTTGTTTTCAAAATAAAAAGGAAACAACATTTTTTTTTATCAAAAATGTGCTCGTTCTTATTTTTTTCAACAGTTTCATTTATCTTGTAGAATTTCGTTACTAGTTTGGAGAAATTATTTAATCATTGACGAAAAATTTTCCTTCAAAGCTTCCCCTTAGTAATTTATATATATTTTCTAAATATTCCCCAACTTCCGTTACTGATTACCAGAGAAATCATCAACAGAATACAGTAAATATTGATATCGCTTTCATTTGTATTTCTATTGAGAAAAAATTCTATTCATTTTCTTATAAATGTACTAAAAGAATTTATAGGAATTCTCATTAAGAACATTACCGATTTCAAGTGATTAAATATGAATTCATCTATAGCTGCTCAAAGTTACGACTTTATTTATCCTTCTTGAGTCTATAAAAATTAATTTTCCAGCATGAGAGATATTTCAGAGTGACAATTATCTTCTAAGGTATAATTTACTATTAAATGTTTTCGCAAACACAGTTGACACACTTTATTCTCTTGCAGAAACACCATGTAAATATAAAAAATGTGGCAAACAATCTTCTTTTGCTTTTTTATAATAGCTTTGATAGGTAACAACTAAAATCTAACACCACATTACACAATTTTCAAGATTAAAAATATAATGAATTTATTATTTGGTTTGTTATTCATCATTTTAACAAATATATAACACACATCCACTTGATTAAGCACATTTATGGGGAAAAAACAGTGTTATTTGCTTGCTTATATTATTATGATCAATGAAAAGCATTTTATAAATTTTAAAGTTCTATGCCGTTTTCTCCATTCCCGTCTTTTGCATTTTCTCTATGTTTTTCAGCAAAATATTACATACGTTGTAAAATATTCCTTCTAAAATGTGCTGTTCATAAATTCGAATTTAAAATAAATTTACGATACACATATTCAAAATTAAACTCTAATGGACAAATTAGTCTAAGAAAGAAATGATCTGCTGAGAAATTCAGGTATGCAATATATATATATACATACATACATACATACATACATACATACATATATATACATACATACATACATACATACATACATACATATATATATATATATATATATATATATATATATAACTGGAGTAATTTGTCATTGTTTCTCCAGCTGTGTGTAATGAAACTCATCGGTGTGCAAACGGTGGGCGTTGCATTCAAAACATTTGTATGTGCTTATCAGGCACGGGAGGCCCATATTGTGAAAGCATTTATGAATGTGAAAGTAATTTGTGTGGGGAGAAGAATGATGTGAACTGCAAATATGACATCCGGTCAGAAAAAGCTTATTGCCTTTGTCAGAATATAGATGCTATTTATGATTCATTTGACAAGACATGCAAAAGTAAGTCAAAATCATTTTATTCAACTAACATAAAATTACACGGGTAAAATGAATAATTGTAAATACTTAAAGCAAAAATATACTTTTTGGATTGGTTTGAATGCAATTCTGATACCTAAAAAGTTATAGAAAATATTATTACTATAATAAATGAAAGAAACATTTGTGTTTCATAGCTAAGCATTAAATTTACTTCTTTTTATTATTTTACTTTGTTTTATTTATCATTTGTATTTAAATTTATATATCAGGAAAAATAACTGAGCTTGTTATTATTATAAACAATTCATCAATTCAAATTTTAAATATTTTTTGATATTTAAATTTTAATTATTAAAATAATATTATTACTTATTAAATAGAGAAATATGAGAAGATACACAAGAAATTTCTTCTATGCTTGTCTGAAAAATTAAAATTTTAATGAATGCTTCTGCAATTTTAATGAATGCATGCTAACTTCTTCAAAGTTTTGTTATGATTAATATTACCAAAACAAGTGGATATTAAAGATTTTAACTTTGAAATACTTTTCACTCAAGTTCCATCGTAATTTAAACCGATGATAACAGTAATATACGGAAAAGGACAAGAATTTTAAGTATCATATCCATAATTATCAAGAACAAAATAAATTGTCAATAACATGATGTTAAGTTTGCACTATATTTTTTTTTAAATAAATACCTCATCGGAAAACAAATTAACATCTCACATATTGGTTTATTTTTTGCGGAAGATATTTGAGAAAAATAGAGAAGCTAAAAGTATTTATTTTTAAAGCTAGTCAAATGTTAATAATACGCATTTTAAGCAAAGTTATTATCGGAGTCATAATTTTATAAAACTGGTAAAAACGTTTATAATTACGAGAAAAGATAATACAAAATATAAACATTAAACAAGATTTTTTCAAACTCATTTCTATTAAAAAACGATTTAATACAAAAAACAATAACACTTAATTAATAATGCTTACGGTTAATTGGAGCATTACTTATTAAACACATGCTTCACTTTTTTATAGTTTGTTCTTGTGATGACTCATATGAGCAACAAAATAAGATTTCATGGAAAAGTTGTGAATTTATAAAAGGCAAAAAAGTATGTCTTTGTAAAAAAGGCTATGCATATGATACTCGATTGGGTATTTGTAACCGTAAGTATATAACTATTTTAATTGGTTTTCTTATAAATCTATTTAAATAATGATAATAAGAAATTAAAAATATTATTAATGTATTTAATAAAATATTGACGACACATTAATTCATTATCCACATTATATTGATTTAGAATACGTAATATTGTTCTTCAAAATGTAAGTAGTTTGAATTTATAAGAATTTTAATAATAACAAACGATATTTGAAAGTAAAAATTTATTTAAATCATTAAATATTAAATTATTCAAATCCAAGGAAAAACATATTTACTCTTACTTATAAGTGTTAAAAGAATTTTGAAGTAATCTGTTGTATATGAAATTCTGGAATAATTCTGATAATTTTTTAAAGGATTGAGAAAATTTCTTAATTTAATTTATTGATGATTCTACTTCACTCAGAATCAAAATTTTGTCAAGATCAAGTCAAAACTCTGTATAATAATTAAAAAATAATTAGCACAACATATTCTGAAATAAATAAATTTACTTTTTGAAACTTTTTTTAAAAATATAACTTGGTTAGTTATGATTAAGAAGAGTTTCAATCAAATAAAATTTTAAATATTTTAAAGCTGAAAAGTATTAAGGAAAATGAACTGCATATAAAAAATTAATAAATAATAATAAAAAACTAATATTAAAATTTTTTAAAATTCAAAGAACTATTTTTCAATTTTTAGTTAAATTTTATCAACAAGTGAAAATTGCGATTCATTCGTTCAATTTTAGTTTCGTTATTTTTTTAAATTTCAGCATACTATTTTCGGTTTTTGCCAATAAATATTCAACAAACATTTTTTAATCGAAGCATTTCGTTGAAATGAAAAACCATAATTTATGTTTTGCTTAAGGATCCATGTTATGAGTTGTTTTAATAAGAAATTTAAACCGTTAGTAGAAGCAAAGACAAAATGGGGAAGCTATGTATCTCATATTCTATTGTGTTTTACACTATTATTTCTAATACATGTTTTTTTTTTCAGAATGTGACTGTGGAGAAGATTCGGGGTGTGAATTTGATATTGATGGAAACAAAGTATGTCATTGTAGTGAAGATACCAGAGAATGGAAAGGAGAATGCCAAAGTTAGTAAAAAATGTAGTAATTCGAACCTTTTTACAATTTTTATAGATTATTAAAATAGCTGAAGTGAAAAAAAGCAACTGAATTATATTCACTTTAAAATAAATAATAATCACATCATATGATAATTAAAACACATTTTGAGTGCAGTCCATCAGAAATTAATAGTTTATTTGTAGTTTCCTTCCAATTTTTATTTATAATGGCAACTTACTTAAAATTTCAATATGTAACATTCACTTTTTCGCTAAAGTCTATTGAATTGTTAGATCTAAGAAAAAAATTTAAATAATTGTAAATGTTCTACGTTCAAATTTGAGGGAAATTGTAATAGAATATAGATTTAAATTTCTTATTGAATAGATTTTTTTCTGTAAAGAAATATGCTGGAGAATCAAAATTTGAACCACAAAATATTAAAACTTTATACATATAAACGATTGATAGACTTCATTTTGAGTCAGACACAAATATATATAAATGGGAAGCTTAATATTAAGAAAGTTAATGGTATCTCTAATATTAGTATAACTTCAAACATGTTATAAAAATTTCTATGTAAATTCGTTTTCAATTTATTATCTATAGAACAGAAAAAGCCTTTCGATTTAGACCATAGTTTCCCAAAGTCGTCCAGGTGGACCCACAGGGGTCCACAGGAGACCACATGGGGTCCACGTAGACTTGAAAGGAAAACTGAGTTCACATGTTGCAAGTGAAGGTCTACGAAAAATGTTCTAGTTTTCATAATACCGAACAAAAATTTTGGCTTCGATTTACCTACCAATGTAGACAGGTAGTATTACTCACTAGGTAGATATTCAAATATATTCGAGACTCAGTTCAAATACAGAATTGAATAGAATAATAGATAATACTACAAGTGTACTTGGTAAATTGAAATTAATGAAGCAAAATATTAGTGGGCGCGAATTATCCCAGTTTTCCCACTTTTTATGGATAGAATGTCTTGATGAGGATATTCAGACCTACGCTCAACATTTAAATACCATGTATGATGACTTCAAAAATATATTTGAAAATATTCTGGCGATGGAAATACCACCACATGGATCACCACCACATGTTTGATGAAATGGGAGAGGCGAATGTGGTATTACAAGAGGAGCTACTTGAGCTCAGTACCAGCGAGGA
Source organism: Latrodectus elegans (assembly GCA_030067965.1). Taxonomy (NCBI): domain Eukaryota; kingdom Metazoa; phylum Arthropoda; class Arachnida; order Araneae; family Theridiidae; genus Latrodectus; species Latrodectus elegans. Next base: position 79,634,467 of record CM057819.1, read on the forward strand.
ACTGAAGGTGAAATTAAAAGAAGGCTATCAAACATTTTGGCTGCTGGCAGAAATACCCGAAAAATATCCTGGGCTGTAGGAAATTGCGAGAAAATTTCTGATAGCGTTTCCCTCGTCATATTTTCTCGCACGCGCGAAAGAAGTTTTGGTGCCGTAATTAACCTGTTAACAAAAAATAAGGAGCAGATTGAACATCACAGAAAGGGGAGATATGAGATTACTTCTTACAAAACTGAAGCCAAATATTGATAATTTCCTGTCAATTCATCAAGTACATCAGTCTCATTAAAAATTTTGTACTGTTTATTTACATTTCAGAGTTCATTGTTGATTTTTTGTCGATTGTTGATTGTTAGTAGTAATAAATGTTTATAATTTTGGATAACCACAAGTATTTTAATAAATAGGACACAAGAAAATGTGCTACTTTTTTCTTCTTAACACCCCCAACTTAGGGTGATATTTTTTAGGAGTCTCGGGAATACAGTAGAAATGTAGTAGCAGGGAGTCTACCGAAAATATCACCCTAAGTTGGAAAGTGGTCCAAGAGAAAAAAAAGTTTGGGAACTCATGATTTAGACCTTCATTCAATATTTAAATAATTCTAAGAATTATTTAAATATTTCTTGTCTTATTTAGATTGCTAGTTTCTAGTACTTTTTTTTAATTCATGCACATTAAAAAACTTTTAAAAATGTTTAATCTTCTAATTAAATCATGTAGTAAGTTTTAATTTAAAATTATAAAAATTTCGATTTTCCAAAAATTAAAAAATATTATTTAAAATTAAGAACTAATTCAACTTTTTCTTGTCTATTGCAAAAAAATAATTAATAGTTTCTCATAAATGTATAGCTACTGAAATCGCAAGCAAAGACAAAATTTGAAATATCTAATCAGGTGGAATGTTCATTCAAATTACTTTCCAATAACTAGTTTCTTTCCGAACAATTATCTGATATCAAATAATTTTTTATTTAGTGTTTACTACCGTCATGTAATTTATCTTAAAATAATTTTCATATCTTAAATTATGAGGCATACAACAGGCAACAAAAATTGTGGTGTACATCATATAACTTCCTCCACATCAAAATCGCATAGTTGCAGACTCACACTCTGATATTTAATAAACGATTATTGTTGATTTGTGATAGTTGGCGATTGTCATTTCCTTCTCAAATATATGAATTTGACATGTTGTTGTTGGATTAACCTCTTAAAAGATCTTAAATTTGTCAGATCAACTCCAATAAATAGTTGACTGTTAGAAAGTCAATGACTAGCAGGGGATCTGAGGATAAATCTTCCCGTGAAACTCCGACGCAATCCAGAGTATGTTTCGGTGAGGCTTGATGGTCACAGCATATTTTACAAGCGGGATAATTTTTTGTACCACATTCAAACGATAAACATTTTAGATGTTCACTTGAGAGTCTGGCCAAGGCAGTTTGAGATTTTCGGTCACATTTTATTTCTAGAAGAGTTCTAGGAGATGTCCCAGAGCACCAATGGTGTGTTGATGGAATTTGACAGATTGAATGTAGTCTAGATTTTTCATTAGGGTAAAGTTCCTGTTATGTAAGTGATGAAGCAGTGGGCGTATCTTCCTCACTTTCTCTTTGGCCAGTCGATCTGTGGTCTCATTGCCACTAATATTTACATGTGATGAAATCCACTGGAAATGAGCATCATGGTCTTGAGAGATCATTTTCAATTTCAGAAGAACAGATAAATTTGTTTCATCATTTATAGGGGACCAGTCACTGAGATGTTGCAGTGCACTATGGCTGTCCGACAAAATCCAAACTTCTCCAAAGTCACAGTTGCTGGAAACGAAATAGCAGCAAGCTCCACTTAAATCGCTATCAACTCACTTCTGAAGACTGAACAAGTGTCAGGGTTAACTTGCTTAAGCTTAATTTCAGATTGAGAGGTTCTAATATAGACTCCGCTCCCAGTGCGGTCTTTTGTACGACTACCATCTGTATACATTTGCATTACATCTCAGGGGATACAATTAATAATTTCTGTTGCTAATTGTCTAAGATGATCTCCGATATGAGTTTGCTTACTTGCAGCGGGATTCAGATCAAAGTGGAAGATGACTCTTGGCATTCCCTCTGAGGGATCAAAACAAGATCTTAAAAATTGAGGTTCAACCTTGCGAAAAGTTAGGTTTGAGGCTAAAAAGGATGAATTTCTTTAATCTTTGATTATTGTGTCAATACAAGGAGGTACCATGATTCGGGCCGTAGCTATAGATTTTGTTAAAATATTTAACTAAGTTACCTCTTCTTCTAAAATGCAATGGTTTTAAGTTTGTCTAGTATAAAGAAATAACATAATAATAACATATAATAAATTTGACATAAATTCAATTGATAAAAATGGAAGAGCCAAGTCGTTGGAGAAAACGTTTTTTGACAAATGATATTATTTCTAAGTGATAATTTAATTTAATTAAGTGATTTCTAATTTACTAAAATCAACTATTCTTTACTTATTGCTTAGATTTGTTATATAATGTCACAATATATTTGCATGAATGTCCATTATCAGAAACGAAGCATTCCAGATATATAGTAGAAACTGTTAATAAATACTCCTCATAAACGACAGTAAATTTTTCCTTGAAATTTTGTGTATACAAAGAAAGATTTTTATGAATTCAAATATTACTTTTCACAAATCCTAGAAATTTTAAATTATTTTCTATTTTTTTTTTCATTTAAAATTTTTTACGGTGTGTGCTTTGTTTTTCTCGTTTCAAACAAGGCATTTATATAAGAAATAATCCAAGCTAATGATTTAATTTGTAACTGTCTAAATTATGTGATTTCATTAAAACATTTTTGCGTTAAAAATGAATGTCAATTGATCTAATGACAACTATAAATTTTAAATAATGATCAATATTCTAATAATCAACTATTTTAGAGTGAAACATTTATCTCAACTGCCGTTGTCTCTAATTATTTGTATAATATTATTTCAATTTTTTCTCAATTTATCTTCGGGCCTAGAAAAAAGTGAGATTTCAGGATGAACTTTTTCAGAGAGAATTTTAAAACTAAAGTTAAGCAACTTTTTCTTATATTTTTACGTAAAAAATGGTATGAAAATATGTCGATTCTGTAGAACTTTATCTACTTGAAATCTAAAATAGCTGAATATCATTTAATGTATACAGTAACGAGGTTTTCATTAAGCAATGATGAAAGAAAAGTAGTTGCTATGGAAACAAAATTTACTACAAAAAATCGAATAATAAATGACTATACGTTTATACTGACGAAACGAAAGTGCTTTACAAAAATGAAACTGACGAGTATACAGAAATTTTCGCTATTTTATGCTTTTCTTAATACATTTTGGATAAATTTTTATGAAAAACTAGAGACAATTAAATCTACATCTGAACATATTATTGTTAAAACAATTAATTACAGAAGCATTTTTAACTTTTTAGATTTCCTTTTAGCCACCCAAGCTATTTCTCACATAAAATCGAAAAATCAAAAATTATTCAATATCGCAACTCTCTATCTTGTAATTACAAAAGGAATGATTTGTACTACAGTAAATTTTGATTAATGTTTAAATAACTAGTTATAAATTAGCTAAAAAGGGAACTAAAGCTTTACAATTAAAAATAATAAGGTGTATTAATGAAAAGATTATTATATTATTGAGAAAACTAGTTAAATGATGCTATTAAGGAAGAAAATGATGTTAAATTATTTGAAAAAATTAAAAATAAGCAATAGAGGAATTCAATTTGTAATATATATGACTCTTCTAAATCTATTGTATCTCTATCTACAATGGATCTAGTGTTTCTTTTGGAGATCGGACATGATTGTCTGGCTAGATACCTGCACTACATTGATTCATATCAGAGGTGGTCAGACTTTTCTGGGTTACAAATTACTTTTCTTTATTTGTTATTCTTACAATTATCTTTAGTGGTGATCGGGGTTTAACAAGTATATTTTTTAGGTATTCGGTTTATAAAAATTAGCATCGGTGATTACTTCAAATATCTTGGATACCCATCATTCAATAACGGTCCCCTTAATGCTCCCCCTTGATGGACATGGAAGCACCCTGGGCACTTAGTGAAATCAGAATTTTAACATAAAAGAAATCATTCACAATAATAGTATTCGTTAAGTTAAGAAAATTTACGTTGTCGATATGGTAAGCTTAAAAGCTGATGTAGTTGACTACACATTTATTTAAGTTCAATATTATTATATGTTTATAAATATTTTAGTTTTTATGTAAATATTGTTATTTACTGTTTTAATATTTTATATAATTCAATTTTATAGTTATTTTTATTCTCTAATCTGATGCTTGTTTGGACACAAAGTATGGGCAATAATGATGTTTACTCCTGTTCTTTTTTGCTATAAAAATTATTGTCTGAAATTATATTATGATTCAGAAAATGATTACATCAAAATATTGATAATCTTAATATGTAATGTAAATCACGTTCAGTCTAATTTCTCTGAAAAATGAAATGGTATAAGAATAAAAAAATATTCTCATAATTTCCTGCTGAAATATAACAGCTTAATGTAATCTATTTTTCTTTCTACAGAATGTGACTGTGGAGTTCATGGCAGTTGTAGCTTTAAAAATAATTATCTTCAACCCTTGACTGCTATAAAGGTTTGTGCTTGTGAACAAGGATATACTGAGTATAAGGGAACATGTGTCAGTAAGTCAGAATGTGAAATGCATCATCATTCCTTCTATGCTTCTTTTATACAATGCTTATAAATCTAAAATGGCTTATAAAAATTTTATTTTTAAATAATTGCAAAAATCAGCTTACAAAATTTTACGGCTTAGCATTTCCAAAAAAATTCATTTTCATTGAAGAAATTTTTTAAATACTGTGGCCTCTAAGTTTGTCTCCTTTACTTTATAAAATAGACAACTAGACACAAAAATATTTGTGTAAATTAAGTTGTTTTACATCAAGGTTTTAATTTATTAATATTTTTTACATTAAAAAAAATTACACAAATATGAACTGAGCTTTTTTCTGTGTTCAGAAGACTATAATTTCAATAAAATTTACGATTAATATGACTTCTGATTATATAATTATTATAAAGTAAATTCACACACAGTTGCATTGTACACCTTAAACAAATTACATTTTCTCCCACTTAAGAGCTTAAAAGGTATTTCTGACAAAAAAAAGAAAAATAATAATAATAATTTTGGATTGCAAAGTAACATCCGAAATAATATAATGGTACGTAGATAAATATCCAAAAACTCCTATTAAAGAGTTACCTATACAATTCCACTTATAAAAATCATCTTTTCCCCTTATAATCTATAATTTTACGCTCTTAACAAAATTATTGATTGCTCTCCATAAATTAGTACTAATTTAAGTCTTTTTTATATATACCTTATTTTACGTATGAAAGTCCCAGTATAATTCACCTTAAAAATATTTATATTGCCAAAATCACTGTGTATAGTATATTCCTTACTGAGTTTATATTTCTTTTTCTTATAATATATATATATATATATATATATATATATATATATATATATATATATGTGTGTGTGTGTGTGTGTGTGTGTTCTTTTCCTACAAGAAAGCATTTCATTGGGAATTAAATATTTAAATGTATTTACAACATGAAACAAAACAGAACTATTTAAAATTAATGCAATATTTTTTATCAATAAAAATTGATTGCCAAAGAAAATTTGTAAAATTTAAAAACTGTAACAAGGCATACTTTTCAGGAAACTGGAAGCATCCCAAATATTAAACTCTCAAAATAAGGTTATTAAATTTTGTGTCTTTAATCTCGAATTTTTCGGAGATAATTATTTTCCAATTCTTATATTTGAATCTTATTTCATTTGCAGAAAAGAAATTAGGTTATAGATAAATATAGATGCTATTTTTTGTCAAAAAAAAAAAAATGAAATCATCTCTTTTCCCTTTGGATCAATCCATTGTTGAATGCAAAATACTCTGCATCAAAGATCTTTGCTAAATATTAATGAAAACTTCATCTCGAAGAATATATTTCTAACAAGTATGAGACGTGTCATTTGCCCTACTGAATCCACAAAAGTCTCAGACAAAGACATCGAGTCTTTCATACTTTGACGTGAAAAGATAAACGAATAATAATTCTACAAAGAGTTTTCTTAATTTACAATAGCAACAAATCATTCACACAACAGAACTTTTTGATTTAATATTTATAAGAATGTTTTTTCTTTATTCTGCCCATATCTTTACATAATTCTTAGAAAGTTATGATATACGAAATTTATTATCTTATTTATCGATCGTGTCTATAATTTTGTTAAAATTGCCTCCCTTCCTTTTCAAAGTCTCTGATGGATTCATTTCTGATTACTTCCTTACTAAAAGCATAACTGTAACTAATTTCTTCAAGATGAGTAAATTTAGAATCAGAATCATTAGGAATTTTAAGCACAAGACGATGAAATGAAACTGTTTCATCTGGGTATAGCGATCCAAACTGTACGGTTTTATATTGATTCTGTAAAGCCCGCAAGAAAACTTTCATATCGGAATTTTTCTTCATTATAGAATTCACAAATCAATGGTTTAATTTTATTAATAATTATTATTGATTATTAAATTATTATAAGAGGATCTCAGTTTTCACTACTTCAAACATGTAATAAATATTAAAAACATAATATATTCAACAGTATGGTAACGATCTTTGTTTGAATTATAATTTCTATAGGTAAATTTTCTCTAGAGAATATCATATGAGTTCTCTCCAAATTTTAGAGTTAATTTTTTCCCTGAAAAAAACGCGTTAATGGATTTTTCCAAATGTCCCAACTTATTAATATTTTTTCCCTTTATAGTAAACTTTTACAGTTTTAATTCATGATAATTGGTTAACCACGTCTCTGATTGTCATTTCCTTATAAATTAAGGGTTGCTTTTTTACATTGATTATGTGTGTGGTAATTCGTGTACTCAATAATTAAAGAATAAGCTCTAATTATATCCTACTTCATTTATATTTTAAAACGTCACTATTCGAAATAACGTTCATTCATCCCAATTTTACCATCATTAAGTGCATAAATCAAATCACATTAACCAAAACCACTAAATCAAAGCGCATGCCTATGAAAAATTACAAAATGAAATAAATAAAAAATTTACATTTAAAGTTTTTGTAAATACATTTATCTAATACACAATAACAAAGTTATTATATTGTTAAGATTTCATAATATAGTATACTTAATTACAGTAATTTTTATTGTAATTTCCGTTATAAATAACCATTAATTATTATTTGAAAAGAATCATTTTAAATCTCATTCAAATTTCATTCTAATTATACAATTTAGACACGCTAATTCCTAAGAATTTTTATAAGCTCTGAAACCATTTATATATAATATTTTAATATATTTTTATAAATTTCTTTTGAGATTCATTTTTATTGAATTTAATTGTGAGTGACATATTCCATTAAATCACTACATCTTAAGTAAAATTTAAAAATAAATCATAAAACATTATCATGCAAATTTAATCAAGTTACAAAATAATAAACTTAAATCTTTTTAAAAAATGTTAGTATAACATCAAGTTTTCACTACAACAATTTCCCTGTGAGTTCCTTTTATATTTGTATTTATCAATAGAAAATAGTTAAATCAAACGAGGCGTGATGAATTTGGTTGTGGAAGGTAAAATAACTTCCTTATATTTTAAACAGTTTAAATAGAGATTTATTAATTAGTCTTATTGTATATCTTTATAAGATTTTTTAAAAACTAATAAGAAATAACATGCAAATATGAAATTCTCATTTCAAATATGTCAATACCTATTAGAAAATATTAGCAGCTTTCATATTAATACAAAATTATGGTATATTACAAATTTAAAGCAAAATAGGAAAATAAAATAAATGTTTCAAAGTATTAAAATATTTTTGAATGTTTTAAATTTTTGGAAATGTTCTATGAAATGAATCTTAAATAATAAAATTTTATTGTGTTAAGAAGATCATTAATATTGGATTCAACTACAAAAAAAAAATTAATACAAATATTTTATTTCTTTTACTTTAATTTACAATAATTTAACTAAGTATCATGAACAAATTAATATTCACAAAAGAACATTATTTTTCTAATTTAAAAAGCTATTATCCTAGAATTTGTAACTCCTGATAAATTTTGGTTAAGAAGTATCATGTATACATTGATACATTTGCAAGATTAAGTGAGATTTTGTAATTGTTAAATACTCAATTCAATCATTTTGTTGATAATCAACATAAAGTATCAGAAAGTTATTGGTAATTATTTTTAAGCATAAAATCGTTAATAATTTTGAGGTTAATATATATATATTTAAAATTGAAAATTTCCCTTAATAAAATGACAAATTTATCTAATTAATAAAAAGGAGCATCATTTCTAAAACCTTCAGAAAGGAGCTAAATGTAAGTGATTTTAGTGACAAAAATAATTTTCAAATTTAAATCGTAGATATTAAGCAAGATTTATTAGGCCAATTTTTTTAATCAATATTAGCAAAAATTCTTGATACTAAAATTTATTCCCAATCCATCTCATTTCCCATTAGCTTTTCTTAACTTCGAAATACATTCAAATTAGTATTCTCCACAATTTATAGATATATTTTGAATAATTCTCTCTCATTAAGGAATGAACATTTAATTAAGTATCCCCTGGATTATTTAAGTATAAGAAATTTAATTGAAATCCATAACAAAAACCTATTTAAACCTCCTGTTTAAATTATTTATGACGGATATTTCTGTACTTTTATAAACCCTCATTCTCTTCGAAAAGCTCTGTATCAAATTTTACTTAGTTTGAATATTGCATATATATGTATATACTTTAAAAATTAATATGTTATTGTACTTGTCCCAATATTATTAGTCAGTTGAAGAAATATCATTTCGATTCATTAATTTAGAAGAAATCGGCTGTAATAGCTAAATATAATCCTTTTTATTTGCAATCAAGTCAAAAGAGTAAATACATTTCATACAAGTAATATTTTTTTCTTTTTTAGAATGTGATTGTGGAGCAAATGGAAAATGTGTCTTTAATTCCAGAGGAGAAACTGTACGTTGTGAATGTGATCTTGGATTTGCCGAAGACTCTAAGAAATGCAAATGTAAGGTTACATAAAAAAAGGATTTAAATTTGGAATAGTGTTATACATTTCTAATTAATTAATTAATTATATTTTTACTGGATTAAAAGCAATTATCCTTTTAAATATTTTCTGAATTTTAAATTTGATGAAAAATGAATTTACGTACCAAAATTTTTAATATTATTATATTCTATTGTTGCCGACTGCCCTATCTAGTGGTCAGAGTGTCTGACTACGGGATAGGGAAGTCCTGGGTTCGAATCACAGTTAGGGCATGGATGTGCTATCTCTCTCTATCTATCTTGTCTTTGTCTTTACTGTGTATGAATGAGGTGTGAATGGTTGCCTGTCCTATAAATGGGTCCCTATGGCATGTGTGTACTGAAGCAGTCGGACTCCACACCAAATATGGTTCAGTATGGAAAAGTGAAGCAGCGCGCCCCATATTGTCAGCCTACGTTGGCACAAGACAAAAAAAATGTTCTATTCCTTTTAATCTTAATAAAAAATCTTTTCAACTTTCTAAAACTATATTTATGTAGTTTAAAATAATTATAACTTGCAAGAATTAAGCAAATTGAATTCCTTAGAAGTGCATCATGAAATATATAATTCCTTTAATTCAAAATATTTCAAACAAATATAAGATATTAATTAATCTTGTTTTATATTGAATAAAATATCATTTTTGTAAAAAGTAATTTTTATATTTATTGCCTTTCTTTTTCAGAATAAAAAAATCAAAGAAAATATTCTGAGTAAATTCATTACAGTAACTTTATTTCTTCGTAACACATAATAGTTTAATATTTCATAAGGAAATAACCATATTTTCCTCATACTTTTCATTATTATTAAAATAAATTTCATTATTACTTTATTAAAGTATTTATATTGAATAAACGGAAGCTTTTTTCTATGATCAATGCACTGAAAGAAGTGTTGACATTTATATTGGAATTATAATTTTCTCTCTGAACATTTTTTTCTCTGTTCCTTTTATTTGCTGGTAACTGCAACAAAAAAGAAAAGTAAGTGATGAAGAGTGGATTCTTAATATTTTTTCTTTTCCAATGTAACATAAGTTAACTGATTTTTTTCAGTTTGCTATTGCGGTCCAAATTCAAAATGCACATACAATCTAGGCATTAAAAGATGCAAATGTCCCGAAGGATATCAACAAGAAAAAGGTTACTGCAAAGGTGAGAAAATAAGAATAATTTATTTAATTTTGAGTATACTGATGTGTATATATATATATATATATATATATATATATATATATATATATATATATATATATATATATATATATATATATATATATATATATATATATATATATGTATATATATATATATATGTGTATATATATATATATGTATATATATACATATATATATATATATATATATATATATATACATATATATATATTTATTTCCAATGGCATATTATAGACTGTTACAGCAAAATAAATAAAAAAGATAGAACAATAACACAGAAAGATACTGCAACAGAGTCTATTAATCTAACATATCTCTAGCTTCCCAATAGCGCTCAGTTAGAGACGTCTTAAGAAGTGCGGGGCAGCGAGGAAGATGCGCTGCGTCCATGACCTTACCAATGTTGCAAAGAGTGCAGGCCGGAGAAGGAACGATACCAAATCTATACAGATGTTTCCGCAGACAGTCGTGCCCGGTGGCAAGGCGGAATTCCGTGACCGCTGTATGTCTTGGACTATTGCGCAGATTAAGGATGGCATTCTTCCAAGATTTAAGAGAAATGTGGTTAGTAAGCTCTTCATGAGTTCTGGACTTAAGAGTTCTTTTGACAAGATGTTTAATAGAACAGAAAGGCATAGCGCGTGTGGGAGTCTACGTAATTAAAGCGCCCTAATCCCAGAATCCTTTGAACTCTATCTCTTATAATTTTATAAATTACTTAATCCATGAAATTTACAAAAAAAATTGTTCATGAAAAATTGCCATGCTTATATTGCAAAAAATTACTTCATTCAACTAATATTCTCTAATTTTGCAATACACTTATTAAATTTCGCGGTATACTTTGAAGTATAATTTTACCTTCTTTCAAATATTTTTGTGTGTATTTTTACAGATGTTGACGAATGCTTGAAATCCGAGTCTTGTCCTCAGCCTGGAATGTTATGTATAAATACAGAAGGCAGTTTTAGATGTGAGTGCAAATCGGGCTACGATTATAAAAAGCCAGATGCCAAAAACCCTAAACCTTGGTGTGAAAAATTAAGTAATTGAAATTTACTGTACCTTCTCTCTCTCTCTCTCTCTCTCAGCAATAACTATAAATTTGTATGAATGAATTCAGTGTTTCACATTTTAATTTATTCTTAACCTTTTGCACACTTTCTTATGAAATAATTAAATTAAGCAAATTGAAATATTTTGGGTGGAAAATTTTTTATTTTTAAGAAAAGATTGTTCAAAATCACCTCTTATTTTCCCCCAAACATCTTATTCTACTTTACATTTATCACCTGGAAGGTTAAAACCAATTTTATAAACATTTTTAACGCCTGTTTAATAATTTCTATTAACTTACTATTTTACTTACTATCTTTTTTTCTTAAAACTAGGAAACGAAATTTTAAAAAATAACACAAAAACTGATCAAATTTTGCAAATTTCTTAAAAAAAAAAAGAAAAAATATTATTGCAAATTTAACTGCCTGAACAATTACTTTGACAAAATTCGAGGAACTTTATTACAATAATAATAACCAACCATTTAAAATTTAAGCACATAAATATTTTTAACTATTTATGTCATTATAAATTTCGGTAAAAAATATATTAAATAATACAAGAATATCGCCTACACCGCTATGTATGTATGCATTTTGATATAGAAAATACATCAAAATGCATACATACATAACGGTGTAGGCGAGCCCCGAAGAGTACCTTTAGAGGTTAATGGGTTTGGAATACTCGCGCATCACCAAGTACCTCGTAATTTTGAATCACGAATGGTCAGGTGACGAGATTACACCTGAGCAGGCACCCTCCTCTCCACAGCAGCGGAAAGATTTTGGGTGTCGTATATTAACTTGGATACGTCCCCGACCTACCGAGCACCACCAACCCAGTGAAGGAGAGTACGTCTGTTAAAGAAAAATAGGTTTGTTCAATTATTTAAAGAAAAAATCCAATGTACTTAAGATTTATAAGTTTTACAATATCATTGACCCATTGGTGTCCTCCAAGTCTCATAAATGAATTTAATCTAACCTGCCAAAAAATTCAGCAAATTTTTAAACTTTCTGCGAATTTCAAATTATATCTCACCATGGCCTAGGGATAGAACTCCATTCTTTAAAATAAAAGGCCTGGTTTTACCTCAGACACTGTTAAAAATGGGAGGCGATGTTGAGCTTCCACCTTCTGCAATCACGCCTGCCAGTCAGGATACTCGACTGTTTTCCAGGTTTCTTCCCTTGCGATATGGAAATAGGTACACTAGGTCTTTGCGGTAGACAAATTAACATGGTAGACACTAAAATGCCTTACGGAAGCAATAGGCTATCTTCTACACGATGTCAAAATTATAAGTTATAAAGGACTAGACAAATAAAAGTTCTTAGATAAATATATTATCTTAAACTTTTTTAATAACTTTGTACTTTTATTTCACACCATTGTAATGCATTGTATAAACTAATTATTTAGTACTTTTTTCCTCCAGAATTTACGATCGTTGATTTTCATTTATTGCATTTATTTTAAATTAAAAAATTTATTTTAGTTTAACAATTTTTTAAAGCATTTATGTAATCTCCATATTTTAAAAAGTATTATCACATAAAATTTTGTGCTGTATGTTATACAAAATGCAATTTCAGATGTTCGATAATTCAAACAATTGAATTATTTTTATCATACAAGAGAATTCGCATAAAGAAAATTAAGCCATAATTTTCCTAAAAAAAATTTAAAAGATGTAATAAATAATTGAATTGAAAGCCAAGGCTACGATTTTTCTCTCGTTGAGAGATACTTCAGTAGTTGAAACTGTCATTTGTACGGATCCAGCAAAATATGTCTTAGATATATATAAAATAAAATTCAATTTATATAGAAAATGTATAATGAAACGAATAATTTTTAAAGATGTTTTTATGTTTAAAATTCAATACATTAAAATGTTAATCTGAGAAAGAAATAGCTCTCCTTAATTTCATTTTTATATAAAACGCGTTTCTATCTGCGATATTATTCGGATTTCACTTTGGTTCTCGAGACGAATTATGATTCTAAAACCTCTCTCTCTCAGAGAATAAATGTACCAGACATGTATTTAAATATCATAAAAAATTTTCTATCTTTCAACATAATATAATTATAAAAATTTTCCAATTACTATCGAATATGAAAGTACGAAGAAACAATTCATATTAATTAACCTGAAATATTAGATTCAGTAATTCATTTTCGAAATAAATACACTTTATTTTATAAGTTTTATTTAAATTATTCTGATGCATTTGAAATTATGTTACTTATGTTTTAATGTGATAAAAATTAAAAGTGTCTTAAAATTGATGATATTAAATTTAAAATATCTTAAATCTTTTTGATTTATATATTTTTTCCAATATCATGTTAGAGGTATAAATCTATTTGAAAATAAATAACGCTGAATAATAATTTTAATACTCATTACGAGTTAAATTTTTTCGTGCCTAAATATCTTAAAATTTAGAAGAATTATATTGTATGTTATGTTTCAAGGTTATATCTTCGAAAATACTGAGCGAGTTAAAAAGTAGTTTTGTCTCTACATAGGATTTAATTTTAACTAAACTATTTCATAGCCTTTAAAATCTTTTACCTGGAGAAATATTTTTAAGTTTTTAAGTATCTGTAACAAATCCATATATATATATACGCAATCGATTTTTTTTTCTTTTTCCTTAGATTGATATTACAATTATATTTTCAGAGACAGTAACATTTGATGATTCTCCTTGGAAAACTGGTTATATTGTTATGTCAATTGTATTTATTCTCATTTTTGCTGGGTTGATTATAGTAGTTTTAAAATTACGCAGGTAAGCACTAACTGTGTTTTCTTATTATTAAATAGATGTATTTGCTAAAAAGTATTAAAAAGAATATTTTTTTTTAGTAATTTTCAATTTTTTGATAAGTTAATATCATAAAAAGTAATCTTTCTTATAAATTCAAATGCACAGCTACGTTATCTAATTTGATTATAATAGTAGATTAAACAACAAAAAACTTTGAGCAACAATATTTTATGTTTTTCAATTGTTAAATTTTGTACATTTTTCTTAAATTTGCGCGAGAAACTTTACTAGGTCATTAATTTATATAAATTATAAATCATTTTTTCTTATTATTTCAAATTTCACTATCGTGAAAATAAAATTAGATTGCCTGTGATTGAGTTGATATTTTTCGTTTGTAAAGTCATTAAAATACGATATAATCTTATTAACAGAAGGAGTACATTAATTTTTAAACAATTTAGGGATTTCTAAGATTTCAAGTTCTACACAAAAGTGTCATTTCTTAATTTTGAAACTGTGTGTTAAGGATTTATGTGAAAGGCATGTAATACAAATCAATGAAATGCCACTCCATTATTTTGCATTTTTTCAGCATATAAAAGTTTACACTAACACACAATTACAAAATTTGTAAAATTACGAAAACAGTAAATAAAGATATTTTTATTTTGATCCTTTCTTTGAAAGCTAAATAAAATAAAATTGTAGAACAGGTTAGATATGAATTTTTTTTTTCTCATTCACAGATTTCTAACTTAAACCAGCAGTTTCTAAAGATGGTTAAAAAATTGTAGTATCATATAATTTTTAAATAAAATGAATAAATTTTTGTATAAATGAAATTTGTTCCCCATCTTGTATTTTTATCGTATTTCTAGCAATTTCTTTCAATCTTAGGTGCTTTATTTCATCTATTTATTTTTAATTTATAAAATAATACTTTTCCATTTTTAATAGCTTAAATTTTCTCTATACCATCATCAAAATTAATACTTTAAACTAATGCAAACCTTGAGGAATTTGGCTCCAAAAGTGTCTACTTATTATTTCGTCTTTTATAAGAAAAGTTTCAAAATTTATGATAAATCTAAGAGATTTTAATCTTTATTTAATAAGCTTTCTGCTCATTATTAATAAATCAAATATAGTCACAGTTATGTGTGAAAAACATTTTAATTAAATAAGCATATTTTTTGTTAAAATTAAATATAATTCTTTTTAAAAAAATTTTCCGCAATTTTGAAATATATTTAATTTTTTATTATTTGGCATCATTTTTTCTTCTTTTTATACTAGGATCTACGGAATTAGGCTTTGTCTATTCGAGACAAAATTTAGCGAACTATACTTTGTCTTATTATTTAAAAAAACAAATGCCTTTGTCTTCTTAATAATTTTAATGCCATTATTTATGACTCTCACATCCCTAATAATAAAATATAAACACCGAATAAAAATATATTTCAATTAGAAAACTTTATTCTATTTTAGAAAATCTACTACAACAGTTTCATCACCAGCAATACCCCTAGGAAACTCACAACAATATCGTTAAAGATGCAGAATTTATAGGGGAACATTCTCTCAAAAGATTTATAAGTAAGTAAATGAATTTTAAATGAAACTTTAATATATATATATATATATATATATATATATATATATATATATATATATATATATATATATATATATATATATATTAAAGCATAAATTTCAGAGTAAAAGCTTTTTGTTTTATTAACAACATTTAAATTTAAATCTATTTCAGATAAGCGAAGAAAATCGATACAAAGAAACTAGCAAACAGAAGATAGCAAAAACTTACTTATCTGCTAATTAAAAATCTTTTTGCTTTGAACAATAGTGATAACATGGTGTACGGGTATTGCTTATAACAAAGTGTTTTTATGAAATGACTATATCATAGAGTTGATGTAAATACATCAAAAAAATATATTTATTAGATTATTTTAACAAATCCACCTACACTGTTTTATTACATTCATTAAATGATTAAATTCATCGCATCCTTCAGCATTTTATCATTGTGATACTTGTTGTATAATTTATTATATATATAATACTTTAATTCATTATGTTATTTTGATAAAATAAATTCTTTGTTAAAAACTTTTTCTGAAGAATTGTTTTTTTTTCTTATTTTTTTAATTTTTATTTTATTATTATTATTATTTATTTGTGATAAAATATGTAAGCATGATTGTTTCAAAACAGTAGAGCGTTTATATTAGAAGTGAAAAGTTTATTCAATTAATCATTAAAGTTCCTGCCCTTTATTCTTTCAATTTCTGTATGAAGCATTTTGATATTTAAGTAGTTTTATCCAAATCAAATGGTGAAAGAAAACATTCAGAAAATCTTCTGAGGAACAAATGCAAGCAAATTTCATTGGAGTTCCGTTTTATTTTTAACTTTAAAAAGGGTATTAATTTCAATAAGTTTTTTCCATAGAGATTTTTAATTTTTCACTTATTGAATTTAGGTTAAATGTGACTCTGAAGAATACGAATTGATTGTATGTTTGGAGGTAGACTGGCAATGTTTATGTTATGAAGTGGAAGATAAAGCTCAATAAAAATGCAGTCAATGCAACGAATTTTATTTGACACTGAAGTCTAATCAGATAAAAGTTAAGGATAGAAATTCTTATATTAGAATTGCAAAAACAATTCTAATATAAGAATATAAGAAGCTTGTTGCATAAATCGAAACAAGCTTCTCCAAAAAATCAAGCTTTTTAAAAAAGTTATTAATGGTAACCCTAAATAACATTTTTAATATGAAATGAAAAATCATTTAAGTAAGGGTAATAATTAATGGTATGAATAGTGTTTCAGGTATTTAAAAAAATATCATTAATGCCTTTTTACTTGACCCAATGTTGTGTGCTCTGATCAAATGGTTATTCTCAATTAATTGCATTACAATCAAACATGCTATTCGGTGATAGTTAAAAGATTTCACTATATATATATATATATATATATATATATATATATATATATATATATATATATATATATATACGTAAATGTATGTTTGTTTTTTATTCATTTCTACACCATTCATCTAATCACCATGAAACTTTAGAAAATTGTTGAGAACAAACCCATAAATAATTCTGTCATAGTACATCTATCCTACAATAGGTGGCGGGCGTGTGTACAAGCAAATTCAGTTCAAATGAATGTAAGCAATTACTCTTCTGTTCAATGAACTAAATGTGTACAGCAATAATTGAATGCAAGAAACAGCGTTTCAGAAATAATCAGTGCCTCGGTACACATGATGTATTAACAGTTCGAACAACTTTGTCAATTTCATCAACTTCAACATTCAAAATGAAAAATTTCCATCACATCAACATATATGTCCATCGATACTGTGGAGAGTCAAGATAAAGCTGTCTGTTATTCAATAAAATTGACTTCACAGGGTTTGCTGTGTATTTTACCGCATTATTTTAACATTGAAAATTAATGTGACTATCATTCTTTTGATAAATATCAATTCACAACATTTCCTAATGGTAATGGTAATGGTCCTTCAAAAATAATAAAAAAATATGGTGAAGCTGAAATTATGATTAGGCAACTTGATTCTGAAGTGCTATTACCATTTATTCTAACAGATATTCGATTTCAGTTCAAGCATCTACTATTACCGGTCGGAATCGTTTCTTCAATGATCATTATTCAATCACTAAAAGTGTGTGGGATAGATTTTTATGGCTCTTCTCACAAATGAACAACCATGTGTGGCCAGCTTGGGCTTCGGCTTTTGATTAACTTGTGCACAGACCAAATGGAAAAACGAAGTATATTGTGTAATTTCAAGAACCAAAATAAATATAGAGAATTAAAATGATATTTTGGAGTGTTTATCATGTGATGTTGAATAAAGTTCAATAAAATAACATAATATAAATTTATTATAGTCATAATATGTTTTCTTTAATTATTTTTTCTGAGATTGCAGCAATGTGTGACGAGTAAGCTTATAACGAATAATTTTTAACAACATATTACAGAGAAGAATTTATGCAGTGGAGAAGGACAACAGTAAAAATATTTACTTCAGAAAATATATAAAAATTAACGAAATTACAAGTGCTTTCAAACAAAATTAATAATTAAATAATTCGTAAATATACTTTAAAAAATTAATTTCTCAAAATCTACGTACATATCAAAATAGAAAAAATATTAATTTGTCTTTAATCTATCTATAAAATGAATCCTAAGCAGAGAAAATTGTAGAAAAAAAACTAGAACACAAAACCCGTTCTGGAGTGCGTAGAACGAAAATAATTAAATGCACATTATCAGGAAATAGTTGATAATAAATGTACACGTACTATGACACTTTAGAGCATAATCGTATTATCTTTCCACATTTTATTTCTGAATGAAAGCAGTCAAATTAGTTTCTAACATCTGCGTTCAATGAACATCGCAGCCGAGCTGGCAGCCAAATGGTTAGCGCTCTTGCCTTCAGTTCAACAGTTCGTGGGTTCGAATCCCACCTTAAGCATGGATGTTTGTAGTGGTTCGGAATCCACTTTAAGCCGTAGGTCCCGGTCTAATTAGCCCTCGTGTGCAAAAAATGACCGTTAAGCGACAAATAATCCATCAATGAACATTGTAATTCTATGCATGATATAGTTCTGCTTTGTCACAATATATGTTTGGATGATATCTAAATTTTCTTCCTTGCATCATTTGAATACTTCCAGTCATTCAAAAATATAGTTTGGAAGAAAAGTAGCATTCAAATTCAAAATATCCTGAGCAAAGTTGATTACTCATTAAAAATATATTTATCAAACTATACTATATAGGATTAATCAATGTGCCGTCATGATTGAAATAAACTTTACATGCTTTATTTCATGTATCACTGCGTTATGTATAATGGCTTAATTTATGTATTATATGTAATGGCTTAAAAATCTTTGTTTTTTTTATTTGGTTAATCATTTATTTTTATCTTGTATTTCATTAGATTTGATCCACTTGATTAATGTTTTTAAATTTTCCAGCAGTGACAGCAACTAAATTATTTCAAATTTGGAACAAAAGTTTAGTTTAAGGACTTGTTACACACTTTTTACTATTAAACGTCATTTTTTATTTTTTATTATCATTTATTAAAAAATATGATATATTGCTAATTTTAGAAATTTTAACTTATATTTTTAATTATGAAATACAAAATACAGAATGTTCTTTTATGAAGTATAGATTTTAAATCCTTGAATATTTGTAAAACTGATTTTATTGTCAGAAATAGGAATTCTGGAGATTCCATACAGTTTAACAAACATTCAGAATATCTTGCTTTTGATCAAGTGATCGAAAACTGTAAAACGAGTTTTTCAGGAAAATATGAAAGCACTGGAAAATATATCATAAATGCCATGGCTAAACACATAAATATAAAAGACTAAAATTCGTTTTCGCATTTCGGTACTTTACGTTCATATTTAGTAATCATGGCAGACTCTTAAAGTTGATCAGTGTTCTTTTCTAAACTTTTATTTATTTAAATTGATAATGTAAAATATTATTTCAGATGCATGAATATCATCAATTATAATTGCCCATTTTTACTATTTTTTTAATGAAAAATCGATTGGCCACATTAAAATAAAAAAAACGCTTAAACTTCTGAATATAGAATCCGCTAAGTAGTAGAGAAGCGTACAGAGGGTAAAATGCGCCAAGCGTTTGCGCCAAGAATGCGATAAAGTGTCTAGACTGGTTTACCGGTTCGGATTACATAGGTATGACGTTTTCGTTTTACATGCGCGTTTTGTATGTAACCCTTGAAACTATTACAGAATAATCTTGAAGCATTGAGTTTCGATATTCGATTTTTGGTGTTTCTGTGTTGCTTGCGAAAATTAATAAGTATGGATGAGGATATATTGACTTCACGTTTTCGCGGAGTAAGTATGGAGAAATGATCATCAGGAAAACATAATAGGTTTTTAGATGCGATAAAAATGACGTATTTGCCGAAAAGTAACGACTCGGAGAGCGATGAAGATTAGGTGAGTAATTTTATTTTTCATTACAATTTTAGTCATATACTTAGGCCATAAGTAAATGAATGTTTAAGTTGTGTGCATTGCGTTTTTCATGTTAGTGTTAAAGTGTGCCGCGTATTTAAATTTCTTTAATGTGGGCGTAACTGCTCGTTATATTAAAATTCGAATTTAAACAAAAAATGAAATTAGTAAACGTTTGGAATTTAGATTTATTGCTCGGTAGCCACTGTAGGTAGCGCTACACTGATGTTTTTAAGGTGGGCGCCATTGCTCGGTATATTAAAAATCGAGTCTAAATTTAAAAAAATGAAATTTGTTAACGTTCGAAATTTAATTTTATTGCCCGGTTGGCACTGTAGTAGGTAGCGCTACACTGATTTTTTTTTTAAGGTGAGCGCCATTGCTCAATATATTAAAAATTTTGTTTCTATTTATTAGAATTTTAAAACTTCTACAGTATTTAGTTATAATGAAATATTCAAATTTTTAACATTTAGAATTCGGAAAAACGCGTGATTTCAAAGCTGAAGTTCGAACGTGATCGTTATTGGTTGACGGCTATCGCGCGTAGTGACGTAATTTAGGTTGGCGACAGAGCTGTAGAGTGCTTGGCGTGAAAATTTTAAATCGCGCCAATCCCGTACGGGTCTGTCGTCATTTACCATTGAAAGAAAATAAAAATGTTTGCAATATTTTATGTAGTTTGAAATCAGTGTCTCCCTTATGAAATGGGCTAAAAAATAATCAATACATAATAATGGCGTAATATTAATAAATTTACTTGTTCTGAATTATACAATTTTTTTCTGAAATTATTTTCCATATATTTCCCTCAAATTAAGAAAATTGAAGGAATTTTGACAGTTAGTTGTTTTCAAACACTTGAAACTTTAACTTAAAAGCAATGGCGACATTAACTGTTGATCAACAAAGTGGGTCATTAAAGCTTTGCTTAGATCATTCATAGTCAAGTTGCAAAATATTTTGGCTCTGTATTGGTTACTCATGGTGTTATTTTGGTCCATTATTTCTACATCCAGGTTATATTGGATCAATATGGACAGTCATGACAAAGAGTCATTGTTGATAACATTTATAGTTTTGTCTACATTTATGTAGCTCATACTGATAAGAATTAAGAATTGAACCTTAACAATGGATAAGAATTAACATATTGTTAAGAAAGGATCTTACTTTGAACTGCTAAATTAAAAACAAGTTATTTTACATTACTCCAGTACATTTTTTCATTAAAACTGTACTGTTGAAATTTTATGTAAATAAAATAATTCTCATAATAAAAGTTTACAATCAATTGATTCTATGGCGATTTTTGGTGCCTAGAATGTAAAAAAGATAGATTTCCCAGGATTTCCTGCTGTTAATTTTTGTGTATAAATTTGCAATCACATCTATATATTTTATAACATTGTCATTTCATTAAATAAATGCTATTTTTTATTAAGTGAATTTCAGTTAAATTTTACTCTTTCTGGCAGACACTATAAACAAAGAATTATACTCTTAAAAATCATCGTTTTTCACACATGACTTTTGTGAAGAGAATAAAAATTATTTTAATTTTGTCAATAATTCTTGCTTACAATGAATTGCTAGATCTTTATCAAAAAATAACGAATAAATGACTTCAATTTAGTGAAAAAACTTTAGTTAGATATGCTAATTATAACTGTTACACATTTTTGTGTGTGTGTGTGTGTATGTGTGTGTGTGTGTGTGTGTGTGTGTGTGTGTGTGTGTGTGTGTGTGTGTGTGTGTGTGTGTGTGTATGTGTGTGTGTGTGTGTGTGTGTTTGTGTGTGTGTGTGTGTGTGTGTGTGTGTGTGTTTTTAATATACGAACTGAACAGAAAAATAGTATATTCTAAAATATTTGCTTGACGTTATATATATATATAATTTTGTAATTTAAATAATACATTTCTTTTCTTAGCATGTCTAACATACAGCTCTACTTTGCTTTTTCACACTAATTTGTCAAGACTTGAACAGAATTATAATTAAAATTACTTTTTCATTTACACTTATATTACATCTGAAAATTAATCCATGTTCCTTTTTATTTCAAAAAAATGTTACATTTTTAAAAAGTTGCAATGTGCATATTTGATATGGTTTCAAAATACCTTTGCTTTTGCTACCAAAATATTAGAATTATTTCTTTACATATAACTTCAATTTTTTGTGTGTTGACTATTTTAATAAAGCATTTGATCTTACCATAAGCAAATATCATGAATTTTTTTTTATTATAACTGTTCATTTCAATGTTTCTTACCATTAAAAAAAACATTAGTGAAATGTGTGAACAGTTAATAAACATACTGTAACAACTCTATCAAGTTTTTAAACACTTATAGCAATATTCTAGAGATGGTTATTAATTTACGCCCTACTTAAAACATTTGCTTTCTAGGTATGAAAAGTAGTAGGCTTCCTCTAGGTGACACTAAATCTACTACAGCTCTTCGGAGCTCTCCTCTGTCTTCTTTTTGATGATTGTCTCAAAATTTATTTAGAGAATTGACTGAAAATGACCTTCTCTATATAATATTAAAGTAATGGATTTCCCCTAAACTGAGTTTTGTGTGACTGATCAACCAATTAATTTTGGAAATTTAACTGTTTGGAGCGTATTTTCTCAATGTGAGAAAATTGTCAAGAAGTGTTGGAGGACCAGTGATCTAATGGCATAATACCTGGATAGAATTGTAGGAGAGGTTTTCATGCATTTGACAGTGAAAATCATGATTATTAAACTAAATTGTAAAAGGTACATTTATAGTACACATTTCACTCATTACTTGAAGGAAAACAGAATTATTATATAGGAAATTTACCATGCCATATGCATGTTTTTCAAATTATCCTTCTTGTTTTCGGGTACATAAGATAAGAAATCTTTATCTTAAGTACCCTGAAACAATAACTAATATGAAATTATGACACAATGGAAAAAAGCATCTCGGATAGAAATATTCCAACACAGTCACCAAGATGACATAACGGCAATGCAAAATTACTACACGGCTGACTATTTAATTGCTTTATATGATTAGAATTTCCAATAAAACACGTGTGTATATATATATATTTACATACACGTGTTTTATCAGAAATTATATATATATGTATGTATATACATACCAGGTGATTATAACTAAAGTCCCGATTTTAAAAATCGATAATTTTAAAACTACTGGTCAGAATGACTTGATATTTTAGCAGAACAATCGTAAGGCAATAGAATTTTGTTTGGCAAAAATAAAAAATAGTTCCAAAATGTGCCGATAGATGGCGCTCTCCTGGTAATATCAGGAGGAAAGTCCAAAAATGTATTCGTTAAACATAGAAATGTTGTTAACCAAAAGAAAAAAATTAGAGTTCAGGGATTTACTAAAGATTTATTAGTGAAAAGACAAGAATACAGCGACAACAGCGATTATGACAAAAAAAGAGCTTCATGGAATCAACACCTTGCTGATGATTAAAGCATAAGTTGTTCGATATGCCCTCCGCCTTGTTCCGCTACTAATTGGAAGCGCAAAACGGCAGGCTCCACAAGAGATCGGAGGGTATGACGGTTTATGACGTCATACCCTCCGAAAATGACGGCTTATGATCCTGTCATCTCCGAAATTAGCTCTCAGTAGCTGCTTCACAGGAGTAGCAATGTGCGGAGGAGCGCCATCTTGCATGAATATTTTGCGATCCTCACACTGATGCTGTGCCGGAAGGACATGGTTACGCAAAAGTGTTTCATACCGCTTGCCAGTAACGATGCAGGTAACGGGACCCGCAGGTGTGATCTCCTCGAAGAAAAACGGACCAACGATAAACGCTGTCGTTATTCCGCACCACACAGTAATCTTTTCAGACTGAAGAGGTAATGGCTGTAACTGGGACGGATTCTCAGTCGCCCATATCCTGCAATTTTGCGTATTTACAGAACCTTGCAAATGAAAGTGGGCTTCATCAGACCACAGAATGTTCCATGGCCATCCGTTGTTCACTTCCATCCGGGCAAAAAATTGCAGTGCAAAAGATTGACGTGCTTCCAGGTCAGCCGGTAGCAACTGCTGCACATGAGTTATCTTATACGGATAACAGAGCAAGATCTTCCGTAGGATTTTACTCACCGTACTGTTCGGCATACCCAGCATTCGGCCAATTTCCCGTGCACTGCTGATTCCAACATCACCGTTAGTCTGTTCTTGTAATGCTGTAGCCACATCTTCCACTGCCGCAGCCGAAACTGGTTTTCTTCCTCTACCCTGTTTAACGTCAAATGAACCGGTCTCTTCGAATTTAGCAATCATTTTTCGCAGACCTTTTGCGGTTATTGGACCCCATTTAATGGATTTTAATGTCCGAAACTCCCTAATAGCTGTAAGTGCACAGTCATCGTTCTTACAAAAAAACTTCAAGAGCAGAGCGCGATCCTTCATAGTCAGAGTCATGACGAAGCATTTAGGCAAAGAGCTGGTGCTCTGCATTCTTATGGCAGCTAAGTCTCATGTGCGCATGTCACGTATTAGTAATTTGCATATATCTAGACAATGTGCCATCTATCGGCACATTTTAGAACTATTTTTTTCTTTCGCCAAATAAAATTCCATTGCCTTACGATTCTTCTGCTAAAATATCAAGTCATTCTGACCAGTAGTTTTAAATATCGATTTTTAAAATCGGAACTTTAATTATAATCACCCGGTATGTATATATATATATATATATATGGGTTTAAAATCATTAGATATAGAGAGCTAAACATTAATTTTCAAGTATAATTTAGCTATGAAGTTCAAATTGGAAAAGTTTTTTATAATATATCATAGATATATCCGTTTTTTTTTTCTGTGATACAAATTATTTGAATTAGAATATTCTAAATCATGTTAGTACTCATTAACAATGCGAAATGTGCCGATAAAATTTATATAAAATGAGCACAAATATTTTGAACGTGACTTACTTTAGAGAATAGGTCTAAAGGTTGATAGGTGTTTAGCCGTTAGGCCATTTACCCCATTATTTTAACAAATTTAAGTTCACCCATAATAGAACATTCAAAATACACATAATTCTTAATTTTAAATAAGTCTCAACTTTTTGATAACCTAAGGTAAATGCTCCCAAATTGGTAGTACTTTGCATGGTATCACAATATTTATAGTAACAATGAGTAATGATATGATTCACCATTCTGATCCATTGGATTAGAACAGAAATCATTTAATTCAATAGTAATACTTAAATAATTCAATAGTAACTTTTTTCCCTTTATTTGTTCATATTATATCTATACATACATACATATACACATACACAGATATATATACATATACACACATACATATCTACACACATATATATGCATACACACATATACATGTATATTCTTTTTTATTTTAAATATTTATTTTTACAAAATACAATGAAGACAATAACAATTAATTTTCCAGGTTTTGATAATGGAACCAGACAACAAATTACATATAGAATAAATTTTTTTCAAGTAATCATTTCATTAGAGTTATATATAATACAGCCAACAGATCACGCCACCCATATGACACTGTTTCAGGTTGTTCATATATACTGTTCCCTTGTATACAAACAAACTCGATGTTCCTAATTGCTTTCCATTTACTTATCCTATTGTTATTTTTTTTTCTTCCTTCCTTCTTCTTGGGCGTTGATGATTAGTGATTGGATAGTTAGAATGCGGTCTAATTCTGAGAACTGAACGTGGTCTATGGAAGTTAATTAAATGGTAGAGGTTGTAATTTTCAATTTTTTGTATTTCAGTGTTGTTTGTATGATAGAGTTTGTCATAGAACCTAATAGCCAGGTATTTGATATACGCGAAAGCGTTAAAACTCCAAGGTTTTTTCTGATAAGATCATTTCTGAAATAATATTCGGATTTTGACGTTAACCTAAGTCATTTATTTTGCTGCCTTTCCAGTATCTTCATGTACGCTGTTCCACCCCAAACTGGAGCAGCATACGTAATAATAGGGCACAAATAGGCCTTACAAATGAGCAGCTTATTCATCAATGAGAGTTTTGATTTTTATGCGATATGTGAGTACAATGTTGTTTTTGCTGCTATAAATTTGTTCTTAATTTTACATATATTCCAAGTAAGCCTTTTATCGATAGTTAGTCCCAAGTAACCCACCTTGGGTGACCATGGAATTTCAATGCCTGCTATCTTTATTCTAGGACATTGTGATAATTTTCTCGTGAAAAGGACTGCCTGGGATTTCGTTGCATTAATTTTGATTTTCCAGATTTCCAACCACTTTTCTATAGCCACTAAGTGTTGAGCTAGGTTGTCGTGAATTGTTTGGTATTCCGAACTAGTGGATAGAACTGCAGTGTCATCCGCAAACAGGCATAACATAGTTTTTGGATGTCGTGGGATATCATTTACGTAAATATTAAATAAGAAGGGGCCCAGCAGTAATCCCTGAGGGACGCCTGCATGAATGGGCTTATCCCTTGAAAAGTCATACCTAGTTTAACAGCAAAAGTCTACTAAGTAAATAATTGTTAATTAATTTGATTAAATTACAGGGGAATTTGAATTTAATAAGCTTAAAAATAAGGCCACAATGCCATACTCTGTCGAAGGCTTTCTCAATATCGAAAAAGACTCCTCCTGTAGATTTTTTGTGTGCCAAACCAAGCGAAATGTTTTCCACAGCTCTTAGGTGTTGGTGAGTAGTTGAAAGTTTCGGCCTGAATCCAAATTGCTGGGGGATGATGACATGATTTTAGTTGTCAAATTCCAATCGTTTTAATAGCACAAATTTTTCCGTTATTTTTGCCATCGTTGGCAGGAGTGAAATAGGCCTATAGTTAGTGGGAAGGGTTTTAGATTTTACCCGTTTGTGAATGGGGATGATCACTGCTTTCTTCCAAGTAATTGGAAAATGCATAATTTTCAGAACACTATTAATAATGGCTGTTAAATAACAAATTGCTCTTATCGGTATTTGTTTAATGGTTTTGTTATTAATTTTGTCCCGGACTTTTTTTGTCTTTGAGATTTTGGATGACATCCTCAACTTCTGAGGCCTCTATTTCATTTATCATGTTATGACTGCAATTAGTATCCAGCAGAAATTCTTCGACTATACTATTTATATACAGGTCATTATTGGGATTGGGAATGTCGTTATTCCTAAATTGCTGTTCAAGTGAATTTACTATTAATTCAGCTTTTTCGCTATTAGTGATGGCAACGTTGATGCCATCTATGAGTGGCGGCAGGCACTCTCTCCTGGTTTTCCTATTATTAGCCGCTCTCCAGAAGGAGCCGTCCTCCACATTCAAATTGGATAAATAGTTGTTCCATCGATTATGATTATGGGATGCAATCTCATTTTTAATTTTGCGTTTCAGGGCATTAATCTGATTTTTGATTGATGCATTTCTAAGCCTATTGTATTGCTTCCGCAATCTATTTCTCTCTTTTATAAGGGATTTAATTTTGTCTGGAAGGTATTCAATTTTTTGGTTTGGATTACTAAATTTGCTATGATCTAACGCTGTGTTAATTATGGAAGTTAGATTATTTGCTTTTTCTTCTAACTGGTTTGGGGTTTTAGCCAATTGAAATGCATCCTCAGGGATTAATTCATTTATTTTATTACGGAATTTATTCCAGTTAAAGAAATACCTAATTCCCTCATTTTTTAGCGGGAACTGGTCACCATAATATATAATTACAGGGTAATGATCAGAGGGCAATTCCTCCATAGTGGTTAATTTCATAGGAGGTCGGACTCCCCTGGATAACAGAAGATCAATATAGTTCCCATATGAAAGGCCATAGTGAGTAGGTTTGTCTGGTTTCTAGATACTAAAATCAGTGTTTGCAACCAGTGAATTAAGCATAATTCCCGAGCTATTATTATAATGACAGCCCCAACTATAGTGTTTCGCATTAAAATCCCCAGCTATAATTAGCTTATAGCTGAACTAGGCTAAATTTTCAATATCTACTGCAAGTAGGGGGGTTAGTGGTGGGGGGTATGTAGAGTGAAATCAGCATGATATCACCGCTGTCAACAAAGTGAAGCTTTACTAATGTCGCTTCGACAAAATGTACTTTAGGGGTTGGAATACGAGTGTGATTTAGTTTACTTTTGATTAGGATAGCCATCCCTCCTTGCGGTACTTGACGGTCGTTTCTGTAAGTCGTGTAATTTGGCATCCTGAGGGTATACATTTTGGTCAGATGTGTTTTCTGTATCATAATTACGTCAGGATTGTTTTCCTCAACGAAATTTTTGAATTTCGTATATCTTTTAAGAATGCCTTTGGCATTCCATCTCATTAGTTTTAGATTTTTTATCTCATTAATTGTCATTATTATTTTTTGTTAAGCTGAGTGTTTTCAATAGTATGTTGAATTTATCAGTAGCATGAATTGTTTTTTCCAGTAAGGGTACAGACTGCAGCAGTGCAGGGTATGCTTTAATTATTGTATTAACCTCTTTTATGAGTTCGATTATTGCATGGAAATTTTCGAATTGATTATGATCGGTAAAATATTGAGGTTAGTTGTAGGAGCAGTTTGTTGTAGGGGGGGTTGTTTTGGGTGCCGCTACGTGAGCAAACGTTACATTCTTTTCTTGTATAGTTGGGAGTTGCGCTTGTTGTAAGAGGAGCTCTTTTGTTTTTATTTATCGGGTTTGCAGGGCAACCTGCATAAGACGCAATGTGGCTGTTGCCGCAGTTGCAACATTTCGGTATTACTACTTGTTTGTGTGGACATTCCCAGGATTTGTGCTTCTCACTGCATTTAACACAATTAGGTTTCAAATAACATATTGTTGAGTTATGACCAAATCCTTGGCAGTTGTAACACTGCACAGGTCTATTATTTATGTATTTTTCGATTTTAACTATTACATTTATAATTTCTGTGACATCAAATATTTTTGGGCAATTTCACTATGGTTTAGAGTTACAAGGAAGCATGGCAAAGGCTCCTTTTTTCTGTGCCTCCTCATTACAGCCACCGCTTCTACATCAAAACCTTTACTATCAAGTTCTTCTTTAATCAACTCGGTGGGCGTTGTACAGGGTAACCCTTTGATGACTACTTTAACGGGTTTTTCTAATCTTTTTTTTTTATAATTAGGCATTCAATTCCCTTTTCCGTTAAATATTTAGTTATTTCCCTGGGAGTCTCTGCAGAACTTGGAATAACCTTTAGATATTAACCTGCGAGTTTAGCTGTTAAATTTTTGTCATAAGATTGCTTTAGATTATTAAGGAGGACATTGAAATTATTTTCGAATTTAATTAAAATTGGGGGGGTTGCATTTTTATGGGTTTTGCTTATAGTAGTCAGGTTATTATTGACCTCATTTTCATTAATTTGAGGTTGAATTGAGTGAAGGGGAGAAAATTTGTTCGATAAGTTGGTATATTTGCTATCCGTGACAGTTTTAATATTCGCAGTCTTTCTAGGCCGAGTAAAGCCTTCGTCATCACTGAGTGAATTAAGAGCTCGTTTATATTTAGAAGTGTTGTTATCCATATAAGCAGTATTTGTTGAGGGCAGTTGTGAGTTATGTATAGAAATCGGTTTGACATACGTATCATTAATTGTAACATTATTTGCATCAGTAGTACATAAATTGTTCGATACATGCATATTATTTACATCAATATTAGATATATCGTTAGATACAGGCATATTATTAACAACCATGGAATTATTAGCATCAACATTTGATTTCTCTACAATAGCATTATGTTCATTATTTATCATCATATCATTACTCAAATTAGGATTATGTTTAGAAGTAAGATTGCAAGCTTCAGTAGCCTTGATTTTAGAAAATTTGTTTACCGAACTATATCATCTGAATCTGATAAGTTAACATTAAATAAATCCGAGTTCTTATTACCGTTAACAATTGAATGCACTTTTTTGAGATTATTAGTTAAGGTAGTCCATTTTGTCTTGCCTTTAGATTTCTTAGTAGATTTTTGATTTTATTAGTTTTTGTTTTATTTACATTGTTAGAATTATTCATAATCATTAAATTATCTGAGTCAATTTCTCTATCAGTATTAACAACATTCATAGCTGAGTTATCACCATGCAAGGTACAGTTTGAAATCAAGCAGTAACCAAACTGGGAGCACTTACCTCTCAATTCCAGACTGGTGATGAAAGCTCTCTGGTACAATCCATTAGTTGCAATCCAATATGGGTCGTTGTTATAATTTCCACCTTTTTGCTCAACCACTTCCATTAGCCGTTTTTGTGTAGTCGCGAAACTTTCGAGTCGTTCGCTGCTTCTCACAAATTCACGTAGGGCTTCGCATCTAGCCACTTTGGTTATAGGAACACTAGGATCCATAGATAGCAGAACATCCACATTTGGCACTATTGATTTCACACCTTTTACACAAAAATCACTCGTATCACAATTAATGACACAATTGTAAATCAAATCTTGTTGCGGGCTAATGACTGATTTACGGCTCTGAAAAGGGCCTTTTTGTCCATGCACATCCGACGCGGTTGCACATAATGCTGAATTACTTGACACAGACTCAGCTGTAGCATTCGCATTATTCCTAGTGGGAATATTTTGCAGGGCATCAGTATCCATGTTCACTGGTGCTGCACATCCGCTTGGAGAGCTTGACTGGAGAAGCATCGAATAATCCAAAACTGGTCCCACGACGCAATCAGCAGGATTGGCCGTCAAGTCCGAACATTAACCGTATTCGTCGGGTGGGGCAATCGGAGACTCCCTCGGAGTGAGGCATGATGGCCTCCATCCGCGGCCATCGACTGGAGAATTCGCAAAAACCAGTTTGAAGTCAAGTCCTATAGCACGTCTTGTTTTCTCGAAGGCTCAAAAGAGAAAAGGGAAACCAGAGCATGAAGCTTTTGAGACCAGGTAATAGAGATGAGAAACCAGAGCATGTAGTCAGCTATGATCCATTGACTTACTTTAGAATGAATGACTAAAAATCAATTTCCTCAAAGAACATTTCAAAATCTCAGAATTAATTCCAACTTATATAAACATGATTTCTTATGTAAGGAAAAAATGGGCGTGTTTGCTTTCATGTAAAGTATTAGAGGAGCGTTTGGTCCCACCTTAAGATAAATACATTTTTAGTATAATAAAAATATATAAAGAATAATTTTAATGTAGTTATTCTTCCTGTAGTGATTTCTGAATTTAAATAGTAAACTTCTTGAAATTTCAATGTGTCTTTACGTAAATGTTAAAAAGGGTTTCATAATGTCTAATTCTAAGATGGGAAAGTTAGCCACGCCTTATCGAATGAAGTCAAACTAGAAATTTGCAATTACGAGTTAAATTTGGTTAATATTTTGCCGCCTTGAAACTTTAAAAATATTACTTATATTCTTTATTCGATTTGTATTTATTTAATTATGTTGTAAAGTTGCCATTGTCCGAGTTCTCCAATTCATATCTAGTATTCCAGGATACTTAACCACGCCCATTTTTATATTTAATTAAATGATAGAATTATTTTTTAAATGTGCAACATTAAATTATTTATTATAAATTTATATTTCTTTAAAGGCAATGTAGCTTCTTTCAAGATGATCGAAAATACATAATTAATGTCAAAGCAGGCCTTCTGGACGAAACGAGTTCAAGTGATGAGCACTTCCTCCAGACAAGAGGACCTTGTTAACCTTTTTATTCTTAATAATACACGAAATAATTAGAAGTGCTTAAACTTTGTGAAAGCCGTAGATACAATCAACTTCCTGAAGTCTTGTTCAGATATTGTCAAAACAATTATTTATTCCTGTAGTACTCACCAGTTTGTAGAAAATGTTTTTTACTATATAACAAGCAAAAATTTGTTGCAACTTTAAGATCATACTTCATAGGATCATTTCTATAGTATGATTAGCGAGTTCACTCACCGAACTTCGCAGAAAACCCAACCACGATGATGTGGAATGGGGTTTCACTCTGAGCGTGAAGCCGGTCTTCCGTTTCGTCTTCCGTTTCGTTTTGGAATGGATAACCATTGATGATCGCACCTCTTGTCAATGCGACAAGAGGATGAGTGGGACTCGTTCTGAGTGGTTTACATTAAAAGAAAGGAAAATATATTTATAATTAATTTGTTCTTTCCTGCGTTTATAGTTAAATAAGTATTTCAGAACTTGTATTTACAGGGTTCCTTGTACATTGAAGACTACGGTGTTTGTAAGTGAACCTTTTTTCTCTGTGGATTTCATTTCACTTTTAAAAGTGCATAATTAACAGAAAAGAAACATTTAACGGGAAAATAATAATCAGAGAATTATAAATTGAAAATTAATAAGACTCCTACTGCCTTATGAAGATATGCATTCCTGTATGTTTAGAATGCCTAAAGCCAATTTATTTACATTCAATTGCTGCACAGATCTGCTTTAAGCAACATCAAGGTTTTCCTGAAGTTAACTTTTTGTTACGTACTTGGCAAGTAGCGTTCTTAAATATATCGTGCGTTACATTTTAAATAATTCTCTTCACGGTGCAGTCAAATATTCCTGAGGGCAGTCACACCACTTTGAATTGAAATTGCAATATCAAGCAATGGTGCATGTTGCGTCACAAGAAATTAATGTGCGGTAGGGATTCCATAAATATCTCAATTATTAAATTGGCGTATCATTCAAATTATGTACTAATATCCAGGTCATAAATATCAGCAAATTTCCTTTTTCGCAAACTTCATTTGGGATATTGCGTAGCATTACGACTTTCGAAGAAACGTAGAAAATCGCTTTGAAACGTCGGCGAGATCACTACTATCAATTAAACTAGAGAATGCAACTTGACTATCGAACTCCCTATTCATGTTTTCTACCGGCGCAGAATAGCTGTCCGTTTTTGGTGCAACGTCAGTAACGTGCAACGTTCTATTTCCGGTTGATTTCAGGAAGATTGCAGAGAAGACTGTTCACGTTAGCCTTTAATACTCGCATTGCGTGTTTCCCATTTCACTGTACCAAATGTTTCTGCAATATTATTGAGGGGTATGTGCCGCGATTAGAAACTAAAGAAAATGGATCTGGGTTTGCACAAACCATACTCATATTCAATAGTCTCAAGTACAATTTCATGTTACATAGAATTCCAGCCCTCATGCCGCATGTGTGACAAACCCTTAACAACATTCCTCATTTGACATCGTTCTCTGGACTGTAAATTCTATAGTTCTGAATACCATTTAATATTTGCTTCACCTATTTGTACGTGACATACAGCAAAGAGGTTTAGGGCAAATCAGGGATGTGTGCAACGCAGTGGATGTCCAACTGTTACCTCCTACAAGCTTCAACAAAATAGTTCGTAGGCTGCTTTTCTAGAATGATGCATGCAAATTGGATCCAAGTTGCATTATTAGATGTTAGAAAATTAAAGTAACTAATTAAATGATTTTATTTATCTGCTTATTTTTCTAATCATTTTCTACTAAACGTTACCGCTATTGTTCAGGAACTTGGAGTAGTAGTGAATGCATTAGACTTATCATGCATTTTCAATAGATTTATAATGCATTTTCAATATAGTGTATCATCAATTTTAAACCGATATCGCTCGAGGACTTGTAATGCCTTGGCATTTGTATTTGCATTTTACTCAATAGTGGAAAAACTGAAAGCTCAGAAAAATAGGTAAAATTTTATATTTTTCTTTGACATCGTACAGCCTAGACAGCGTGTAGTTATTTGTAACGTCCAAATTATTAAATTGTATAAAATAATATAATATATATTCGTAATGTGTTGCTCTATGTTAAATATATTTCAAAACCGGTATAACATTATTCATTAAGTTTTATTTATTTCTGACCTATAATACAATATCTTAAAATTCACATGTCTTTCCTTAGAAAGTAATGTAAATTTTAAGATATTGTATTGAAAATGTTAAGGCAAAGGCCTTTAAATGTGTACATTCTATAAATCCTTTGGATTCGTGATTCTGATGATACATGGATAGAAATTGCAGAAGAGGTTTTCATGAATTTGACAGTGAAAACTATAATTACTGAAATGAATTGAAAAAGGGGTATATATTTATAGTAAACATTCTACTCCCTACTTAATGT
Source organism: Latrodectus elegans (assembly GCA_030067965.1). NCBI lineage: Eukaryota > Metazoa > Arthropoda > Arachnida > Araneae > Theridiidae > Latrodectus > Latrodectus elegans. The sequence continues at coordinate 79,668,982 of CM057819.1, forward strand.
GAAACAGAATCACTATATAAGAAATTTACAATGCAATATGCATGTTTTTCAAATCACCTTTTCTGATTTGGGATACATAAAAAAAACACTAATAACTGATATGAAATAATGCCACAAAAGAAAAAAGCAACACGCATAGAAATGTTCCAAATCAGTGATCAAGATTACGTATTGTATCAAGATACAAAATTATTACTCGGCTGACTGTTTGATTGCTTTATAAGGATTACAATTTCCGCTGAAACACAAAGGTAGAAATATAAACAAAACTGGTATTCTTCAAACTGGAAATTGCATTTTGGAAAACATTAAAATCTAAAATAAACATTATTTAAAATTTTTGTTTTGGGAATCTATGAATGTTAAATTTAATTTATAGATATTTTATGCATTCTTTGTTTAAAAATATTAGATGCAATATTGTAAATATGCAATTCGTGCATTGGAGTGCATAAATCATTTTCACTTTTTCCTTGCGAAGCAGATAATGTTTATTATAATTTGAAAAGTGTGTTTACGATTAATCTGCTTGTTGTCATATCCACTTGATTGATGAATTTCATTATTAACAAATTCTAATCTTTTAAGCAGGATGGCTATGTCGCAATTGAATTCAGTGCAGTGGAATGCTTTGAAAAAGTGCATTCTTGATACTGCAAAAGTTAGGTTGTCACCTAACGAGTAATATGGATTGCAATACATGTTTTTAATTTTCCACACACGCGCGCGAGTCCCCATATTTTGATTTACATAGTTAATAAACTATACGCACATATATTTCAATAATACTATTAATTAATTCCTGTTGAAAGATATTCTCTTCAGATTTTTCTCTTCTGCCGAAAGAATATTCGAAAGACATTAGTATATAGTTTTAGGTACGACATAAACTTTGCTTAAATATATGTAGATTTCCGAGTTGTAAAACTTGAAAATAAAATTTTGTTGATATCCGACATGAATGTTTAATAGAATACATATCTCAAAAGGAGGGGAAGCTAATCTACTCAATATAATCCTTAAATTCGTATGTAAAACTCAAAGATGCATCTTCCACACACATTACCTATTTTTCGCCTGTAGCAGAGATGGAACTCAGAGCCTTCTACTTCAAAGACTTTCTGTCTTACCTACTAAACCAAGGTGAATTTTTGTCTATGTAAACTGTAAATGTTCGAGTACATAAATTCATTACATATTTTCTGAAAATATTTTGCTATAAAACTTTATTAAGAGACCAATAGTAGCACAAGACTTTTATTATAGAAGATCAAGCTTCTTTCTTTGCTATTGTTGAACTCTGGGAGAGGAAAATTGAAAATAAAATTTTGTTGATATCCGACATGAATGTTTAATAGAATACATATCTCAAAAGGAGGGGAAGCTAATATAATAAAAAGGAGGGGAAGCTAATATAATAAAAAGGAGGGGAAGCTAATATAATAAAAAGGAGGGGAAGCTACTCAATATAATCCTTAAATTCGTATGTAAAACTCAAAGATGCATCTTCCACACACATTACCTATTTTTCGCCTGTAGCAGAGATGGAAATCAGAGCTGCTGCTTTTCTGCTTTCTGAATTCACCTATTCTCAGTTATATTCTTAAGAGTTTTCCAGGATTCCTTCTTATTTATACGTAAATGTGGCTGACTTTTTTTTAAAAGTCAAAATAGTATACTGAACTATATATATATATGTATATATATATATATGTATATATATATATATATGTGTATATATATGTATATATATATATATATGTCTATATATATATACATATATATATATAGCTCAAATATACTATTTGAGTTATTTTAATTCTTTGGGCTGAATATGTTTTTAGTTACCTTAGTAAAATATACTTTAATGAATTGGTAAATTTGAACAATCATATATTATAACGCAAATATTATACTTATTAATGAACGTTATAACCTCATCTTTATTACTTGCATACCCACTAGATAATTTCAGAATTTCAATAGAATATTACACCCTTTGCAGATGTGAAAAAGATTGATTTTCCCTGTTTGACATATAAATAGCAGGCTCTTGTTGGTCACAAATATATGTGTTTGAAGTTTTCCATTATTATTTTTAGTATCATTTTTAAAGTTTTTTTTATTCAATTTTATTAATTTTTCATTACATTGTTTGTATTTCATGGCGTTTCAAATTTGTTCTGTGATTGTCATTATCATCATAATTTAAAATAATTATGAATCGTCGTCGGAGCCCACTTTGGATTCGCTTCACGGAGGTAAACAGCCTTTTTAAAAATAGCTAAATGTAATATTTGTAGTGGTAAATTTTCATATAAATCAACAACAACAAGTTTTAAAAAAGTCAGTTTATCAGTTTTAGATACTGGACGTGTGACTGAAAAGCCTGCCGAACAATCTCTAAATAAAGCATCTGGGTCTGCAGTCACTTTCAGCTCTGTCTCTACATATGCATCAGAGAATTCTGTTTCAGTCAACATCATTGCTCTTTTTCAAAATTGTTCCAGAAATAATTCAATTAGTGAATATATACCTAAGAAAATATCTTCTGCTTAAAAACGCAAAATTGATAATAATTATTAAATTTTCTTACATCATAAAGATAAAAGAAAAACTCATTAATATTGAAATTTTATTCTTTTAATATTTAATTTACTTATGATGCATTTACCTTTTCTTAAATCGTAATAATTAAATATGTGTTAAATAAATATCAGTAACATATTCGATAACGGCAGTACGAAATGAAGTATTACTTGACTACAATTTATTATTTTTAATAATGACCTTTAAATGATAGCAAAATATTACATTATAACATTCCAATATCCTTGGAATGGGCTGCTATGGGATGAAAGAAATGATACTTAATACCATTTCGCTATTCTGAAAATATTATTACAGAAAAAGATATCATGTTTCACTTCTCTGTTTTAGATTCTTCCGATCGTCTATTTATTGTCTAGCTGCACCTCTTATTACAAGTGCTTAAAAGAAAATATAAAAAAATCACTAACTAAATCTAATAAAATAACAGCAAATAGCTGGGAAATACACACAATAATTATTTAAAATAAATAAATTTTAGAATGTTGTGAAATATAGGTATCCCATATTGAGAATCACCGTTTTTTAAGAGGTTTCTTGTAAGAAATAAATAGTTTCTCTAATAAGAAATAAAAGAGTTTTCTTTTTAGTCATATTTAAAAGAAAATTGTCAAATATAAAAGAAAATTCTTGCTTATAACTAATTTATTGGGAATCACTATGGCTTTGTGAAAAGAAAGCGCTTTTCAGAGTGAAAGATCATGAGTTCAATCACAATAAATGTGTAACAATAGAAGAGGAATGTTGCGCTTTTGCCATCTGCATGCATATCTGTCCAAAGAACTCCATATCAAACTAAAAGTTTCCTTCCTTAAATCACGTGAATATCTACGAAAAGACATTGTGGGATATAATTTACACAATGGATATTACAATGCATTATAAAAGCCTTATGATATTAGACTACCTAGTACTCAGTGTAAAAAAATAAGTAATTTATTATTAATCTACTATTAAATCAACAAACCTTTTTTTTTGCCTCTTGAGATTCAGAATCTCACCTTAAGAACAATATATGAAATCACAATCCAATGCATTTGCATGTTTTATTAAAAAAATTATCTGTATCTCAAATTTGACACAGGATTAAATATAATTGCCTAACTGATATTACAAGTTTAACTCTTTGATTTCCAATACTTCTTGATGAATAATACAATGGTAACCAATTAAATTATTTTTCCTGTAATTAAAATATATCTGTGTTGTAATTATTCCAAATCATGCTGAATTCTTGTCACAGCTAGAGATCCACATTATCTGTAATATTGACTAGTTTTTATTAACATCACACTTGCGAAAGCTTGTTCCCTTATGATCCAGCCAAATTCCCATTTACCTTTGCGTTACATTGAAAGTGTAATCCTTAATAAAATAAAGTATGACAGAGTTTCCCTTTATGATGATGGGGCTATGGACCGGCAACGGAAAACTATTTGATGGAAACAAAATCCTTGGCTCTTTATCACTAGCTGTTGGTGTCGCTTATTTCCGGGTGATAACTGGACATAAATATCTACAAAGGCATCTGCATCGAATAGGAGTAATGGAGTCTGCTCGTTGTCCACTGTGCAATATGATGATATGGATGCTGCTCACCTCAAGAACCGCCCTGAAGTTTTAAAGTTTGTGACTGATAACTCTTTTGAGGCTAGTAAAGTACTTTAATCTTGTTTTTATACTTCATCTTTTTATTAGGCTGCTCACTGATTAATAGCAGAGATGCGGAGGACGGGCTTAGAATAAAAAAAAGTTTTTATTAACATCATAAAATTATGTGATAGCTGAAAATTCAAGATTGCATATCATAAATATAAACTTAAATTTTTTTATCTTCATTCAATTCTTTTCAATCAATTCTTCAGTTATCTTTAGATATCCTCGAGGAACAAACACAATGAAATAGCTGTAATGTTTGCACTCAGCTACAAATAAATTTACAAATTTAAGGAGACACAAATATGGGCGGGGCTTATGGGAAAAACACAAACATACATATGCATATGGCTTCACCAATATACTCCACCCCTAAAATAACTAAAGAATTTGCATGGTCATATTTATCACTAAATTAAATTTACTAGCACATATTGTATGCAATCGAGCACACATTATTTTATGAGCCCTGATTAAGTTTACGCCTCCATTACTCTAAGTTAACGCCCCCTGAAGAGAAGACATATCTTTAAAGGTCCTGTCATTTCATCTTCACTAATTGTCCCCGAAATAACAATCTTTTACTTTGCATTATTATTGCGTTAAACTTTTATTGCATGAAAATAAATAATGTATAGTTTCAAGATGAATCTAAAATATAGTAATCTTATGATTATAATTGCGGGGAATTCTCAAAATCTCTCCAAATCATGAACTCTCAAAAAACAGAATAAGTAATTTTTTCATTAAATATTTAGAAGTTTAAATAACTCATTATGTTTATGGGTCCAAAAACAATGTTTAATGTTCTAATTGTATATTTAATCATAAATAAAAATAATTTTATCATAAATGTATTTTACATTTAAACTTAATGTTCAAGCATTTTAAAATTTAAGCTTTCAATGAGGTGAAATTCATAATTTCATACAATGAATATTTATCAGAAAATAGGAAAAATAAAATATTGACAAAATTGTTTCATTAAACAGCAGTGTAAATTCCTCAAATATTAGATTCGCAAATATCATGAATACTGAATTGAAAAAATATAACTTATTTGGAAATTTTATTGATAAATGTTTTGATTACATTAGTCAAAATTTTCAAATAATTTCTTCAATGAATAATCAATTATAAATGAAGGGAGTAATATATATTAATTGTACATCAGTACCATAACAACTTACAAAATATTAAAATAAATCCTACCTCTGTTTCCTTTAGGATTTGACTTGATTAATGTATCATTACATACAGTTAAATTACATTTATGTCTTTAAATTAAAATGATTTAAGTGTAAAAGAATTTCACCCATGACTTGGAATACCTTTAAAAAGCATCTTTACATTACAACATTAAAATTTTTACCTTATCTTCACACATTTTTATTATTGTTGTGATAGACTCACTTTTTGAATTTAACATATATTAACATTGTAGTATTAAGATATGAAACAATGTATTAACTTTGCACGTGAAAATTAAACATTGGAATTTAAATATTATAATTATATTTTCTTGATTTCGGAACAAGACATTAATCATCCTGAAAAAGAAACGCAAATTTAAGTAAGAAATACTTTATTAAGGACTATTTGAAAATATATATACAGGTCAATTTTTATTTATTTATTAATTGTAGAATAATTGAATACAGTTTACGAACTTTCATACTAATTATAATTTTATAAATAGGAACAATAAAGTTTAACATTTCAAAGTTATAATGCAAAGATATGCTAAGATTTGCTGGGAAAAATTAAATATTTTTTTTTTTTATGTGAATATTATTAACTTTAGATGAAGTAACAAAAATATAATCCATAAATTTGAAAAATTCGATTTCACGTATTATACGGAAATACCAGTTATTTCCAGTAGCATCCAAATAACATTGTACTTTTGAGTGCATTTGTCTCAGCTAAACTTTTATTGGTGGTAATTTGAGATTGAAATCGAAAATGATTTAAATTTATATCAGTTCATAGAATTTCAAAAATGTTCTTTGCCTTATAATTTAGAACTATCTAGTGTTCTACTATTTTTATCAGTGATTTTTAAAATGGCTGAAACCAATGAAGATAAAAAATAAGTGAAAATCAATTTGAAAAAAAAATTGTAAAAGTATTAAATAAGTTTCAATGTTTGTTGGATTTGGGATGAAATAGGTTTATTATCAAAATTATCATTTTGTGTCACAGTTATCACTTGAATTACCATTATCTTAATTACTTTCACTTTGGTCTATAATTTTTTTAAAATGGTCTTTATTAGACACTTTCATTTCTAGAAGAAAACAACTGAGGTCGGAAAACGTCGCGTTTGTTGATATATTTTCTATATGTTTCAGTAGAACTTTTGAGACTCACGAGAATTGAATGGATAAATAGAAATGTTTCATTACTACATGTTTAAACTCACTTGCAATTCTAATTTATTTTTCTCTTCATTTCAATAGGCAAAAGATTTATACTAATTCATTAAGATTTACTGTGTACATTTTCGAAAAATGAATTGTAATTTAAATTTATTTTAAATTTTCCTCCAGAAATTAAGGAAATAATATCGTCTAAAAGGGTCTGATGACAGCATAAGCAAATATCTAATTCTAAAAATTCAAAATTTTTCATTAATTTTATAATATTGATAAGCAATAAATAATCTTCAAAACCAAAACTGTACTCTTTTGTAAATCAATTTCGAGAATAAAGTAATGGGAACGCAATTTCCAGAGTGATTTTTCTGGTAAATCAGTTTATCTTAAATTCATCTAAAAAGAGAGTTGCGATTCATATTAGAGCAGTAGAGTGACTAGAAAATGAATCATTTAACATTATTTAAAATTTAAGCCTGTGTCTTTACATATTTTAAAATTAATATGGCAACACTAACGAAAAATATAAGCAGACGATATTAAGACGCATGCGTAGTTTAGGTGTATTTTCGTTCAACTTGACGGGCCGTGAAAGACCGGTTTTTAGCTTCTCGTTACAACTTTTTTAGTATTTATTGGAGTATTTTCAAAACTAGTGTCACGTATATTCATTTATAAAAATTCCTTAAATTTTTCGAAGTAATTCAATATACTTCTTGAGATGAATCATTTAATTAATAAAACTTTTATTCTTGTTTCATTCAATCAAATGTTTTTGTAATAAACTGGTTTATCATTAGTGTTACAAAAAAATGATGTTGATTTAAAAAGTATAATATATACTATGGCTAAAAACGACTTCAGTGATGGTTATTGGTGGTTGCTTTTTTGGCTTATCACTGCATTAGCATTTGCAACTAGACTATATAAAATTGAAGAACCAGATCATGTTTGGTAATTTTCAATGTTATTTTTTAAATTTATTTGTATTAAAAATTCATATTATGTTACCTTTACCAGAGGAACTTGATATTTAAAATTTAAAGAATGTTAATAAAAATAATTCTTATGGGATTTAAACACTTCTTGTAATAAAACTAGTTCATAATTTAAATGTATATTTTATAATTAAGTGTTGGTATTATTCACAAAAAATACATTAAAAAATATAAACTCCTTTTATAAATATCATACAAATCTAATTGAGGCTATTTGATAAAAGTATTAAATATTTTTCATGTAAATTTCGCGTATGTTTATTTTTATTATAATAAAAAAAAATTAGCTATTAAAGTATTCATGAATGTATCCATTCTACAGAATGTTAATTTTCATTTTCCAAAATTTAAGCAGGTGTATTTTATTTAATACATTTGGTTTTCAAAATGAACAATTTACTTGTAACTAACCAATATTTTCTCTTGCAATTAAAGAGGCAATAAATGAATTGTTTGATAACTTTTTTTTTTTTTGCCTTTATATCTAATTATTTAGTAGTGAATGGGTTAGTTTATCACTTCACAAGTTTGACTTTTATTTGAAAATGAATGTTTGCATTGGTTCCAGAATCAATTTTAAATTGTTGATCCTACCTTTAATAATGATATATTAAATCTAATTTTTTGCATTATTTTGGCACAGAGGCTGTATAATCCAGCATGTAAAATTCTGAATTTTTTGGCGATGAAAAAATGTTGCCAAATTGACATACTGTGACATGCAAGATGACATATATACTTGGGTTGTCAAATTAGAATTTTCTTTGTAATTCCTTTGGGTCTCTATCTGTATGACATGATACAAACCAGGCTGCCATATACATAAGATAGTCCACCAAAAAAATCATCACACTCAGAATTTGGCAACCTGAATCATACAACATCTGTGCCAGTATTTTAAGTTACTTTTGCAAATCAGAAATTGAGGCAATAAATGGAACTAGTGAAAAATATATTTGTTGAGAGAGACTGTTTTATTGCTTCTATAGCACTTGATATGATCATTAAGTAATCTGTCACTCAATTGAAATAAGAAAAAATTATTCATTCTTTTAATGTATTTATATCAGTTTACATTGTATAAACTTTTATTATTATAAAAATTCATAACATTAATAAAGTAATTTAAACACCTTTAATTGTGTTTCCAAAAACTTAAAGATCCAATATTTGTGAGCAAAATTTTTACTCAATGGTTTTGATGTACTAATTTCGTATCAGCTTATTTAAAGCATCTCAGAAACAGTGTAAGCAGTTAAAATACTTTTAACTGCTTAATTTTCATACTTGATATATTTTTTATTTTTTTTATTTCTTGATTGGTGTACTGAAGGTTTAATAGTCTGACCATCAATTGAGGAGTTTGATTCCCTCATTAGATAAGGCTATAATGTTTTGAAGCTAATTTTAGACTAAAAATTGTAATCCAATTGTAAGAAAAGTAACCATAAACCACCAAACAAATTGAACTTATTTTGAAATGATTTTGTTTATATAACTCTGTAAATTATACAATTATTATAATGTTACTTTTCAATATATTATCTGACAAAGCATTAATGTTTTCTGCATGCATTTCAAGACATAAAAGAGTGAAAATGTATTAATTGGATTAATTTTATATACTTACTAATTTTTTTGTGGAAACAATCACTCTAAGCCTTTAATTTAATACATATTATATTTGTATTCACTAATAGAAGCTCATTTTTATTTCATAATAGTCCCTCTTGAATTTAAAAAATAATGAATTATTGGTAATTGGGAATTTTTGAGAAACTGTTCATTAAAAAATTTTTATCTTTGTATGCAATTGAATAATAAATATGCATTATAGAGAGAAGTATACATAATTTATATTTGTAGAATAGTTTTTATTAAACTTTTAACATTATAAAGTTGTTTTTCATTGTTTTATTTCTTTATTCAAAAGAAGTAAATTTAATATATTTTTGTTACTTTTATTAGCTGGGATGAAACTCATTTTGGAAAAATGGGAAGCTGGTATATCAACCATACTTTTTTCTTTGATGTTCATCCGCCACTTGGAAAGGTATATTTAATTTTTTTTTTAATTCTATTTCACGTTATTTTAAATCTGTCAAACTTTACTTAAATAATTGCTAAATTATATGAGATTATATATGTGATATTTATATATATATATATATATATATATATATATATATGCATACATATATATATGCATACATATATACATGTATGTATATATATATATATGTATGCATACATATATATATACATATATATATACATGTATATATATATATACATGCATGTATATATATACTCATACACATATATATACATACAAATAAAAATATTATGAATTAAATTATTCTGCTAATTACTAACTTTTCAGATGCTGATTGGGTTATCTGGTAAACTTACTGGATATAATGGCACATTCGCATTTAATAAACCAGGTGACAAATACTTAGATCACAATTATATTGGAATGAGACTTGTAAGTACTATTTTGTACTTTTCAACAAAAATCTTTTTTTTTTTTTTTTTTTAATATATTCTAAAAAAATGAAAAGTTTAACTTATTCTATTATTAATTTTTTTTACAAATTATCTTAAAAATTTATCATTAAAATTAATATTGCTTATCTAATATATATCTTTAGGGAATACTATTAATATAAGAATTTGTGTTTAAAATGAGCTTATATATATATATATTTTCAGTTTTGTGTATCATTAGGAGTAGCTATCATACCTTTCTGTTTCATGATTGTTTGGGAGCTTACTCATTCACTTTGTGCTTCATCATTAGCTGCCATTTTTATTATTTTTGGTAATATTTTTTTATATTTGTTTTTCTTTCTTGTCAGCTTAATAATTTTAAAAAATATTTCATGCCAAATAATTTGCTGTATATTTTCTGCGATGATTAACAGAATTGTTGTTTAAAAGTGATGTGGGCTCGTGATATTTTTGTAGTCATACTTGACTGTGCAATGATTAAAATATATTATTGAAGTTTTAATCATGTAAGTGAAATGAAATTAAAATTATTTAGAAAGCTACTTTTAATTATTGTGTAATAAAGTTGTATAGTTCATCAGTACATACAGCTCCTTGATCACAATCTGGACTTTTGAAGCCGAGCTGGCAGCCGAATGGTTAGCGCTCTTGCCTTCGGTTCAACAGTTCGTGGGTTCGAATCCCACCTTGGGCATGGATGTTTGTAGTGGTTCGGAATCCACTTTAAACTGTAGGTCCCGGTCTATTTAGCCCTCGTGTGCAAAAAATGACCGTTGAGCGACAAATAAACCTAACCTGGACTTTTGAATGAAAACATTGTAATAAAACTACAATTGTATGCTCTTAGATATATTAGTAAACATCTTAACTTTTGTTAAATTGAAAATTAAAAAATAAATATTAAGTTTTGCTAGTATTTTATTGATAAACTAATTTATTAAAAATTTATAAAAACTAGAGTACCAAATTAATATGCCTATTGTGTAATACTTTAGTAATTTTAGTTATTTTCTACGAGGTATGTCTGTAAAAAATATTTTTTTTATTTATCTGTCTTCTTTGATACTTTTATTTATTTTCAGGTCCAAATTTTCTGATTATGAATTTTAATTAAAAGAAATTTTATTTTTCTATATCATTCTGTTTCAATTAGAAATAATTATTTTCTTAGTCATTCCAATAAAGTGTCATGTGACTTATAATTTTTTACTTTGTCATTAAAATTCTCTTTAGATGAAACTTAAATTTGTGTTGAATAAAAAAATAATATTGTCATGAAAAGATGAGCTGGGTTTAACCTTTACGGTTGTATAAAAAGAATCTTGATTTGGTGTTTAACGTTGAATCTAGGTTTTAAGAATTATCAAAACATGCTTCTGAATCCTGAAACTAGGCCATCTTGAAATTACTCTTGTCTTCTGTAAATCAATGATTGTTTTAATAACTTATTTTCCAGCCAGTAATTTTTTATGAAATGTACTCCATCAGCATTTCTTAAATATTTGAAGTAACAGTAAATAAATTTCGTGTGTATGTAAATGGATTGGTAATTTCATGATTGAATTATAAGTCATTTTTAATTACAAAAGTTAAAGCCAGTTTCTACATCCATTTTCAAGTTCAAATCTGTGAAGCACAAAATAATATACAACACAATGTTAAGAAATAAGTTCCTTAACAACACAATAACAAAGTGTTCAGTTCTGTAAAATGATTTCCTTTGGTTGGGTGTACTATTGTGATTAAAATTTTAGACCATATATTGTAAATAAAATATATTTTATTCCTTTTTTAAACTATTTATCTACATATAACATGTATTTTGTATATTAATGAATAGTTAATTTAAATATTTATATAAAATTGGTTTTGAATTTCTAGATGTTGGAATGATTACATTATCACAGTACATTCTCCTTGATCCCATTCTTATGTTTTTCATTATTGGTTCTGTACTAGGCATGGTCAAGTTTGCTTCACAAAGTCATAGGTATATAAATTTTTTTAAATTTTTCTATGTTTCGTTTAAAGTAAGGGGCTTTAATTGAGCTTTACCATGATATAATATTGTAAGAAATATTAATATAGATAATTTTTAATAACATTAGTTTTTAAATTACTTGATATTTTTTTACTGAAATTTATTATTAATTTACATTTATCAGTTTAGGATGATAAAGTGATACAATTAATGTGTTTAACGTTTAGAATATGTATTGAGTTTGAACTGTACCTTTATCTACATTTTATTTTCATTAACCATTTCAGGCACACTACCCTTTAAAGTTGAAATATTAACAAAAAAAATTGTAGGTTGTCTATTTAGGCCTATATGAGTATACAGTGAAAATTTTGTAAAGATTGTATGTACTATTTCAATTTTATGGGTGTTCCATCACATAGAACACTGTGTTGCAAAGGTTGTAAAAAACAAGCATCACAGTGAAGCCCATACATTCGTAAATGTTTTTGTATATAAATAAAAAATTAAAAAAAACAATACACCTACGTAGAAAATTTAGCGTGGTCCAGAGTTCATCACAAGATGACCTGCTACTCTACACCATAAAAAAAATAAATAAAATAAAAATTTCTTTACAATTTTTTTAGTTATCCAATTAAGGTTTTGGGGCTGCTTGAGGAGCCTAATTGAGATAAATCATCACCATCATTTTCACTGGCATCCAACACAACATTAGCAGACTGAGACTGATCAAGTGGCTTAGGAACATATTTCTCTGCATCACTATCACTATCTACATCTTCTGATTCACTAACAGAGGGCAATTTTTAAAGCATTTTTATTGCTTTGGAAGGATTAAGACCTCTACATGCCATTTATTTGCAATTTACAAATTAAAAAATTAACTAAATATTAAGATTATATTTGCAAAATGTAAACTAAAAATATATAAATTAAAAATATATATATACACAATATTATAAAATGAACAGTAGTGAAAAGAAAAATCAAGAGCATAAAAATAATCATTCTCTAACTAGAGAGGATTCGAACCTACTGATATATATCCTATACCACACTGAATCTTCCCAATTCAATAGGCCAATAAAGGTGTAGAAATATCCATATAAGTAATCCTTCCTTGTACATTTCTCATTAGTTTATTACACCACAAAAGAGAGAAAAACAGTAAAAAATAAACACAGCTGTTCCCCTCAGCATTGAATACAAGGCAAATGGCGCTCTAAATCACGTAAAGGAAAAGTGCCGTTGTGGCACAGTGTTCCAGGTGATGGAACACCTTGTTTTATCAGATAATTCTGCATATACTTTATTTGTAAAAAATTTAAAGTAAAATAGACTCAAAAGTTCAAGGTACAGGCAACAAAATAAAATAGAAATTTCTTTTGAAACAATTATTTTTGTATCAGGAAAATTCAGAAATATTCCTTCAAAATAACAGGATTTAAATAATCTGCTATAATTGAAAATTAGTGATCGTTTTATGTGGTGCTGCCATCTATTATCTAAAAAAAAAGTTTAAAGAGCATTTTAAGCCAAATTTCATCTTTAATCATAAAATGCAACGATTTGGTAACAGTTTAAAGTTTAATGTTCCATCACCTAGGAACACTGAACCGCAAATGGTTAAAAATACAATGCATAAAAATCAGTTTGATTTTATGATTTGTATTTGTAGTTAAAATTGAAGTAGTAGGCTTAAAATTTGTGCATTTAGAAATAACATAGTAAATATAAATTTTAACTATAAACCTTTCACTGATAAACAGATCTGAAGACTCAAGGTATATTATATTTGCAATTAGTATTCAACTTCACAAAACAAACTGAATGTGCATTAGAATAAGTTATTGACTTAGTAACAAGATTTTAACTGTTTTCTAATTATTAAATGAAAATACACAAAATAAATCTTAGACTTACTATTTTGTATCTATTAAAGAAGCTGCATGAGGCCTAAAATAATATAAATAATGTAATGTAAAACTTTCTCTTTTGAAGTAAAGAATAAAAATATTTAATTTTTGAAAGAAAAATATTTAATTTATATTTTTAAGAATGAATTTTGAGTATTTAATCAAGATATTGTTAAGAGTATAGTAGTTTTACGTTTACATTAGAAACCATATTTTTAAACTTTTCTTTTAAGATGTGCTGCATTATTATATTGTTCCTTGGACATGCTTTTTTAACTGAGTGTCAATTCAAGAAATATTAAGAAGTATTGGAATCCTACTTGAAGCTTCATTATCAAGATTTCCTTATAAGAATGTTGTATTTTTATTTTGTAAATTTCATGCTAATCACAAGCTACAAGCTTTGGAATATGTTAAAAAAAATAATAAAATTCACAAAATAGTCATCAATTTATAATATCCAAGTATTTCAGATATTAACTTTTGTTAACATGGTGAAATAAACATTTCCATTTTATTTCAGTAATTTCGCATAATGAAATGAAAATAGTAACATCATTTATACCATCAGCATCTGTATTTGTTATAATTGCTGTTTTTAAACTATGAATTGTTGATATATTTTTCTTATTTATACTTTGGATTAAATGTATCACTTGTTTAAATAAAAATGTATTCAACAAAACAAAGAGATGAAAAAATTTTTTTAATAAAATGACTAATTAAAATTAGTAAAGTTAAAAAAACTTTAATATGGTTTTTAAAGCTTTCAAGCAAATTAAATGCAATGTATGTTTGTAATAATCTATTCATTCTTAGCGCATGCTTTACAAATAACTACTTTTTCTTATATTCTTGTTTTGCTCTATAATTTATCAAAGAATTAGAAATAAGTAAAATTTACAGTCTTATGTATTCCAGAGAATTACAAAGCTATTAAATTGTTTTGATAAACTGAAAAATATTATGTAGTTTTTTGTAATATAAACAAGTATGAGCGATTTACTTCTAGCCAGTAATTTATTTTACATTATCATTATTTATTTTTACATTATCATATTTATTTTGTAATTTAAAATATTATTGGCTAATTGTTTCAATGAACTTAAATATTATTAATGGAAAATATTTGTAGTTTTAAAATGAATTTATAAATGTGAAATGAGAAAGAAAATTATGTCATGCATAACTAAACTTAAATAATTATTGGAAACATTTTGATAAAAATTGAAATATATACATTTATATTTTGTAGAGGAATCAATATTGCAGGAAATTTTAACTGAAATCATTTATAAATTTTAAACAGTATTATACTACAGTTTAAATATTTAAGAATTTTTCATGTTACAAGAATCAAATTTATGCTTTAAGAAAGATGCTAATATGATAGAGAACAATTAAATTTATAGTTGATTTATTCATATTTAATGTTCTATATTAATAAACATTAAATTTCAATCAATAAACTAACATTTAAATCTCTGAAAATTATTAAGATGTAATTGGGATGATGCTATTTTCTACAATTTTCATTTTGTTAATTTTTTAGTTAAAAATATTAATGGTTTATTATTTTATTGCTTTATTTCAGTTTTTATTGCTGTATTATTAAATATATGCAAAACTGACTGAAATTTGTTACTTTTATTTAGAAATGCCAATAATGTAAATTTTAATTATTTGAATTTATGTATTTTGGTAATTACTTTAAACAAAGTTGAAGCCTTTTATTTTGGAAAAAAAATTGATTAAAAATATGTATGAGACTAATTTATAATTTATGTAATTATGTTTCCATTTATCCTTATTCAACATTAATTTTAAAAGCAAATCAATATTTACATTATTTGTAACTTCATCTGCACTACTTGCAGAAAGTAAAACTTAAAATTATAAAATTTTATGAAAGTTTTTTTTTTTAAAATTTTTTTTTTAACTTGTAATATTAAATCTTTAGTCATGCATAAATATATTAAAGGAATGCCTCTAATATTTTCTGTTAAAAGCAGAAAGTTCTTTTATAAGGTAATACTTAAAAGAACTTTTTGAAAATTTTTTATCATTTTACTGTTCACTGAATAATGGTTAAAGAAAGTTTGTTGTTTATTAATGTTATAAAAAAGTTTATATACAAAATATAGCTATTTTCTTATAAAAATATTTTTTTATTATTTTCACTTTATTTTAGAGAATACATAAGTTAAAATATTCTTTACTTCATTTTTTAGTTTAATTATTTCAAACATACTGTAATGCTTATGTTATAATTGTGGCATGGATATTTTAATGAAATTGATGTTAAATTATGTAGGAATTTCAGTCTTTCATGGTGGTTTTGGCTTTCATGGACAGGAGTGTTTTTGGCATGCTCTATAAGGCAAGTTATAATCTATTTTATTTTTAAATTTTTTCACATTTTTTAAGGGAAAGAGTTCATTATTATTTTAATCTGATTTATTATATTGTTTATTCTTGTGTTTGTGTATCTAAAGTATCTTGTAAATGTATATAATATCTTTACTACAGTATTTAAAAATTTTTGCTGCATACATTTAGCTGGAAACTCATGTTAAATGTTTTAGTTAAAATTAAAAAATAAAAGCTCTATTACATACAAGGGAAAAATGATATTTATCATGTTTGGAAGCAATTAATTTAAAAATGTTTTTATAATAACATGTACTATAATATTGAGACATAAATTATATAATTTTTGTAAACCTTTTCGTATTGAAATTTTTAGAATTTTATTTATATGCACAGTTTTAATTGTTTTTGTTTAATTAACTCATTAATAGAAGTTATACATATGCACAATTGATGCAAAGACTCATCATTATTGTCGCCGAGCTGGCAGCTGAATGGTTAGCGCTTTTGCTTTCGGTTCAACAGTTTGTGGGTTTGAATCCCACCTTGGGCATGAATGTAGTGGTTCGGAATCCACTTTACACCATAGGTCCCAGTCTAATTAGCCCTCTTGTGCAAAAAATGACCATTGAATGACAAAAAAAAAATCATCATTATTGTCATGAGAACTCATTATAAGGCTGAATGGCTAGCACCCTGACCTTTAATTCCATAGTTCATGGGTTCTTTGTTTGACATGCAGACATTCTTCTCTCTCACATACCAACATAAAACAAAGCTCCATTTTGCAATGTGGTTGCCAACATTCTTGTGTTTTTTCATTTTTGTTTTTTAATGAATATTTTGGAAAAAAAAATATGAAGCATGAAATGGCAAGGGAACACTTTATGTATATATATAAAATATGTATATATTGTTTTTATTATTGTGTAAGATAAATTTGCTGTCTTAATTTAAGTTACTTAAGATTACTTTATTCTTTTGTTCGAGAAAAAGTATGTCTGCATGATATAACTTGTGCAAGTGGATATTACTTATTTATAATATTTTAATTCTGTTATCTAGTGTGAAGTTTGTTGGATTATTTGTGGTACTTCTAGTTGGTATACATACACTTGTGGACTTATGGAATGTTCTTGGCAATCTCAACATACCCATAGTAAGTAGTTTATTAATGTAATAATGTTTATAAAAAAAAATTCACATAATTTTTAGTTTAATATTCAAGGCTCATACTTATTTTATATAAATTGAATTTGGCACTTACAGAAGTGTGGAACCTTCATTATAAATTGCCAATGATAGATGCCAAATCATTATTGTGGCAAACAGCTATTTCAAGTTGCTTATTGTGGTTTCTTTGAAAAATTTCTCAAAAAAAGAAAAAGTCTGAAAAAAATTGTGGTTTTTTTTCATTGAGCAATGTCTTTTCTCGTGAATTCTTAATTCTTTAACAAATTTTATTTTACTCAGAAATATTTTCTGTTCCAAAAGTTGTTGTGTGTTTTCAATTTACAGATGAATGAGGAAAAATCTATTCTTTTCTTTCCAGAAAGTTGTATTTTTCCTCACATTCGAACTTGTACAAGTTGACATGAAGTTACATCGAGGGAAATATATGGTACTGCAAGGTACATAATTGTAAACTTAGAACAAGCATTTGCTCCGATAATTTAAGCGGAATGAGAATTTCATTTACAATAAAATTACAACTTGTTTACTATTAGACTTAGGAACTCATTTCAATTAAGTTCTGCAAAGAATAACTAAATATTAGCAATAAAATGACAATTGGCTGGCATATTTTTATGGGAAAAGCATGTTCTTTGGCTCTCCTCTAGCAGCCTAAAAGAGGAATAGGCAATTTTAAAAAATATATTGAAAGTTAGTGCAAGCATGTTTGTTTAAAGGGAAAAAAACACTGGGAAAATTCTTCCTCAGCAATGGACTTTTGGCTGGTTACACCTATGAAACTGGTGAATGGTTGGTTGAAGTAGTAAATAGAGAAGGAAGAGTACACTTGCAAAGATAATCGGACTTGTCGTGGTAGAGGATCCACAATACATTAATATTGTTGGTGCATTTGAATGTAGAATCATAAATCACAAAAAGTGTAATGTGATGGTGATTATACACATACTTTATTTAATTTTGTTTATAGATAATGTTCTTATTTAATAATCCATAATTTTATTCCTTCTCTATTTTTAATTTTGTAAAGATCAAACTAGGTCTCTCTTAAATGTTATGGTTATAAATTATGTTTGCCTTAAAAGTTATGGTTACTATAGTTATGGAATATATACCTTTCTATTCAACAGTTATGCCATTTCCCACATTGTTTTGATTTTTCATCAGGAGAGTTTGTTTTTGAAAGACTTAAAAAAGTTATATAGGATACTTTTCTATTCAACTTTCTGCAACTTTTGTGAAGATGGAATTTGAGATAAAATTTAACCATGAATCTGATGCTTAGATTGATTGAATTGCTTCTTTTAGAAAAATCTTCTTTGCATGAGTGCAAAGAATTTCCTAAGATAATTTCTTAATTAGAGCTTTGCTTGAATATTTTATTTGTTCATTTAAAAAACTAAACTATTTTTCAATTAAACATTTGAAAAAAACTAATTTATTTTTTAGTTAATACTGGTAAAACTGTATCTTCATTATTTCAAAAGACACCAATAGGTTCTTTTTAGAATTTTTGATGAAAAAGAAAATTATGTAACATTTGATATGTTTGTGAATTTGGTTTGGCATACATTTTATAATTTAATTGTAATTAATTTGACACTCTTTCTGTACTTTTTATTATCAACTTTCTATTGTATGATCAACAGATATAACTAAAGTATATTGCATTTTGATATTATTTAAAAAAGGAAATTTTTTTCTCTGTAAAAATAAGCACTTTAAACAATAGCTCTTTGCCAAATTTGCCTTTGTATGCAAAAATTGATTTTAGAGTGATTAACCAAATCAAATTTCTTAAAATATAAATTTTTCTCTTGATGTATTTCCCATCTTCATAATTCTTAAATACGTATTATGAAGTATTTATTACAACTAGTAAGAACTTTTCTTTTTGTGACTTTTTTCAAATTTAAAAAAATTCTAACATTTTCATATTTTTTCTTAAATTTAATACATATATATTCCAATCTATTCAATGAACCTTCAACAATTTTAGAATAGATTATTTATTGTGTTGAAATGCAGTGTAAATTCCTGCTATGGGTAACAAAATGTATCATACATAAATTTACAGCATTGCAAAAAAAAAAAAAAAAAATTCATATTGATTTCTTAAGAACTTTTAATCTATGTACCATTTTATTGTGCCATATATGATTTTGGCCATTATTCACATAAATATTTATTCATTTTACTTGTATAATTTTTTATTTAGGTTATCAATATCATACTCATTTTACTCGTGTAATTTTTAAGAATGGTTACTGAAAATTATCTTCATTAAATGAGAATGGTTAAATGAAAATTTTGGACTCTTCTCTTCTTATTTTATAGTTTATTAAAGTAATATTCTAGGAAAAGTTAATTTTCTTTAAGTACATAAAAATATAGAAGCCAAGAGACATTTACATTGTATGAGTAAATCTCTAGACTCATTGATATTTATCTAAACTTAGCTTAAATTAAAGTTTCTATTCTAAAGGATGTATCATATTTCATTTGTTAGAAAAATGAGTTTTTTAATACATTCATTGCTAATAAAATTTATATATCCATTCTCAGAAACTGAATGTGTTGTCCACTGTTTTTAAAAATGCATGTAAAAATTTTAAACACAAAATTTAAGAACCTCTCTTTAAAATATAAAAATAAAGCATGTAACTTATCAGAGTTAATCGTCATCCCCGAGCATTGTTAGCATACAAGGTAGTGCCGTACTGACACGCCATAGTGTCATTCGCAGTGAATGTGTTAATAAAATATGATCATCAGAAAGAAGGCAAAATCAGAAGGTATCAGGAAGAAGGGAAAATACGACTATACTTTCTTTCTGATAGATTCTCTACTTTTTATTGGAATTACAAATTATCCATATAAAAATAATAATTTATTTTTTCAATGAAACAAAATGTCAAAAATTGAAACTAAAAAGCGACAAGCTCGTCATTCATGAAATTAAGTATATGCAATAATTTTACAGCTTATTAGTTGAACTTCAGGGGAAACAAAGAATTACTAAATGAATACAAATTAGGTTTATTATTTATCTCATATCAAGCGATCTTATTTTTACTATAAAATATTATGCTAATAGTTACAATAATTCATAATAGTTTTCAGCTCCAGTGGAGCTTTTTTGTTTCTGAATTCTTCTAAATTATTTTATATTGAATAAATAAAAATTGAATATTTTTCTCTACAATAAACATTACAAATAACTTCTTTTATTGTATAAGAGTTTAATATAAATTTTTAAATTAACATTCGAATTTATTTTTTAAGAATTTTTAAAAAGCCACACATTCTGCATTTATCACATTGAAATTGGATCAAACATTTCTAATTTATAACTTTTATTGTTTTCATTGCAAAGGAAATGATAAATTAAATAAGAAGTTTTGATTCACCTCATGTTGAACTGTCAAGAGTCCTAAGTGATACATTTAGTCTGTTATAAATTCCCACCAAATAAACTACTAATTAAATGACAGCCAAATTTAATGTTCTGAATTGTTACTATGAATTCCAATACCTGAAAAATTTAACTGCAATTTACAATCAGAAAAGCCCTAATATTTAACTTTTTTACACTAGTTATATATCAATTGTTCAGTATATCAGTTATATATCAATGATATTTTTTAATGTTTTAACTAACTATTATTTTAATTATGGGCTTGTTAATAAAAATATTTTGAGGATTCTTCCAAGATAGCATGAATTATTGATGGGATTGCCAAAAATTAAGAATCATTTATTTATATTTAACATACTAAAATTTGTAAATAAATTATGATGTATTTTCAGTGTTGAGAAAAGTTACTATGAGAAACTAAAATGATGATCAAATAATTCCTTATAGTTATCTTTAATGTTTCTTATATAGTAGATTTTTGATCTTTATTTCACATTCAATAATGTTATTAAACGCTAGTATGTGTGTGAGTAGTCATTTGTAAGTTGTTATAATTTTAATGTGTATCTTAATGCACATTCCATCCAGCTGCTCATCTTAATACATTCCTTCTATACTAATCATTTTAATTAGCTAAGTTATTTTTTTAAATGAAATGCATTTAGAAATTTTATTATTAACTTTAACATTTGATTATTAAATAATTTTGAGTTTAAAGTTCTTTATATTTATTTTATTTCAGACTGCTGTTATGAAACACTTTATAGCTCGTGCCATTTGTCTTATTTTGCTTCCTGCTATATTATACGTAACATTCTTTTACATACATCTGAAGACTCTTTACAAAAGGTTAGCTCACATTTTTTATTTAATATGATTACAGAATGAAGTTTTGTATTGATAAAACAGTATTATCAGTTTTGAATAAATTTCATTTATATAGTGTAAATTCTGTATTCAAAGCATATATTATGAGTGATACATGTTCATGTCAGAACAATTCACAAGTTTTTAGTATAAAATAGATATAAATTTTCACAAATTTTTTTTTTGTAAATCTAAAATATTTGAAATATTTTCTTCATTATGTTTATTCATTTGTTAAATTTTTACTTTATATTTTTAATATTTCTTTCTTTGTATAATTTATAATTTCTTTTAAAAAATCTGTAATTGATTATTTCATTAATAAATAATTCCTGATAAATAATGTAAGACTTGTTTCTATATATTTGAGTTATGTCAATATTAAATTTTTTATCATTTGTCTGTGTTAAGCTTATGTGCTTATGTAAAGACCATTGAAATAATTTTTTTACTAATAAAAGTACTTTGAAATATTATTCAAACAATCAAATAGCTATTTTTTTTTCTTTTTAATAAAAAATTGAAATAGGGAACAGCATTATCAAATTTTCCTATGCATATATTTATTAAAATTTGAAGGCAGGCATTCCATGTTCAATACTTTTCTAAAGTATTTAATTCTTATTATTGTTGAACATTTTATTTTTGTGTGAATCAAATATTTAATACTAATATTTTCTTCTTGGATTTTCTTTTATTTTTATTTTAAATAAAATGTTCTTGTGAACTTTTTAGTAATTCAAATTTTTAAGCTTTTTTTTTTTTTGCATTTTAATGTTGTTTTCATAATGGTAAAATGTATTAAAACAAATTTCTGTCATGATGAACTGTATATAAGACTAGTTAAATTGTTAATTGATTATTACTATGTTACACAAACTAATTAAAAAGATCATTTGATTATGTTTAATATTGGTAGTTGATTTAATAAAAATGTTTTATTCATTAAAAATGCTCTTCAAATTTTTAATTAATAAATTCATGGCTTCAATAATTTTAAGTCAAAATAAAAACTAGGAATTGTTATTCTGGCATGCCCATATTAAAAGAAACTTTTGATAATATTTTGTTAGAAGCTTTCTCCATTGATGTCATTCTTCATTATTGATTACTATTAATTTTCCACTATTTTATTTGTTTTAAAATGAACTTTCGTATATTTATCTGAAAAGTTATGAAAACCTCTAAGTAGTATAATATAGGTGTGGAAACAGTTAATTTCATAGGTTGACAAACAGAGAAAAATATTTATAACCTTTTCATCAAAATTATTAAAGAATGCAACTTAATTTTACATAGATTATAATTACTTTTAAGATGTTCATATAATGTTAAAATCAGTAGGAATGAAATATAAATTTATTTTTCTTAATAGTTTGGTGCATAATTATTATATTTTAAAACATCAAGAATCATATGAATTGCATATCAAATTTTTTGTCATTTATAAGAAATATAAATAATTAGACTTATACATTTAATGAATCCCATTGCACAGTTATTTATGATTTAATAAGTATTAATAAGTAAGTAAAGGAAAGATTAATATAAAGAAAAAATTCCAATAGTGGCATTAGTTTATTAAAAGAATAAGTTCTGGAAAGATAATTTTTATTACATTGTGTGCTTGTTGATTTGCACCAAAACATATACTAATAAAATAATTCATATCTTCAAAATAAACTATAACTGTTATTAATAAAAATATCAAACTTTTTTTAATTAGTGGTTCTGGAGATGGATTTTTTAGCTCAGCATTTCAATCTCAGCTTGAAGGGAATTCGTTATATCATGCACACATGCCAAAAGGTAACTTGCAAACTTGAGTTATAATTATTTTCAAGCTATAATTTTATTTTTTATTCAGTCTTTTTGACTTATAAAATATTGTCTTAATAAAGTTCATATAGTTATGTCATAATTTTCTTAAATATTATATGGTAGGAAACTAATATTTACAATTAGTGAAAGAAATAAGTTTAAAGTTATAAGAAAACTCAATTACTAAACAAATTTACCCATAATAAATTTAATAAAAATGGACTTTAATATTATAAAATAATTTTTAGCAAATTATTCATTAAATTATAGTATTATTTCATGCTAAATCTTTCATGAAAAATATTTTAGTAGAATGTGATATTTACTGACATAAAAGCTAAGCTGCATATTTGAGCAGAACATTAGAAAAAAAAGATTTTATAAATATATGTGTGTGTGTTTTAACTGTTAATATGTTAACAAATGCATTGATTTTAATTATTCTAAACTTCATATTTTAAAAAGTAAAACCATATTAAGTTTTACTCAATTTATTCAAGTTTTTTTTTATGGATTTGTATAATGCAAGAAGAATTCTATATATATTTGAAAATAACTATTGCAGATGTTGCTTATGGGGCTATAGTAACTATAAAAAATCATAGAACAGGTGGTGGCTATCTTCATTCTCACTGGCATCTATATCCAGAAAGTGTTGGAGCTAGACAGCAGCAAGTGAGTATTTGATTTAAAGTTATCTCTTTAATGATTTTTATTTATTCACAAAATAATGATTTTATTCTGATGTTATCTGTATTTACTATAAATCCTTAAAAATAAATATGTTCTATTAATATTGTAATCCTTTTACTTCTATCTTGGGATGGTTTTTTTACACACATACCCAGTGCTTAAATCAAATAAAACTTTTTCCTTTATATTATATTATTTGTTTTGTATTTCATTCCTTGTAATACATCACAAATAAGTTTTAGATAAATTTTAATATGCCAGTTTTTTTATGTCAATTTTATTTTATAACCACTAGTAAATATTTTATATTGTCTTAGGGAAAAATATTTGTAAATTAATATTTTTTTTTGAAAAAAGGATTTTTAAATTGCAATAGTTTCAATCAATATTCTACTGGGAAATTTTTAATTTGATTAATTGAATATGTATAAAAAGTCATCAATTATAAAATAAATTTCAAATAATTTTTTAATTGGTTGAATTATTATTATAAAGCTAATTTTTGTAGAAGAGTACAAAAAAGAATTGAAATGAACAATTCTAATTTTAATATATCTATGAAATATTTTGGAAAAACTAATTTTATGTTTAAGTTAAGAAGTGAAGTATTTAATTTGCTTTCTTAATCAAATAATTCTTTCACGTAAAAGTCTTTAAATATATCTCATTGATTACACACAAAGAAAACTTTAAAAACTCAATCAACAAAACATAGGGTTGTTAGTTGCATATTGCTAGGTTTCTCTGCTATAAATTATACAATAGTTCCTGTAAAGAAATCCTTTTTCTTATGTTTTGATAAAATTTAAAGCTTTTCTTTTTTATTAATAATATTCTATTAAAATAAAAACTTAACATTCATCTTAGCCATTAACCACAAAAGACTTAACATTCTTTAGAGTTACATTTATTTATTTATTACTAATGCACCAAAATTTGGCTATTATACTATTGTTTCTCTAGCCTTAGCCTTCCAATATTTCTGAACTTTACGGTTTAAAAACACAAGTGCAAAGCACGAGTTGAAATGAGTAGCATCAAAAATTTGATGTTGTCTACACAAACTATATAAGGCTTTAGAGTTATATAAAATTAGTGTTCTAGAATGTTAAGTATTTCACGATTATTATTCATGAAAGACTTTACATTCATCTTAAACATTAATCACAGTAATAAATTCTTGATATTACAAAAATAGCTTTTTTATTACATAAAATGCCAATTGTAACTAAATTTGTTATTTATAAATCGGTTGGTTAATGAATTTTTAAACAAAACATTTTCATAATTTGGTAATTTAATTAAAAATCTATTTTGGTAGAAATAACTGAGAAAACCTGTCTATAATCTTCAATGTGACAACAAATTATAACATTTCTCATAGAAATATTCTGGAGAATCTAAGGCAGTTCAGAATACTGTTTATTGGTATTTTTATCTAAAAACCAAATGCTTTTGCAAGTAATTCGACTTTACGAATAAATGTTTTCTATTGATACAATTTCTCCTTTTTAAGAATCAAATTATTTAACAGGTTGTGCAATTAATCAATCAATCTTTAATTCATAAACTTTATTGTGATTTTAAGGCAAGGAACTTTAAAATATATTCCTTAAAACATAGTTCAAATAATTTTACAAATATCTATAAAATGAACTGTTTCATAGAATTGAATAGAAAGAATTGAGGAAATAAATTGCAAAATATTACATGATTTGCATGTTAATATAATAAATATTTTAACAATTAGGCAAAAAATTTCTAAAAAAAATTATATTTTAATATTAATTTATTTATATGAGGACTTTCAAAAAGAAATTATATAATTTATTCTATCTTTTATATCCAAAAAAATCAAATTTTATATTATTATTCCGATTAATCATTCATAACTTTTTATATTTCCAACTAATAGGTCACTGCTTACTCTCATAAAGATGAAAATAATAAGTGGTTAATAAAAAAATATGATTCACAGCCAGATCCTCATGATAAAAATTCTCCAATAGAACTTGTAGCAAATGGTGATCTCGTTCGACTTGAACATGTTATGTAAGTAATTATAACACTTCATTATTTGCAAATTTATCCAGCGTTTATAATTTTTAAATTACATTTTCATATTTTTATTTGGCTCGTACAGACATTGTTGGAATCTTTTTCTTAAACTTTTTTGATTTAACTAAAAGTAGTTATGCTTTAATTTTTATTTAATTTCCAATTTGATTATTAAATTATTATAAGTTTACTGATTTCCATTTATTCTATTTTTATTAAACTACCCAGTTGTGAGTTAATGCAAAACAAAAGTTTGTTAGAAGTATCTGTCTTATATTTGTTAATAATTAACCCCATTCCTTGATTAAGTAAATGATGTAATTGCTGTGTACATGTTAATATCTAAGTATTTTCTATTAAAAAAGTCAAAAAATAGTTATGAATCAAGTTGAAACATGTATAAAATTAATATAATTCACTAAAAATTTAGTGAAATAAATTGCTATTTTAGGATTATATCATACATTATTTTAAATAATTTCTAGTAATTTTATGTTAAATAGAAATTCGTTCATGTGCACATTAATTATTTAAAGTAAAAATGTTTGTCATATTTGCAAAAGCTAAAAAATTCTATTCTAGAATTTTTTTCCAATCATTTTTATTTTATTATGTATTGTTTAGAGAAGATTTTAGAACAAGAATGCAATGTAAAAATAATCTGTAAATTGTTTAATAATGTTTGTAAATCTTACTATTCATTCCTGTATGGAAAGTAAGAGCTTTTCAATTAAAATATGTGATGTAAGTTCTACATAAGTTCTATATTAACATAATGTATCAACAGAGATGGGCAGAATGTATATGGAAACAATCTATTGTGCTTTAGAGACTGCATCACATGATCAACACTCTAATGTGGTCTATTGACCTTTTAGATCGATTATATACCCCCTGTAATGAAACCACGTATTTTAGCATTAAAGAAAGTTTAATTAATTTTATTTATGCAAGATGTTTCCAGCTTCTGATTAAAACATAAATTACAGCAGTTTTACAACTTTCTATGCAACTCTAAATATTATTCCTTTATAATCATTAAGCTCATAAGATATGTGCTTAATTCATTTTATAATATTTGGTGTACTTTAACAGTCACTATTTTATTAGAAAACAATACTATTTCTCAAAAAATATAATTTAGTCCAGAAATTATTTGTATAAATGCAAAGATCTCTTTTATTTTTTTAAGAATTAAAAGTACATTAGGATAAGAAAAACCAATGAGAAACTATAAATTAGAAATGTTCTGTATATTCAGAAAACAAAATGTTTAAGATCAATTGATTAGACTTTGAGTCAAACAGAAACATACACTATATATATTATTAACAATATAATAATGCCACTGTTAAAATGGTAAATGATTTTGGCTATTATTTTTTAAAAATTTTGATTTTGATTTTTTTTTTTTTTGATACTCTATATTTTAATAGTTAGAAACTTTAATTAAAGTTGCATCTTTTCTTACGAATGTTATTTAATGAGCTTTAGTGTACATAATGTACCTTTTTTGTTTATAAAAATATAATTAAATTTATTTGTGCATCTTTAAACATTAATCAATTTCTATTTTAGAACAAGAAGAAATCTTCATAGTCATAAAGAAATGGCCCCCATTACAAAACGTCATCAACAAGTTACTTGTTATGGTGAAGTAAGTTAAAATCAGCATATATTTATATTATTTTCTCACAAAAATGTATCTAATAATAGCAATTATTATTCGTTAATATTTATCTTAAAGTATTAAAAATTTATTTGTGTGTGATATATGACATGAGTTTTTTAATAAATACTGTTATCTTTTCTTCTCATGATTATTAGCTATTTATCTCGATAATTTTAATATTTTTTGTTTATTAATTTTATTTACTAACTATGTGTTCATTTAATACTTTTAAAATTATTAATATTGAATCTAATTTTAATCAATTTTTATACTACTTTTCACTAATGTATTGAACAAAAAATAATTAGTATATTATTAAATGTGTAATTATCAATACTCTTAATAAAAGTTTTGTTTTACTCCTGGAAAAGTTCTTAAACAACCGGAATTTGTTTTTCAAAAAAATCTGTATGCACCCAGTAGGTTTTTGATTAAGAATTTTAACCCCATTTGAAACTTATTGTTTTGAAGGGATTAATTTATTTAAATTAGGAAAGGTTAATTATTTAAACTGTTAGGATATTTTTCAAATTAAAATTTATATCAATTATGCTTTTTAATCATAAATATTTAAGTAATAAAAATATTTTCTTATTAAAGAAATTATAGGCTAATTTTTAATTTTAATAATTCAAACTGTTATCTTTTGAATTTTTTATTCCTCATAAATGCTGTATTTCCACAAGTTTACTTAGAAATCTCTTTTTTCCTTTCATTCAATGTAGGTGAGAGTAATGTAGAAATTAAGCAAATCTGTGGAAAATTTTAGCGAACATTTTCATCCAAAATATTGATATTTTAATTTTACCTATCTTTCTTAAAAGCTATAATAAATTTTAAAAGATATTTTAAGGTTTCATTTTTTTAGATTTAAAAAATTGCGATATTCCAAGAAATGTCAGCTTATTTAGATTTTTTTTTATTTATTTTTTTAAAGATTTATCTCGTGTTATTATTGCTGATTATTTAAGAAAGAAAATGATGAATTCATATTTACCAAACTTCCACCATATAAATATTTATATAAGTTTTATTTTATAAAGTTTTATGTATGAATAGAATTATATTTTATATAAAACTTGATCAATAAATTTATTTAAAAAAAGAATCTTTTTTATAATTTTTTCATTATATATTACTTTTAACTTATCTATTTATAGATATGATCCTATTTACTAAAATTTGAAATTCTGTATGAAAGTATTTTAATGAAATTTTGTACTTCAGTTTTAAAAAATTTTGTAATCAGTACTTATATTTGTCTTACTTAATCAATGTAAAATAACAAATAAAAAAGAAATATTATTTAAACTTTTGAAACATTTTAAAATTTTTATTACAAGCAAATGTGTAGTTATGTTTTAAAATGTACCTTTTCCTTCCAGAATTAACAAAACTGAACAAAAATGCATTTATTTAAATAAAAACTTATAAAACTAAATAATATGAACATTAATGTTATATGAAAATTTGCTTTTGTAATTTAGAATGAAAAATTCTGTATTTCCAGAATTCTCCAGTAAAATCAATTTTTTTTTTTTTTTTTTTTTTTTTTTTATGTATGAAAAAAAAATCTATATAACTTTTATTTATTTTTTTTATCAATGTTGTGAAAAAATATTTAATGCTTATTGTATTTCTTGATTGATTTATATATATATTTTTTTGATTGAAATTGAAAAAATCTTCCAAAAAAGCTTTGCTTTTTTATTACTATTTTTATTAATGATCTCAAAGTATGTAAGATATGAATTTTTTGAAAATTTAAATCTGAATTTAAAATGAAAATTTTTAACTTGATATATTAAATTGGCTTTTTGTGTGTTCTTTTTGTAGAATGGAACAGGTGATGCTAATGATGTTTGGAAATTGGAAATTATAGGGGAAGATAAGAGAGTTCCTGTCACTACTGTTATGAGTAAACTAAGATTTGTACATTACTTGACTGGATGTGCCTTACATTCTCATTCTAAACAACTTCCAAAATGGCAAGATTTTTATCCCAATTTCTTAATTTTAAATAGGAATGTAGTATCATATTGAAGCTAAGTGATATTTCAAATGCGACAGTTTTGATTGAAAAAATATATTGTTATATGTTTATAATATATAAATTTATATACATTAACTAATTTATTTTGTTTTATATATTATCTTTAAGTTATTAGTATTGCCCAGTTTATTCTGAAACAAAATTATGTTATACATTCAAATCATTTTAATCACATAATTGAAAAATATTTGATAAATGAAGTGTTATTTTAAGTGTTACTTAAAGCAAGATTTTTAAAATTTATTTTAGGAATGTGTGTTATTTAAAAACATTTGATTTCAATGTTTAGGGGCTTTGAACAAATGGAAGTTACTTGCAACCCAAATTTAAGGGATACCAATAATTTATGGAACATAGAAGATAATTATTTTCCAAGATGTAAGTTTATTTATATTTTTATTTATTTATTATTAAAATCTATTTCTGATGTATACTGTCATTTATAATGTGAGTTTTACATTCACATGTTTTATTTACACTCATGTTTATATATCTTGAACTTACATATATATATTTATATATATGAAATCATAAAATAGATAAATTTCACATTAATTGGGCGATTTTTGCATAAATTCACATTTATATGTGTAGAAGTAGCATGTTTGCATATTTATTGGGAAATTCACAATTTGTACCCTAAATGCTTTAAATGTAACATTTTCTATGCACTTTTTTTTAATTACTGAATATTTTTTCTCCACTTATTGTTGCTAATATTATTTTGATGTATAATTTGTCATTACAAACTTATAAAAACTAGTATTATAGTTGATCTTTTATTCTACTTTTAAAATTTTCAAACTGAACACTTACAGAAATATTTTACTCATGTGCCAAAGCTGAGTCCTGGGTGTATATTTCTTATTGTTATCAAAAATAGGTAATTAAGATATCTCATAAATCTATCATTAATCATGGGTTTGTTGTATAAAAATATACT
Source organism: Latrodectus elegans (assembly GCA_030067965.1). NCBI lineage: Eukaryota > Metazoa > Arthropoda > Arachnida > Araneae > Theridiidae > Latrodectus > Latrodectus elegans. Next base: position 79,700,124 of record CM057819.1, read on the forward strand.
ATATTTCATAAATGCCCTTCTCATAATGTAGAACTTGTGCCATGAAACCTAACCAACTTTCTTATATAATGTCAAACAAAAAATACTTATGTAGCTTTATTTATGGGATTGAGAAAAAGAAAAAAGATAAAGTTTACTATAGATTACTGCTTAGTTATAACTTTTTATTTTAATGAATATTCTTTACACATCTGATATTTGTTCAGCAATTATTTTCTAATATATGAGAGCAACTCTTCTCAACATAACTGCATTAGATTTTGTGCTTCAGTTCTAGCTATTAGCTGGTATGTGACTAGTTAACACTTTCCATTCAATTCAATTGTTCATATATTTAAATTTCATCTTAAGTCTGGATATTTAAAGTGATTCAGGACTCATTAAAAATCATACGTCCTGATTAAACTACTTCTGTATATAAAAGGCGTAGCATGTCCATATTTGGACCTGGCACCATAAAAACCAACCAACCTTTATTTAAAAAGTAATCATAAAGCGGAAAAAACCATCAAATATCTGATTTCCTAGAATTTACTATTATTATGACTTTAGTTTTGATATTTCAGGATTGAAAATTAATTATTGACAATTAAAATTACTCAATTAACAATGAGTGGAAAACTATTATTTATTTGAGTAAATTTATATGAAACTATATCGTAGTATTAATGGTAAGTTTTATACCAAATTGTTTTGTAAGGTTAATATGGGTATTTCAGTTTTCATACTAAATTTGTGTAATCAAAAAATAAATTACCCTTTTAATTTATTTATTTCTCTCTCTAATAGTACCTAATGTCAGTTTTGAAGTCTATGCACCTTCTTTCTTAGAAAAATTCTTAGAATCTCATGCTGTTATGATACAGGTATTCATAGAAGATAATATTAAAATTATTTAAGATTTTACCTATATATTTCCATATTTATTCTATTGAGTGCTTTTTTCATTTTTGTCTAGGGGAATTCAGGTTTAAAACCTAAAGAAGGAGAAATTACATCTCGCCCTTGGCAGTGGCCAATTAACATAAGGGTAAAAAGAAAATTCTCTTTGAATTGAATACCAGTTTTTCTTCACACATTTGTTTAATTGTTTTGCTAAAATTTATCTAATATTTAAAGTACATAATTTTTTCTAATATTTTTATAAGAATAAAATATTCAGATTTATCATACAAATTTGTGTTATATACTTCATGTTATCAACATATTTTCTTTAAAATATTTGTGTTTTGTGTAGCTTCATTGATACATATTCATAATTCATAATAATTCATAATTTTATAATTATGAAAATAAATTCCAAGTAAAAGAAAAGAAATCACAAAAAATATCAAAGCTGTTTTTGTAGATTATAAAAATATTACACAAAAATATGGTATTTACGGACTTATTAGTGTCTACAAATAATGTATTTAAAATAATACACATTTTTAGTTTTAAATTGCTCTTTTTTTTCTTTTTTTTTTTTTTTTGGTTGGTAGCTAAATAGTTAAGTACTTTTGATATAAATAAAAGTATAAATAAAGTTGCTATAATACTTTTGACTAAATAGTTAGTATAACTTGAATATTTAGTTTTTACATTTTTCACATTGAAGTTAGATATTTAATGAAACAATAAAATTGAAGTTCTAGGTCTGTTAGTTCTTTGATGTAAAGCATCATCATAGAATAAGTCTAATTATTGATTAAAATCTTGTGGGAATTATATGCATTATATTCCTACACTTTTGTTGAGCCTTGCAGCCATTTAATATAAAAATTATTTATTAGTTAATTATCTCATTCATTAAAACATTGCTCAAAACACTTTTAAAATTTGAGCTGTCTCAACAAGAGTAAATATATCAAGAAATTTTTTCACTTTTCTATGATATTGAAATTAAATTGTAGCTTTATTTAATTTTATATCTTCTATCACAACTGAATAATGTTGGAAGCTAAGGTATTTAACGTTGGTGTAAAAAAACCGATTTTACAGTCTTATTTTTCTATGTGCAGTTTATTGATTGAGACTAGTTATGATTATTGTTTCCTAAAAATAAAAATTTTAATGTTTTCATCTTACTTTCTCTCATAATTTCTCAAAGTATTTTTGAATGGTAATGAGTGATTAAATTGAAACTAATTTAACCTATTTTAACATGTAATATTATGTCTTAAAATTATTATTACTAAACACTTAGCATTATTATATTTATATATATATATATATATATATATATATATATATATATATATATATATATATATATATATATATATATATTTCATTTACGTGCAATTTTTGTTTGGAAAAGTTATTTCTTTATTTTTAAGTTATTAATGACCTATATTTTTTATTATTCATGTATATTTCTTTACAGGGTCAATTTTTTTCTGGACAACACATCAAAATTTATCTTCTTGGTAATCCAGTAATATGGTGGGGTAATTTGGGAATCCTTTTGCTATTTTTAATCCTGAAACTTATTTTTGCTGTACGAAACCAAAGAGGCTGTAAACATTCAAACTTTGTGAAAGGTATTTTAGCAATTTTAATGTTTAAGCTGATATTAATATGACAAGTTTTGGGGAATTATATTTTATGTTTATATCCATTTTGTCAAGTGTGTAGTTCATTTTAATGAAACTACTTTAAGATAAATTTCTATTACATAATTTAATTAATAAAGGTTTATGTAAAAATGACAAAATTTAGAGGATTAAAATGAAATATTGATAAACACATTCTCTTTAAGTTAAAAGCATATTTGTGATTGATATTTTTTGTTTTATTTTTAGAAAAATGGAGTTATTCATCACAAAAAGAATTGTATAATATTTATGTTTATTGCTTTGATTTATTTTGTTCATCCTGTATTTATTTTATGTAAAAAAAAAGTTTTTCTTAACTATGTATTAGCTAAATATTATTGAAATCTTTATAAATTTTAATCTTAAAATCTTTTCAGAATTAAATCAAAGAACTATGAATGCATCAATGTGGCTGTTTCTGGGATGGGCTTTGCATTATATTCCATTTTTTGCAATGAGTCGTGTTTTATATTTCCACCATTATTTCCCTGCTTTATTATTTAATTCTATGTTATCAGGTAATGAAAACTGAACCTTATACAAATTTATTTTGCTTGAAGTATGATAAGTAATATAATCTCACTTTTCTGTTGTTGTATTTTCAAAGGCCTAATTTTTCTTAATCCTTTACAAATCAATTTCAATGATGCATTTTTGTAATAAGTCACCAAAGGTACTCTGAAAAAATTTCATAATTTTAACTTGGTTTTTAATGTATTATTTCAATTTTTTATTTTTAGTAAAGAAATTTTAGAGCAATTAATCCAATTTTATTGTAGGTTAATTTTTAATTTCATCAATATAACATTAAAAAATAATTTTTCTTTTAATCGTATCCTTCTTAGTGTTGAATATATATATGAAAAGATATTTTAGTTTATTTCAAATAAAAGCATTCAATTAATATGATACCTTAATTAAATGATAATACATTTATTCATGTTTCTACATTAATATCTCAATTTGACAATACTACTAGGAATACTTTTGAATGTGACAAAAATTCTTTAATTGAATGGGATAAAACTTACACTGCTCTAATAATATCTAAGTTTTTATAATTCCAAAACTAAAATCATTAAATAAAAATTAATCATTAAAAACTGTATCTAATGTATTTTTAGTAGTAAAAAATAAATAATCTATGTAAAATAATCTCACCTTTTTTAATGCAATCATTCATGATTTTTAGGTTCAGTTATTTAAAGTGAACTATTTTGTTAAACTTTTATGAGAAGAAATACTTCATAAGAAAGGGAAAGAGTTTTGTACTTATCAACTAATGATAAATTTCTGAAAAATCGTTTAGAAACAAAAAAATATATGCTAATTTTTAACTATTTAAAAATTTTATAATCATAAAAACTTAAAAAAAAAATTTTTTTTTTCTTAAAATCAATAGTGTAAAAAATCATAATTTATAAAAGAATTTATAAATTATGATTTTTTTACACTATTTATTTTAAGAAAAAAATTTTTTTTATTTAAATTGTAAAAGAATTTATAATTTAAGATATATATTAAATATAATGTGTGTGAATGTATTAAATATTTTTCCCATTCCAAATGCTCTATTAGCAAAAGTTATTAATATAAGTTTTTTTAAAAAATATTTTATATAACAACCAATGAATAGTGATTTATTTATTATTATTTTTATTTCTGAAATTATTATCAGTCTTTAATAATCATACAGTTTTCTTTGAGGAACATTTATTTTGAGAACCAATGTAAAATTTTCTCTGTGATTAATCATTTCATTGAGCAAATTTTAATGTTTCAATTTTCTTGTTTATGTATTTTTTATTTTGAATATTATTTCTATGAATTATATATTTTATTGTTTATGTGTTCATAAATCACATATTCTATAGCTAACCAAAGAAACAATGATTCATATTATAATAATTGTGTAACTAAATGTAATTACTCACAAATTTAAAATTTCCTTTTGAGAATAAATACAAATGTTCTCTTTGAATTTTATGATCTCACTAAAAATACAATTCAAACTTCCTGAAATATTTTTGTATCCTTTTTATAGTCATATATTTTATATAATTCTTTTTAAAAAAACCTTTATATTATATATTTCTAGCTGTCATTTTGGACTACCTGCTTAAATCATTTCCTCATATATTGCCTATACATTTGGCTAATGTGGCTTACCATTCCTTATTAGGTGCAGTATTAGGCACTGTTTTATATAGGTAAGATGATGGTTTTATTAGTTAAAGTAATAAGTGCTATCAAGAGGAAAGAACTAATAAAATATAGTTGAATTACTAGAATTCTTCCCTAGGCATATAAGCTTATTATTTTATTTATTTATTTACTTTTATATGAAAACTAAATTAAAATCCATTATTTACATTCTTAAAAATTTGCAACAATATGTGATGACTAATAATATAACTGATGTTTTAACTATAGAGATTTATAATAATACTCTTTAATATATTGTAAGTTTATATATTATTTTTTTAGTTCTTTTACACTTCAGTGTAAGTTTTTTTATTTTGAATATTTGCAATAATTAAAAGAAAGCTAATGATTGATTTGTGCAAATTTACTTCCATAATTTAAGTTTCTTTTAGTTAAGAAACTATTTTCTTAGAAACATCTGTAACTAATTATACTGTGTATTCAATTCAATAATTGAGTACATAAGTTTATCACTCTTCAGTATTATTTTGTATAGTACCAATCTTATTTCAAGAATTTGGTAATAAATAATTTTATAGTCTGAACTTGTGTGTGTGTGTCAGTTTATTTAAATTTAGTCCTGAATCTCAGGATTTCAAAGTAAATGTATTGTTGTATTTTGGCTTTTTTATGAAGTCAAACTTGTTTAGTAGCTATTTAAGTTTGATTTAAAGTAAATTTATTAAAATTATTTATAGAAATTTATATGTGTGCAAAAATACTTAGATCTAAGAAGCTATATAAAATTGAAAATCATGTGTTTTCAGCTGTCTCGTGGGAAAACTTAAGTCGCAAAGTAAAATACTTTGAGCGAGTTTTTGTATAGAAAAATATTGAGATAGAATCATCAAAAATGAAACTACTATGAGCAGTTTTTCCATGATATCTCATTAAGCTCAGTTTTTAATAATTAATTTATATTTAAGGTGGATTTCTTAGAGTGATTTCAAAATTCCTCAATCTCAAATCATTTGAAAAACATAAGTTTTTAATTTGAAAGGTATTTTTTTTCTTCATATATTCAGTTTGCCTTTATAAGTAGATTACTTAGCTTTATTCTTATTTCGGAGTTGTGCCTTTATAATATTAGAAAATAATATAATTATGGTTGTATCATTAATAAGTCAACAAAAAGATTTAATTCGTTTGAGTGATTTTTATTTGAATTGTGATTAAAACGTGCAAACACAATGACTAAATATCTTTAATGTACATATTTGTTTATTATATTTTTTTTATATTTCAGCTTTCTTCTATTTAGTCCTTTGGCTTATGGGATTGACAATTCTGCTGCTTCTAATACTACCACCAGTAGAATAAAATGGTTAGAATCATGGGAGTTTTAATTGTTTTATGTGTGTATTTCAAATCTTTTGAAAAGTACTTCTGAAGTTCATTATTCACGATGATTTTTATCTAAAATTTATATTTAATAAATGAAGTCTATTAATAAATTATGTATATTTTTAAAGATTCCAAGTATACATTTTTTTATATCTTTTGTTTTAAGTATTTGTTGTGAAAATAAAAAGTTTTTATATTAAAATTTATACTTAAATATGTTTTGCTTATGTTTCAGCATTGTATTATATGTCTTTTTAAACCTTTTAAATAACATAATTAACTAATGGTGTGAATTAATAAAAAGCATAACATTAAAAACTTAATGTGTGAAATTAAATATTTAAAGGATTTAATTTTTAAATATTATGATTTTAATTATATGGAGTTACATCTCAGTGTTCCATCTTTCACATTAAAAAAAAATTATATTAATTTGAGCCATAAAATAAGGCTTCTAAGTTGGTGCCTTTATTTGTATTTGCTCTGATACGGGAATCAGTGTTAAGTTTGTAACATCAACTACAAATAATGGTATCATTATTTAACATGGTCATTATTGCGGGAAATATTCTTGTGCAAACATGAACAAGATTATCTATACACCATCAGCAAAGAATTGTAGTACTTGCTGACGATTTCATTGCAGAATTGTTGTTTTCAACTTTGTCTCATTATTGTAATGCTGACCTTCAAGGTGTTACTTAATTCTATGATTGGATCAAGCGTGTGTGTGTTAAATATACTCGTACACCTGATATGGATCTTCATTAGAAACCATTGCAAGCTATTTACTTCATTGTTAGTTCTGAGAACTTTATGTGGTTGAATTTTGATCTTTCAGTCTTTACCCACTTGGAAATAGTATTGACGTCAACAGTGGTAAATGCTGTCATGTGGCACTTAATGTTGAATGACGTGCAACCTTCTAGAACTAGAAAATCAATTATAGCCCAATTTCAACTGAACGCTTACACTGGCTTCTATAGGTTGTTCCATTATTCTGGAATGAGAACAGATGAAAAAAGTAAAGAAAGCAACATTAATGTATTAATGGTAAAGAATTCAATATGTTTGCAATTCTTTTACTAAAGTTGAGAATATGGAATCATTACTTCTTATATTAAACTTTAACTTTATCGTTAAAGGTTAATTGTAAGGTTACATACCTTAGAATGAGTATACTGAAACAGTTAATGCAGGTTTGGAATTCTTTTCTGAGTAAAATATTTCAATTACTTTAACAAAATGGAATAAGAATTAGTTTAATCAAAAATATTTTTGCAACTATCTTTAAAACTGAGATGACTATAGAAATTATTAAAATTAAATATAAATGTTGGCATATCCATTACTATCTTGAATTACATTATAATTAACATTAAAAAAATTTTAATCACATCAAATATATATTTCCATCTTTCTATAATGCTATAGATTTATAGTCACTATTTTAAGATTACATAATAATAATTCTTTTTATAAAAAAAACCTTGATCATTATCTAAAATAATTAAATAGGTTTATTTCTTTTTTTGTTTCTCAGAATGTTAAATACTTGCTTTTTCAAATGCTGAAAAACTTAGTTTCATTATTCTTAAAGTTTCAATTAACATGAATATGTAGGTTTAGAGTTTTAGAAAATTGCATTGCAAAAATAAATAGTATATATAGCTGGACAAATTGTCTTAAATTACTATATGAAAATGAATATTCAGTTTGATGAAAAATTTTAAGTGCAGTTATATAATGCGATTTCATAATTGTAACCATATTCTTATCATTTCAAAAATAATACAACAAGCATACATTTAAGAATAAGTATTCATTTTTAAAATGTTGTTATGTTTTATTCCGAACATAAAATTTTCTAAATTAACTTGTGTTATTCAATATATTTGTAGTAGATGAATCTGAACCATTAGCACATATTCGGCGAATTTTAAAAAAGCTAGTCGCAAAATAATGAAATTTTTACTCAGTTGACAATTATGCCATCGGCCACTAATTGTAAGAAAAGAAGAACACTTAATATGTCAGTAGAAGTTGGCAGATAGTTGCCGAAACACCGTGCATATTGGGATAGAATGAAGTTTTATAAAGCCTGTAGAGTTTAAAAAATGCAATTTATTTTATGCTTATAGGTAGAAATCTTATGCAGCTGTATTTTATGCAGGACGTTTTAAAATAAAATCGAATAGTTTGTTTAGATAAAAAAAAACATGGTCGGATATAAGATAAAATAAAAATAATGGATTAAAGTTTAACAAAAGTTATTTATTTTATAAATAAACGTTTAATCATGGAATGTTTTACTTGCGGTTCTCGAGGAAACATTTGTCTACACAGGAGCTTAGTGAGCACAACTGACGTCTGGTTACATTACCTTTTTGGTACCTTATAGAAAAAGATAGTGCTATAAAATACTACTAGTAGTACTATAAAATGTATTCATCATAATTAATATTTTTTCAATTTAAAATATATTTTAAAGGCTGGTCTTTAAGTTTAAAACAAAATCCAATTTTTGTTTAAGAATTTTAAAATTTTATTGCAATCAGAAATTTGCCAGGAATAATTGGATTCCTATTGTGATTGAGAATTAAAAAGATTTATTTTACATACTAGCATATTTTTAAAAAAAATATACAATGTTTAAGAGATAGAAGAAGCTAATAAGTAGATATATTTGCAACAAGCGCACTCATTTTCACGCGCCTTTAATTTATGAACTCTCGCGCTTTTTAAGAACTAGGAACTAGTCTCTAACATGATACCACGGACAATGGTAATTTTAACTCCCACTTACAAACTAAAATTTTGAAAAATCTCTTTGGTGAATTTTCAATTCAAACAAATAACTTTATTATTTGTCATCTGTTATTTTTAAAAATTTTTTATTTGATTGTTTTGTATATAACATCTGAGAACTTGAATATATTATTGAACAACGAAGCGACAGATGGCAAGTGGGAACAATTGTCAAAGACACGTGGGTATTAGAAATGATGGGGAAGATCTTGCGATGTCGAATTCGCTTCCTTCCCATACATGCGAACATTGAAGGGGGGAAACAATTAAAAGATTGAGCACTGATTTTAGTTGGCTTTGTTTCATCCGAACATCTCAATTTATAAAGTTTTTTCTGTCGAGTGGGATGCTAGGTCCAGTTCCGTTGAGGGATTACTATTATGTCACTGCTGAAGAAACGAACCTGTTTATCAGTCGAATTAAAAAAGAAAATTCTTAAAGAAGTAGACGAAAAAAATGTTTATATATATATAAGAAAACAGTACCAGTAAAAGCACTTTTTGAAAATTCTGAGTGCGGAAAAGTTTTGCTTGGCTGTGAAAAAAAATCAGCATTTTTTTCTGTTAATAATAAAGTCATTAAAGGCGAATCCAATTGATCTACTATGAAACTGAACATAAAAGATTTCAAAACATCAGACGATTAGATCCAAAAATATAAAACCAGACATCGCTAGAGCTTTATAAAATTGTATGATGAAAGAGTGGAGCTGTGAATAAAATTTTGAAAATAAAAGGAAAGAAAGAAAGCATTGAAATCACTACCTTGCAAATAAAGAATGTTTTAAACATTATGTATGCATGTTTTTTTTTTTTTTTTTTTTTTAAGATCTTTACCTAGAAGAATATATAGCTTCAAAAGTGATAAAAAAGAAGCAAATAATCTCGTTGCTTGGCTGCCAACATGGACGGAAGAGAAAAATTGCCTCTGTTTTTTATAGGAAAATATTTGAAGTCTGGTTCAAAAATATTTAAAAACTACACGCTGCATGCCATGTTAACATTAAAGCTTGGGTGACTGGAAATATTAATGAAAATTCGCTGAGGGACTTAATTCGACATTTTTATCAGAGATGTGAATCGCGCACGACTGTTTCAAGAGTAAATATCGTAGGGTACTTTTGCAAAATGTGATTATGGGCTTGGAGTATTAGCGCCTTTATGAAGTTGATCTTTTAGGAGCATTGCGTCTGTTAAATAATACTTGGAATGATGTTGAAAGAAAGACGCAATACTGAGAGTATTTCAACATGCCAGCTTCGTTAACGAAACCATGTAATTGGAAATATTCAAGAAAATGTGCCTGATGTCTTCAAAGAGTCACGCATGCATAAACTTCGAAAAGGAATCTTTCTATAGCCTGAAATTTCATTCTAGGATTTTTTTGAACATGGACACGTGTTATATAAGAAAAAAAAAATACCTCGAGAGGTGAAATTATTAAAAATATCGTGAATGTATGAAAACGCGCGGAAATGAGATTTCAGATATAGAACAAGAATGAAATTTCCTTCATGATCAAGTGCAAAGATCCTCTATAAAACAAGCAATTAGTATGGCTAAAAAAAAGAAAAGTGGGGAAAAAAACAGAGATATGATTTTCTACTCTGAAAATAGAAAAATATCTTTTCAAAAATGTAGTTTTTAAGCACAGAAAGTTAAATGATTACTTTGCTTGATTTTTCATGGATAAAATGATATTGTTTTAAATATGTGTGAATTTTGTTTTTCATAAGTTTTTTTTATGTTGGGCATTCTAAATAATTTTTTTCTAATAGTACTTTATAAAAAAGGAGCTGTTTAGTCAAAAAAGAAGAAAATCAGATCTTAATAATGTGATACCTATTTTTCTGTTTTATGAGCTTTCTATTTTAAAAACTGTTTTACCGGCCCCTACGAGTTCATAAAAACAACCATCTATTTTATAAACAACAGTAATAATATGATGTAGTAATTAGTTGTATACACTTTTTCCTCGTCTATAATGAAACGAGACCCATTCACCAAAGTCAACCGCTTCAAATTTTTTTTTATTCTTAGAAATGCTAAGTCACTTTGGCGGTTTTTTAGCTTGGTTGATCAACAGGTAAAAATTATTATTCTTTTTCTTTTCTAAACGAATGTTCATAGGTTGCAACTGATATTTAAATAATTGAAAGTATTTGAAATGGACGACTCTCTCATACGTAGAATCATGCGTTTACCATTCGAGAATATGAAGCTGAGAATCTCTAATGGAGTTCTAGGTTTAATTTCTTTACTACAACAAAGTAACATTTTACAGTCACATATTTTCATAGAGTTCTGTTCCATTAAAATCCATATCATTAAATTCACTTAAGCTTTTACAATTATTTTCAAATTAATCATGAACATTAGGCCCGGGAAATGGCGGATTTTACTTTGCTAAAAATGTAATGACATCTAAAAGTCATGATGCCTTTAAAGTAATTTTTAAATGTAATTATATGATATGTGTCATATTTCTTATTTTTTTCCAATCAAGTTAAATTAAGAAAATCTAATGTATGATCTATTTCAATTTTAAAAAAATTGTTTCCAGAATTTTTGATCAATTTTTGAGAATATATTATTTTGACTCCATTCACCAATAAAAATAATTATTTCGCATTTGGCATTCTTGAAATTCTTTAAAGATTTTCATTTCTGGGTTTAAAATTATTTATGCAGTTTGAACCTGTGTTCCTTAATTTGAGATATTTCTTTGAAAGAAGGCTTGGCTATACTGCCAGTGGAAGGCAGAATAAAAGACGTGAAAGCCCTAGATTTGGTAGCAACGACTAATCAGTGTTCAGAAGAAGGATGGTGGACGTAATTCGGTGATTTTAAGCTTCCACTGCGATTATCTTTTAATAGTATTGAAATAAATATTTTAATTAAGCAAATTTTAATGCAATATAAAATGCGAAAGCATAGTTTCGTGCACTACTGGCCACTCAAATACTACACCAAGAAAGGCGAGATATCGCAGCAAAATTTATTTTTTAGATAACATGTTGACCAAGTATCAAATTATTAAATTTATAAACGTCTGCGAAGTGTGGTTCCTGCAAAATCAGTAGCCTTCATTGTTGGAGATCACCACTGCCACACGTCTCGGCATTGATTCAAAGAAATTTTGGATGTGTTCTTGGGGTACAGCAGATCAAGCAGATTCTGCACATTGCCACTGTTAAACTGGTGTGGCAGATGGGGATGTAATCTGGGTTAGTTGTTGAGCAAGCATGGACCACATGTTTTCTATCGATGAATGATCCGGAGAACGAGCCATCCAAGGAAGCAATTCAATCTGGCAATTAACGAAGGACACTTGCACAAGGCGTGCCACGTATGGTCTCGCATTATCCTGTTGAAATAGGACTGTGAGCAATACCTGAAGATAAAGCAGAACAACTGACTCCAACAACTCGGAAATTTAGCTCTTTCTGTTTAAAATACGGGCAATATATACTAGAGGATTAAAAATCCGAGAGTAATATCCAATACCGTGCCATACCATAATACCCGGTGCAGGACCAGTATGTCGGTGCATAACGCAGCTGTTCAGCATCCTCTCCCCACTGTGTCTCCAGACTCGAATACGACCATCGTGATGTTGCAGACTGAAGCATGACTCGTCAGTAAAGACAATGTCATTCCATTATGCCGTCCACATCCTTCTTTCATCGCGCTATTGGTGGTGGAGACGTCTGTGGTTCTGCATCAAGGGTACGCGAAACAATGAACGTCTTGCGGTCAGAGCACTCTGCTGTAAATGGCGTCGAATGGTACGTGCAGACACTGGATGATGCGTTACAGACTGAATGGGCTGCTCTGTGGTTTGTGAAGTGGTGCATTAAGATGTATGCTATCGAGCACGTCAGTCCGTCGTACCCCCTTGCATCCAACGGTCACATATCCGTATTAAAGTTGTTTGGCTTCGACAACACGACTACCAATTTCCCTGAAAAATAATCCACAAATTCGATAAGTCACTATCCTTCCTCTCGAACATGGATACTGGATCAAAAAATGATCGCTGTTTTCTAAGTAGATATAATTGATCATTTCTTTTTCTGAAAAAAAAAGACCTATAGAAAAACACAATTGCCAAACTTGAGATCATCGAAATCACCAAGCTTTAAATAGCCCTTTGAAGTGGCGTAACAAACGCGTGTGATGTACGTCTGTGTTGAAATTCTAATCATTTGCATATCTGAGCTCCGCTAATGCATACTGTAAATTTCATGTAATTCGCATGCTTCCTTCAGGGTGTTGCATTTACAGTGGCCAGCAGTGTATGTAAAATATATATACCGAATGTAATTTCAATTCTCTCTCTTTCTCTCTCTCTCCTTTGAAGAAAAAATTAGCTATTGTTATGTACCTGCAGTCCTTGGGAAGGTATTCATAGTGGAAAATGTGGTCAACATTTGCCCCTTCACTCTCTTGTGATTTATCATGAAAGTTTTTTAGCTATATGTGTTAAAATGTCTTCAATTCTTAAATCTTTGGCTGTATTCTTGTTTTGAATATAGTGCAGGGCATTCGTATCTTAAAATTTTGATCGTTTTTAGGAATTCTACTCCACACAAGAGATGCATAAGTAATGATTAATCTGATCATAGATAAATTTGACAGACGTTTAAGAGAGTTTAGATCTTTTCCCTATAATAGCATTAGTACTTCCATGTGTTTTGTTAGCTTTATTAATTATATTATTAATATGTTCTGTCCAGGAAAGAGTTTAAAATTTATGATAAATCCTAGGTATTTTGTGGTCATTACTTTACGTAGTCAAATTCTTTGAACACATCTAGATGTGGATAGATTTTAATGGACATTTTGGCCTATATTTTTCATTATTCGTATTAGTTGTTTCAGTGTAGATAGCTGATTTCTAAAGCATTATTGTTTTGGTGGTAAGAGGTGTAAGTATAGCTTTGGATTCTGTTATACATAATATTCTTTCGAAAATATTTCTTTGGGTGAAGAGCAAGCTGATTTGACGGCGATTGTCTGGTTTTCGAGCATTTTTTTTTCTAGGTTAAGGGGAGCTAGGTTTTTTCTAGGTTTGGGTTTGGGAATGAGTATAATTGCTACGGTTTTCCATATAGTTGGGAAGTATGATATTTTAAGGTATGAATTATAAATTTTTAAAAATTGTTTTGAAAAATTCTATTGGCATGGTTTTAATCATATTATTAGTAAATGTTATTAACACCACATTAAGAAAATTAATACATCAATGTTTTTATTCACAGCAACATCACAACAAATAGCAAAGCCTTACACTTGCTTCATCGGTAAGCTGTCCTCCTGTGGTATCGAAATCTATATCTGTTTCTTCTATTGTTGAGCTTAGTGGATTATTTATAACAAAATTAACATTTTCTTCTCTATTTCTTCCGTAAAGCATTTTATGTCTTCATTTGGTATTAGTTGATGTAAAAGGGTTTCTAAATATATCATGTTTTTCACTCTAGGAATACACTGGTCCATTCTGATCCACAAGGTCAAAACAATATAATTTCTAATGAGGATATCCTTAAAACAAAAGAAATTGCAATAAGCAAAATAAAATTTTATAAAAATTGTTTAAAATTATCACAAGCCATATTTGAAATATTATAAAGGAACCCAATTGTACAAGGAAACACTACCAAAATTTTAAATTAAAGTTAAAATATACTGTGAATAAAATGAATAAACAAATTTAAAAAAAAAAAAAAAAAAAAAAAAAACTACATAATTTAGAAACGAAAGCTGAATTAGACTAGTCGAAAACTTGAAACATGATCAGTTTAGGTAAGCAATTAAAAGCAATGTAAGCCACAGCATTTGTATGCTGTGTAGTAAGGAAATGTTGGGAATTCATCTGGTCAATGAGGAGGTCGACAACCTCAACATTTCTTAATGCATTAAATTTGTTATTTGTTGTCATGGTAAATAGTGTTGATGCTCTCAAATTGTTCCCTGGGGTGTCATTTAATTTATTTACATCGCTTTTCCTATGGTAGTTAGCTGATATTTGGTTTAGTTGCTAGTTCCAAACTATGAATTCGGAGGAGTTTGATGTCACTCTCGGTCATTTCTTTGTTTCTAATATTTTGAATGTATTCCGTTATGAGCTCGATTTTTTTGCTTGTTTTCTTAATCCCGATCTTAGATCCATTTATTATAGCAATAACCATGGGGGGGGGGCAGGTGTGCATTCTTTCGACGATTACTAGCTGACAAAGGCATTCCTAAAAAGGACAAACCATCAATTTGGGAATAGATGCCTGTGTTTGATTTTGAAGTCCCGCCTCCCGAAATAGAAGGAGAATATCACTCCATACTATTCTGTAGCTTGTGAGAGACGAGACAATTGTTCTAATAAATATATATGTAGTAAAGATCTATCCCCGAGAAAATCTTGAATGGAGATACACTTCTTAGATCTCCAGTCAATCATAAAATTATTCTTTCATTTTTTTAAAATGTTATCAGTAAATTTTATTGTACACTTAATATTGTGCTTTTTCTCCTTTGATTTTAAAAATGTTTAAATTCGATACTTATTTAGTTATTTTTAATTTCTGAAGAAAATGATTATAATATATTATAATTTTCAAACAATAGCTTGAAAATTTATAAATATATATTTCAAATTTATTAACTAACTGAAAAAATAAATAATTGCTTATTAACAGTGCATTATTTTATTAATGCAAGGTTACAAATTGTTGATCATTAAATGTACGTATGCTATGAATTCGAAGTAATTCGGTCCTTTGCTTGTATAAATTTTGCATTAATAATTTTTTTAAAAATTTACTTCCTTTAACAATTTTTTTAAAATTATATTATTATACTCAATATAGAACTTTTTTCCTAATTACTGCCAAAATTTAACTGAGTAAGCCTCTGCACTTCTAGTTTAGAACAACCTCACCTAATTTTCCAGCTTCTCTTAAATTTCTTGATACCAAATCTCCATAATTGATGGTATTCTTAGATTGGGCTACCACTCCTCATAGTGGAGAAAAATAATAACTGTTTCAATAAAAAATAAACAGAGAAAAATCTCGAAATGCCAACAAACTAAAGAGCAGTTTTACCTTTTTACAACAATAGCTAAAATTGCAAAAAGTTTATACTCATTAAGCCAACTTAGTACGAAGAACTAACAGGATCATAATTCCACCTTTATTTGATTTCAGGAAGAGACTATCAATAAATCTTCAATAACTGAGGGTAGTAGAGAAAATATTCATAGTCATTGGACTGAAACAATCCACAGAAGATATGTTCCTTGATATGAAAAAGCCTTTGATTGGGTCTAGTGTGCAAGTCTCATTTACAAACTTATCAGAACAAACTTTTCGAGTTATTTATTTAATCAAGCTAATCCACAGTTAACTTTCGGACAGAACAGTTGTTGTCAGATCAGACAGTAATTATTCAACAACCAAACACATTTTGGTGAGCCACCATTCCGATCACAACTGGGCCTCTCCTTATTCAACATATAAATTAATGACTTCTCTCAAAACATTAATTATAGGTTATGTTTTTTCCGGATGATGCCGTTATTTTCACTACCGATTCTAACAATATCGATATTCATACCAATCTCATAGATACAATGATACATATTGAAACCTATTTGCTCTGTTGGCTCTGCTTGTTGAAAGTAAAAATCAAAGTGAACAAATGCTGTGTTTACTCATGAACACTAAATAGATTCAACAATATTCACATTGCTGGTCACGACGTATCCTGGCAAAAAAGGTTAATTTACCTGGCATTTAATACTGACGATCATCTAATGTGGCTAGTTCACATTAGGAACATCAAAAGCCAATTCAACTGCTAAGGTTACCCTATATCCCCTAATGCACCATAACAGCAAACTTCCTTTGCCGTATAAAATTCTATTAAATAAAGCTTACCTCAGACCCATTAATATACATGAATCACCAGTTTTCAGCAGTGCTTGTGAGATATATTTAATTATCTACAAAGACAACAAAACAAATTTCTGAGACTGGTATCTGGTTTCAAACTTTTTTCAGAAATATCCTCATCCGAGGAAATCTGGAGGTATGACAACTATAAATTATATTATAAACATGTTAGTGGTGGATCTCTCAACCACATTGCAAATCATTGTGCATTAACTCATTCTATTAAGCATTATTCTATGATAACAGCAGCATTCGATGTCGTTTGCAGCTGAAAGGAATGCCGGAAAGTGCCCTTACTTCGTTTATCCTCGACTCAAAACCACAGGCGTTTGTGCTGTCAATGATGCAATGAACGACGGCAGAATGAAAATATATTGTTTTTACTGACAAATCCTGCTTCCACGATGAATGGTTGAATTTAAGTCTACCGATGCTGTTGCGTTATTCCTCACCACACCAGTTCAGTGTTTCTTAATATAATGTATTATCCTAGTTTGAGGTAGTGTTGTATTTCACTCCCACATCCCTCTAGTAAGCATTGTTGGTACACCAAACAACAAGTGCTACATCTTTGAAATGTGGTACTCCTATACCTTCACAGCTTTTCCTTAACAATATACTAACATTTTCTTGGGCGACTAATCGTGAAAAATTCAAAAATTATTATTTACCCATCAGAATAAAATGCTTCCTTGCTCTGTTTGTTCTCTCTCTCTACCGATCTATCAATAATCTAAAACGTGTGGTCCATATTTGCACAACTCACTTGAGTTACATTACCCGCTGTTACACCAGATCAACATTAACAATAAATGGGTTTCGCAAGAGCTGCAGTACCCAAGGAATAAATCTGAAGCCTCCTTGATTCTATTTCAAGGTGTGTAGGGATATTATGTCCAATACTGATTACTACAGTATTTGCAGATAATCAACTCCTTTTATCAAGAGCTGTAATTTCAGTCATTTGAGCTTTGTATAACAGCCAAATTAATTTTAAGATAATATCTTTTTTGGGATTTCTTGTCTTTTGGGTGGCTTGCAATATAATTGCCTAACACAGTTATCAAAATGATATCATCATTGTTTTATATGCCTTCATTTTCGAGAGGTATGCATATCAGGTGGTTGGATAGCTTACATGACAGAAATATTTTAACAAATATAGGGTTTTATTTACTATAAACAGAATATAATTTTTAAAAGAAACAGAAGTATGTAAATTTATTATTAAAAAGAGAAATTATGAAAGTGAAGATTATTATTTTAAAAATAGTTCCTTTATAGTTCTTTCCTCAAACTTCTCCCACCTGTTTCTTGTCTTTCATGCCCCAACAGCTGTTAAGCATTTGATTTTTCTCAGTATTCGTAGGTTATGTCTCAACAGTGCAGTATAATTATAAATTAAAAATATATCTTGGAAAATTGAATTTTCTGAAAAAATCTTTTTTGTCTATCTATTTGGTGCCGATCGTAGAAGAGTAGCAGAATATTTTCAAAGAAGAATAAGATTTTCTTTCATACTATCTGAGGCAGGATACATGTTTCTATGCTTGCGGCATCACTTGTTAGAATACCATATTCAACATATTGCATTCAAAATAATTTCACTTAAGGAACTCTTGAATATTTTCCATTTTCATCAAATTTCCTTGATCTGATATTTTGAAGGCAACAAATAATTTCTAGCGATTAGACATTTTCTTTGATCTGAAATGGAAATTAACACACCTCACTACTATATTATCATATAACTATTATTGTGTTTACCTTCTTGTGCAGGTTCATTTACAAAAAGCAAATTAGATTTAAAAATTCATTATAAATTTATATTCAAATAATAAATAAAATTCTGAAGCATATATTGAATGATTAAAATAAATTTTATCTTAAAATATTCATCTATGAATTTATTCTTCTAATGAAAAAAATTGACGTCCCTGTCGTATTTAAAGTTAGTTTTCTGCAAAAAAGTATACACGTTGATCGGATATGATTCAAAATATTAAATGTGCTAAATACTAACTTTGATATACTAACTAATTCTGCCTTATTAAGCTATCCAGAGTTTCCCAGGAACGGTGTACTCCTTTATAGATGATCTAATCCTTTTGATACTAGCAAAATTTTTAAGTACTATTAATCGAAACAGTTTAATTCGATATATATATTTTTGGATTTTCTTACTTCTTATCTCGAACAATGGCCATGAACATGAACTATCTTAGATAACCTATATTTCACATGGATAGCAGTTACAGAACTTCTTTTGTCTAAATCTGGTCTGCCAATCCATCATGACACACGTTTCATTTTCAAATCTATTCTGCTAACAAGATTTTAAGAGTTTATAGTGTAAATTATTCCGTGTTTATTTTGAAATCTAATTAGATGAAAGGGATGTATAAGTGAATTGTATTGAGTTAAACATTCGCTGGAAGACTTGGATCGACATTTTTAGGGTGAATGGACTCAAGGATCTGATCTAGTTTTCCTGATCACGGGGATTGTAAACAACAGCAGACAGAAAAAGCATACTTTGCGCCAAAGTGATAAATATCCCCTGAATATGCTGGTCATATTGTTACTTTGTTTCATTTTCCTTTTATTCAATATTTCTTTAAAATTTTGAACTATCCATTGAATATATGTTCCACTCTGCTTACTAGATTTCATATTTTCATTTTATTATTCTTCATTTGGCATATCATTAATTTTATAAAAAAAATTTACGGTGACCCTGCCTGTTTATCTCTTTATAAATGTTTCCTGGAATAAAAGGGCGTGTCAATCTCTGACGGCTTAATAGTTCCGCCCAAGTATTCCACTCCTTGGCGTCCCGTTTCGTAAAACCATTTCGGAAAATATTTTACTAAGTATTGCCAAATGTTGCACTTTTTTCTTTTCTATTAAACATTTTTAAGTAATTATATTTCTTAATATAAATATTATATGATTTGTTTGATTAAATTCTTTGAAAAGTCTCTCTTTCGACAGACTTCAATGATAAACTGGTTTGCAAAATCTGTTTATTAAGGGTATTGTTGAGATAGAAATAATTTAACATTTGGTGTTGACAGCAATATTATAAGATTTCTCTTGTTTAAAATCAACACATTTGTTATGATTCAATAAAAAATAGTTTCTTAATGAATAATTTTATTCATACTATGACACTTGTTACAGTGACAACATTGAATAACATCTCCGAATACAAAAAAGCTTACAGAATTCTATAAATTAAAGACCTTGGAATTTTAATGTGTTAAATAAATTTTTTCTTATTTTACAGAAATGTTCTCGATTTTCTTCTTTTGCTTAACTTTATCCAAAAAGTATTCCCGATGTGCACGAATAAACAAATCGAAGATAACTTACAAAACTATGAGGAAAGAAACTAAAGTACACAATTATGCATTTAAATATTTTATATGTTCATTTCATAACATAAACACACTTATATTATGAGGTCTAATAACTTTAATCACAATTTATTAATTAATAGATTTACTTCTTAAGAAAATCATTAAATATTTTTATTTTCTAATCACTAAACTGCCTTTTTTTTAAAAAAAAAAAATAAATAAATGATGTTTCTTGGAAAGAAACTGATAATAAACATGAAATTAGTTGTTTAATATTCTTAACAGATTAATTTTTCATGGCACCTTTGATATTGTTAAAATTTGTAACCATGGTGGACTTTTCTTTACAATATGAAATTATTCAATATTAGGGGAACGTGCTAAAAGCCCATTATGCATTAATTTGAGAATTCTAGAGTATATCCATGGTAAATGGAATAATGAACTAATAATTTTAGGAAACAGTAAATTATTTGATAAATTTATAAATACTAAATAATATTCTTTGTTAATAATTATCTAAAGTATAGTTTCTCAATTTCTAAGTTATCTACCACTTTATTTATCATTCAAAGTCATTCATATAATTTCAAAACCAGAAGGATATTTGTCATCTAGAGGGTCAATTCATGACCTAATAGAGAAATGATGATTTCGGGTAATGATTCTTTGTGAATTAAAACGCTCGGTGTCACATGGAATGCAACGACCATGTGGCATTTCAAGTCTGATTCTCAATCTAGATGACGCAAAGTACTAAAAGTAAAATTGTGTTGTGTAGCTAGAGTTAAATGGACTACTATATGGTGGGTTAGATTTGCGGCAATTTTCTCCCACCAACAAATGTTGAATGTAAATTGTTTTTGATAAAAATTGATTTTTATTTATATAAAAAAAAATTATCATGTAAGACACAAACTTTAATTAAACTATCTAAAATTTCTACAAATTTGTTGTATTAAAATGTAAAGAGTAAATATTTTATTTGTTTATGGTTTCTCATGTAATTATAATTTTTTTGTCATAAGCTCTAAAAATATAATCCCCGTCCAAGAGAGAGAGTGTCACAGATCTGAACTCGACAAATCATAAGTTGAAAATGTATTCATTATAGTGGTTATCCTGAAATATGTTAAAAGGTGTGATTTAAATAATCCCCCCATATATTTTTGTGTAATATGTGTTTATAGAAGTGTACACTAATATTAATTAAAATAAATTTACAACAGAAGCATTAAATCTCTTTACAGACATTATTCATAATTTTTCATAATATTAAATATAAACTATCAATTTCTCTATATCTAACATTCGAAAGATGTCTTAAAAAAGGCGTGGTAAAGTTAGTAACATTAGAAAATGCTGCGGATTCAAAAATATAAACGATACTTAAAATATAAATTTTAATCATAAAACATAAAATGTTAACATTTATCATCATAGGTGAATTATAAGAATCTCTCAATTATTATTATCTGTAAAATGTTAGCTTAATCATTATCTTAAAAGGTGTAATTAAAAAAGGGGCGTGGTTTATAAAGTAATTGTATTTTTGAGGGATTGCATGGATTTGCAATAATGCTGGCAAAAATGTATTAATAATGCTAGCAAAAATTTAACCTAGGATGATTCAATAATTAAAACATACGGAGTCAAAATTTTGCCTCATTAAGCAATTGCTATTTGTATATTTTGTTGAGCACACCAACTATTGTTAGTTCCAATAAACCAAAGGGGTGTGTCTTTAAAGGAGCGGGTTCAATAACATTGGAAATATGTGAAGATCTGTAAGGAAATATGTGAAGATCTGTAAGGAAATATGTGAAGATCTGTAAGCGGAGTCAGAGCGATAACAACAACAATTTTATCATTTTTATAAACTTGTAGGTACGGTAAAATAGTTCGTAAAATAGAAAAATAATGTTAAATATTAAAATGATTTTTTTTACAAAATGGTTTTGTTTTTAAAAATAAACTAACATTAAAAAAATTAATTAATATTCACTATACACACACACACAGACATATATATATTATATATATATATATATATATATATATATATATATATATATATATATATATATATATATATATATATATATAACCATTCAGAAATTTATGCTTAACAATAATTCTTATTCTCCTTTTAGTGAAGCAGTCAGTTATATTTTGTTACGTCAAAATAACACTAAACACAACGTGTATCAAAAACCACATTTCTCATATTTTTATACAAAAAAATAGCATTTCGTTGTTGTGTTTCTCAAAAATGTGGCTAAACCTTAGAGGCTTGTATTGAGGAACAAATGAGTGATACATGCCTTAACTTCAGCTGAAAATTTCGTATGAAATTGCATATTTCCCTGAGATAGGTTGTAAAGTAAGCAATGAGTAATCTTAAATTTACTTACATGGGATATTTAACTTAATGAAAGCGTAAATTTGTTTCTTGGGTTAACATTTTTATTTCACATTTTACAGTAAGTTAACAAAGTGACTTGTATGTGTTGTAAAACATATTACAAATATCAATATATAATTTTACTCATAATAGTTCTGTATCTTTAAGGTGTTCGTTTATTATTTATTCAATAATGGGTTTGTCAATTAATAATGCATCTATATAATGTGCTTTTTGTGTATATATGTATCTCAAATTTTATCTTTTATTCAGTTTTATAACGAGTATCTAATGAAAACACATAATAATTTTCCATTGATATATGTTGAGTTCGTAAAATTGCTCTTTTAAATTCCTTTTTTACAACAAATTCTCTTGTTTAACAATATTTTATTTTTTTACAATTCCTTTGAAAGCTGATTATTTTTCAAGAGAAAGCAACCTTTTGAAGAATGAAGAATGACAGGCTTTGAGCAAACACACATGAAAATTATACATTTATTCCATTATATAAGAAAATAATTTATTTGCATGATTAAAGAGAAATGGATATACCTAAATCAAGATCAAAATTAATTCTGATAACATAGAATAGCAATGCCTTATTGATAATTGCTATAATATTTAAATGTTAGCAGCAATTTTCAATTTTGCCGAATTTTTACATTCAAATGTCTCGAAAAATTATCTAATTGGAAATCGGCTGTGGTTTTGCTGCCTAAAATTTTCTGAATAT
Source organism: Latrodectus elegans (assembly GCA_030067965.1). Lineage (NCBI taxonomy): Eukaryota > Metazoa > Arthropoda > Arachnida > Araneae > Theridiidae > Latrodectus > Latrodectus elegans. Next base: position 79,723,510 of record CM057819.1, read on the forward strand.
TGTCCTCTTGTTTTGAACAAATAATATTGTTGTAAATTGACTGAAATTATCAACTCAGAATTTCAGTACCAGACTTGGTTAAGAGGCTGTGCATTTTGAATTGGTATAGCTAATGTTAGTTTAATAAGCTTTATTTGTTTGAGTCGAATAATCCATTTAATACGAATCACGAATACCGTTTCCACAAACAAAACTATAATTCACCCCCTCAATTCGACTGAAAACTCCTATTTATGTTATGTCATGATTACACCAACGACTTGTAACAGAACTTGTTATACAAGTAGGTTAAGTGCATGACCCAAGAGTCATACTATATCTTTAAGAGTTTTTTTTAAATTCAAATGTTAAGTAAGTTTTGATGATTGAAGTTGTGGAAAGTTTGTACTTTTTAAATACGAGCATTAAATGAAAAGTAGAAGTAAGGACGAGCTCCGATAAAAACATAAGAAGAAGGGAAACACAGTGAAACCCCGAGCGATCGACATTCAAAATATCTTTTTCTAAGTTGTTGAAAAGTGATATCAAATTTTAACTCCATTTTGTAACATAACTTCATTTTCTCAGTTGATATTAGCAGTAATCTTAATCAGCTTAATTTTAAGCCTTAAGGTGAAAAAAACAAAATATTTTGCTACGCTGTTATGTGAAGGTGTTAACACTTTCAAAAAAAATTATTATTCTGGAAAACAACTGGAAAAAAGAAACTTGTACCGCTTTGAAAGAGAAGTAAAACCAATAGCTTATGAATCACCTTCATTAAAATATACAGATTATGATTTTATTTTTATTTACAAATGCCTGTAGTTTGGCCGCTAGTCCATTAGACAACAACAGCAACAACGAGAAGAGGAGGCCCTGGTCTGTACCTATCGGTTATCAGGTTCTACCCCCTCTTCAAACTAGAGGAATAAACACCTCGCACAAAGTGTCAGGCGCCCGCTGAAATCCAGAACTCGACTATTTAGTTAAGAACTAAAATTGAATACAATGTTGGACTTTAAAGCCTATAGCTGTATCACATGTCAAAGAAAGAAGTTCATTTGAACAAATTACATATGGGTACATAAGAAGAGAGGAAAAACTGAAAATTAAAAATGAAGACTTAAGTAATGTAAATTAAAGCAGCAGAGATTACGAGTAAGTAAGTATAAATGGTATGGTATTACGAGTAAGTAAGTATCTCGTAAATAAGTATAAATGGAGGTTGAGATTACTATTAACCCATGCATCTATTTTAGTTTAAATTTGGTATTCAAATTTGCAATAAAGTAAAATTCTTGAATAAAAAAAATAAAATAAAATAAATAAAAAAAACATTTCATCATATATTACAAGAAAATGATACACAGTAATTCCATGAAAAAAAAATCGGCAAAGGTAAATATTAAATAAAAAAGATACAGTAGGCGAAGAAATAATTGTATATATCAGATAACACATTAAAAAAAACATTCGATCACATATTACAGGAAAATGATACAGTAATTCCATGAAAAAGAAAATTGGCAAAGGTAAACATTAAATAAAAAAAGATACAGTAGGCGAAGAAATAATTATATATATCAGATAGTGAATTATTCATAAAAGTTCTAAAAGTACAGAATTGACATAACTCGTTTTCTTAATTTGAGAAACCTGTTTATAAAAGATAATAATGAATCTTACTTATTAGAGAAAAAACATGAAAAAAAAATTCGAAGTTATATAATGTAAGATGCGTAACAGACAAAATGAAAAATGAAAGCAAAAATTTGCAAAATTAAGGAAGTGTGTTGCATTTGTCCTTGAGTCATTTTGTGTTTGTGATGTGGTTTATACTGGCGTGGCGCATAAGTCTAGTCCTTTTGTTACCAGCATGGACATAATTTTCATCACTCTTAGCTCTAAATTTATCACCAATAATAAGCTTGATGAATGCGACGTCTGATTGTGAAGAATGACGAATTAGGTGGAGGCCCTCCGTATAGCTGCAGTGCTCTACATAATGCAAAGCATTGCCTTCACTGCCGTTCGCGCAGCTGCAATGTGGGGAAGAGGCCTTACCGAATCAGTGGAAGTATACTGGGAAGGGTCCATGATTTGTTATAAGAAAGATGATCATTGGATTGTAAATGAGCCCTATCCGTTGTAATATGTAGGCCATTAGACAACGGGCTCTCCAATATCCTGTAACACGACGAGAAAAAACAGATAGTGCAGAGCACTCATCCAAGTGTGAAGAAGTCATAACATGACCAGACACACAAAGAGAACACTCAGAGGAGTTCCCAATGTTAAAACGGAAGAGATAGGCACCGAAACAGCCGTAACCAGCAAGCATTCTCAATGTAGCAACTGCAGTCGCTCGAGGGAAGTCAGAAATAGTGTGTGGAGCAGAGAAGAGTACAGTCCAAGGCTTGCCATTCGTAATGTGTAAGGCAGAATCACGGCGAAAGCGCTTAGAGATTCTAGAAATTTCAAGTTTAGATTAATGGAGTTTCAGTTTCACAAGGGGTTTCTGCAAAATTGAGGATGCGTTTTTGGCAAGGAGATCAGCTCTCTCGTTTCCCTCATTGCCACAGTGGGAAGGAATCTACTGGAAGGGCATTTTATTAGGGAATCTCTCAAGCAAATTCTTGAAACTTAGAACTCTTTGGTTCTTAACCTCTTTATTAGTATAAAGAGTTTGAAGCGCAGAAACAGAGTCCGAAAGGATTACGACTCTTTCAAAGGAGTTTTGTCGCTTGAAGAGTTGTTCAAGTGCAATGAGAATAGAATCCATATCACTATCAAAGTGAGTTGAGAAAGTACCAACCGGAAGAAGAAAACAGAAAAGTTCACTAAAGATGCCGGTGCCTTGAGAAAAATCAGAAAGTGAACCATCCGTTCACTTTCAGAATATGCTCATGGTATTCAATTGTATAAAACGGGATTTGATCAAAGATGCTTTGAATTGTAAAAGTTGTGTAAGAAAATTAGTTTTTACTTCACATCTCTCTATCGGTATACAAATTGTTGAAAAAAATTTAAAATAAATTAATTGCTGGAGGGGCGTATCTTATGATTCTTAGTTGAAACAAAAGTTTAAAAAGATCAAATTCCAGAAATTTATATATGTTTATCGATAGATCAATTTCCTAAAATGTTATCGTTAACATCCCGAATGTTTGCTATATTCGGAAGCGTTTATTTATACAAGCAACTATTTTATTAAATGAAAAGTAAAAAGATCAAGATAAAAGAATTGATTGAAATTTATCACCAGTTTTATAAAAATGGCATCGTTTTAATATATTTAATCGAATTTCGATTAATTGACATAAGAAAAAACGACGTAGCAAATGTTTTTAAGAAAATGCGATAAACTGCAATTTTCTCTCGCTATATCTTCTACATTTTTAATAAAATGTATGAAATCCAAAATGTCTACTGAATAATAAATTGTAAAAAAATGCAACTATTTTTAGTTAAGAAAAAACTAACATTAAAAATATAACATTCATATGAATGTATGATATATTTTACATTGAGCTTAGTAAATACATAATATAAAAGTAATCACATTATATAAGCTTGACATATAAGATATAATAGAAACAATAGTAGATATTTCCAGGAAAAATGTGAAACTAGAATGGATGTTCCTACATCAAGCAGCAGCTTTAGAGAATTTATTGATTTTTGTGGTATATCTACCGATTTTTTCATTCGAACCAGTTCCATAAGTTTTTATTTTGTGCTTATTACATGTTAAGTATTGTCCGCATGTATTTATTTTTTGTGTTTGGTTTTCTAACGAGTATTGACATCAAGTTACTGAGCCACTTAAAAGCTCTTCTGAAAGTCCTCTCTAAATGTATATAATCTATATAATAAATTAATGTCAATCTGCTTTCATCTTTTAGGTGCAGAATGCTGTTTATATGAAAAGTTTAATTAAAATAATATTTAATATAATTGAATATAAACTGTAAATATTGAATATAAACGAAAAATGATAGTTAGGAGAGTTATTATTTTTTTCTATGATAATAGTGTTCAGTGCAGTCCTTAAATCTTGCTGGTATATGAATTATTCTTCCAGCTCGAGAACGTCTAGGAGGTGCTAATGATTATTTACTTTCCCTGCATCTTTTATTGAAGGCAAATTTTCGTTGGATATATATATATATGCTGATTTTAACTTGTCATAGTCACATTGACTCTTCCTTTTATTTCATTAGTAAAATATTTTGGCTTCCTTCAGTCACTAAAAATGGCCCTTCATATGGTGGTTCAAGTGACTTCCTTACTCGATCTATTCTCAGAAATACATGTGAGCCTGTTTTTAAGTCCTTTTGAACGAAAACTTTATGTGGAGTTTTGAGATTGAATGGTCTTGGTCTTAGGGATTACATTTGTGTTTTAAGATTATTTATGAATGTTTCTGGTGTTGTATGAATGGAACTTTCTGTGAAAAATTCACCAGGAAGTTTTATAGGTTGTCCCTAAATCATTTCTGCTATGGTATGATTAGCATCTTCTTGTATGGCACATCTTAATCCTAGGAGGACAATTGATAAGGTCTAACTCCAAGCGATGTTGTTGTGGGTTTTTAATGCAGGTTTTTGGGTGACCTATGAAGACGTTCTATTTTCCCATTGCACAGTGGATGAGAAGCTGTTGTATGATTTAGCTTAATACTACAAATTCTGGACATGTCCGTAAATATTTCAGATGAAAATTGTGCTCCACGATCTGTTACTATTTTAGAGGGGGTTCCAAATCTTGTGATACAATTGTTGTAGAAAGCTTTAGCGATGGTTTCTGCTAGTATATTATTTACCGGAATTATTACAATCCAATTCGTAAACCAATCTGCGCAAGTCAAACAATAAACATTTCCATTCGATGGAGTTAAAGGCCCAATTAAGTCAATATGAATTTCTTGAAATCTACCAGTTGATTCTGGATATTTTTCAAAATTTGACTTTGTGTGTCGAGGAACTTTGTACTTCTGACAGGAAATGCATGCTTGTGCCCATTGTTTTTTTTTTTTTTTTTTTTTTTTTTTTTTTTTAATATTTGGCCAAGAAAACGATGAAGTTAGAAGCTTTACTGATGATTTTATACCTGAATGTGAAAATCCATGAAAAAATATAAATATTTTCCATCTGTATTTCTTTGGTACGTAAGGTCGAATTGTTTTAGTAGATGTGTCATACCATAAATATTTTCCTGGTGGTAATGGATATTGCTGAAATTTTAAGGAAGATGAATGATGTAAATTTTTTAATTCTTCATCATCAGTTTGACTAAATGCTATGTCATCATAATTAATTTCTGTTACTTTTTCTATTCTAGATAATGTGTCCGCTATTATATTACTTTCACCTTTAACATTTTTCATATCTGTTGTAAACTGTGAAATATATTGTAACTGTCTGCATTGTCTAGGTGAAGCTTTATCTGGTTTTTGACGAAAGGCATACAACAGAGGCTTCTGATAAGTAAAATTTCTTCCTTCCAAAGATGTTTAAAACAGTGTTTCTCAACCTTTTAGTATTCACGGCCCAATTTTCAATCATAATTTTCATCGCGCCCTCTCTCCACTGCATGCATAAAATAAAATAAATAAAATAATAATGTATTTTGAGTATTTGGGCGCTAAACCTAAAATTTTAATTTTAAATTTTACAAATTACGAAGAATATGGAAATCTATTGACATTTTTCAAAACCAATCCTCAGCATTGAAAAACAAGAATCCTATGCTTTTTTATTGCTCTTGCGTACCGCCATGTCAGGCATTCTCACGGTTTCGCGAGAAGTTTCGATTTGTCTGAACTTTGTGGGATCAGCTTAAAAGTTAAGTTAGAAACTTGTGCAGATGTGAACGAATGTTTTCTCATAAAGAGAAGTAGAAAGCTCTATGATGCCAATTTCAATTCCAGACATTCTCATTCAATTCGATCCTTCTATCGCTATTGAATCTATTCTGAATGTTACATATATTTTCGTGTAATTGCAATTCAACGTATTAAATATTTACTGCAGCAGACTTATGCAGAATCATGAATAAATTTTTAAGCTGGCGTATGCGAGCATTAGATGATAGACAAGTACACAGACGAGCGTGGTTCCGAAAATAAAATCAAGAAAATATTCTCAAGAATACTTGAATTTTGGGTTCACTAGTACTGAAGTAAATGAAGAAAAAAGGCCCCTGTTTATCATTTGCTAAAAAATGTTGGTGGCAGACAGCATGAAACCTAATAAACTTAAACGATATTTAGAAACGGTTCATAGTGACTACGTAAGCAAACCCAGAGAATTCTTCAAATTAAAATAATAATCATATGAAAAGCAAAAATCATTGTTTAAAAAACTTTGTCTGTGAATGAAAAAGCTTTAATTGCCTCTTACAAAGATTCATATAAAATAGTCAGATGTTAAAAGCCTCACACCATTCGTGAAGAGATTATTTTGACAGCCGCAATTGATATTTTAGAAATTATGTTTGGAGATAATTTGCAAAACAAATGCAGTCTATACCTCTTTCAAATTATACCAATGCCCGTCGATTTGATGATATATTTGAAGATGTAGAGTGTCAGCTTTTGTCGAAGTTGAGTGACAAATTGTTTTCAATACAACTCGATGAGGCAACAGATAGTAATAAAGATATCATTTCATTGCCATTGTTATATTTTGTGATGATTTGTCAGTAGTAGAAGAATTATTTTTCTGCAAACCAATAGAACACAAAGCAACAGCATTAGCCTTATTTGCTTTCTTAAATGATTTTATGAACGAAGGAAACATAGAATGGAAAAATTGCGTCGGAATATGCACCCATGGCGCTCGTTCTATGTACGGAAGATTCCAAAGTATTCAAGCACTTATAAAACTAAAATCGCCGCAGTGCGTCTGGACACATTGCATGATTCATAGAGAAGCGTTGACTTCCAGAAAAATGAGTTTTGGAGTGAATATTGTGTTAACTACGGTTGTAACCGCAGTACATTATATAAAAATGAGACCCATGAAATCAAGAATCTTTTCCGCACTTTGTAAAGACATGGGTGCAGTACATTCAGCGTTACCATTTTATTGCGAGGCGAGATGGTTATCACGAGGAAAATTTTTGCAACGTGTTTATGAATTAAGACAGGAAATCGCCATTTTCCTAGAAGAGGAAAGCAGACCGGAAGCTGAGAATTTTTGCGATACTTTATTTGTGATGAAATTGAGCTACATGGTAGACATAATCGAGAAATTAAATAAAATGAATATTTTACTGCAAGGAGCAAATACAAATATATTGGATACAAGTGATAAAGTTAACGCTTTTTGTAGGAAATTGGAATTGTGGAGCAAAAATTTAAAGCAAGGAAACTTAACAATATTTGCAAATTTGAACGATTGTATTAAAACTTACAAGGCTGGAAAATAACATGCAAAAGTTGTTTTTGTAATCATTGAAAATCATTTAGCAATGCTAGCAAAGAATTTTAAAAAGTGCTTTCTTGCTGACGACAAACTGATATCAAGTTACAAGTGGGGGAGGGATCCATTTCAAAATACTCCCGAAGGACTCTCAATTGAAGAGGAAGAAACATTCATAGACTTCATGGCAAGCGGTGGAACCAAAAGACAATTGGTTAATAAATCACTCTTTGAATTTTGGGCAGAAGTAGATAATGAGTTTTCTGCACTAAAAACGAGGACATTTTGCAATCTACTACTATTTTCAACATCTTACCTTTGTGAAACTGGATTTTCTGCGGTGGAATCCTTGAAGACAAAATATAGATCTCAGATAAATATAGAAAAATAACTGAGAGTCTATTTCTAATATTAAACCCTCCTTCGAAAAACTTTGCTCTAAAAGACAGGCCCAAGGAAGTCATTAATTATTATTAAATTTGTTTTTAATTTAGTAATTTGTTTTAATTTAATATGTTAACTATTAAATAAGTCGAAATATATTTTGTTTTGTATGTATGTGTGTGTTCTTTCCCATCAGTCTCTTAATAAATTTTTTTTAAATAACATTTTCTCGTGTATATGCCAGGCCCCCCATTCGAGTGCTCGCGACTCCCTGAGGGGCGCGCTCCACAGGTTGAGAATTATTGGCTTAAAATGTTTTATTGACAAATAAACACTTAGCAATTCAGTGTCATAAGTGCTATAATTTTGCTGTGCATTGTTTAGTTTTTCGAAAAGAATGCTATTGGCATCCCTCCATTTTCCTTATAGTTTTGTGAAACTAAACCGATAGCCAAATCTGAAGCATCTGTAAACAATGCCAGAGGTAATTCAGAATTTGGGTAGGATAACAGTGTAACATTGGCCAAATCTTGTTTATATTTTTCAAAATTTTTTAATGCCTCCTTTGTCCATTGGATTTTAGTTTTGTCCTTTTTCTTAGAACCTTTCATATAGTCATGTAGAATAGCTTGTGTCTTGGCAGCATCTTTTAAGTATCGGCGGTAGAAATTGATCATGACAAGAAATTTTCTTAGTTCAAGAATTGTTTGAAGTGTTTTGTAATTTAGTATAGCTTCAACTTTTTGAGGTAATGGACGAGAACCTTTGGGTGTAATTAAATACCATAAAAATTCTACGTTTTGTTTTCCAAAAGTTGATTTTGACAATTTTATTTTTAAGCCATTTTTGTTTAAGCGTTCAAAATCTAAATATAGATGTTTTTTTATGTTCTTCTTCATTACGTGATGCTATTAATACATCATCTAGATAAGCAAAAGTAAAATGAAAATCTCTAAAAACTTCATGAATGAGCCTTTGGAATGTAGCAGGCGCATTTTTTAAACCGAAGCACATTACGTTAAATTTATACAAGCCAAATGGTGTAATGGCAGTTTTACATCTATCTTCCTCTGCAATAGGTATTTGATAGTATGCTCTGAACAGATCAATTTTGGAAAAATTTTGGTGTCTTATAAAATGTGATGAAAATCTTTAATTTTGTGTACTGGATATCTATCGGGGACCGTTTGACAATTTAACTTTCTGTAATCACCATATGGACAATATGAGCCTTCCTTTTTTATTACCAAATGTAATGAGCTTGACCACTATGACTTTGAAGGACGAATTATATCATTATCTAACATGAATTTAAATTCTTCCTTAGTAATTTTTAAGTGTTTGGTCAAGTTGGTGAGCTTTACAATGTACTGGCTGTCCTTCAGTTACTATGTAGTGCTTGACATCATGCTGTTTATTTGAAATTGACAAGTTCGGCTTGAGTATATCAGGATATTTAGAAAACAAATTTGAATATTTATTTAACTTATTTAATGTGCTTAGATAACTACTTAAATGGAAGAAATGTTACCTTTCACACACAAAGCTTAATTTCTCCATCAACTAAATTGTTGATGTTTGAGATCAATAAGTAAGTTAAATTTGTTCAAAAAATCAGCTCCTAACATACCTTTACTCACTTTTGCTTTTATAAATGGAAAGTATACGTAAACCAAGATCCAGGTTAAGAATTTTTATTCCATATGTTTCAATTTCTGAACCATTGGCAGAATATAATTTAAAATAAGAAAAGGTTTTATCTGTAGATAATGTTGGAATTATGCTTTCATCAGCCCCACTATCAACAAGAAATGTCAATTTGGACTTTTTATCTTTTACAAATAGGCGAAATTTGCGACAATCCTTCACATTTGCAGGAGACGTTGTTGCCACATCTACTGCCTCATTTAATTTTCCTGACTTTCATTTATTTGTTTTTCCATTGGCATGGTGTTTGGCACTTTTCTGGCTTGCATTTCCTTCCAAATTTATAATGGAAATAACAATATTTTCCATTAGCGTTATAGCAAGTTTTAGATCGGCTAGGTGAGCATGAACAAGAGGAAGGAAGGTTTATTCTTGACCCAAGATTTTTATCAATGCTAAACATCGTCACTTGTTCTTAACCATTGAATTCTTTCTAACAGTTTATCAGGTGTTGATTTGTTTATTAAGACAGTTTTTTCTGTAGCTTCATGTACATCAAAAACATCTGGACGAGAGTTCATATCATTGATCTTATCTGCCATTAGCGCAAGCTTAGAAATATCTTCTTCACTCACTAATAATATGTTTTTCATAGTTTTCGGTAATTTTTCAAGCCACAAAGTTTTAATTAGATTTTCTGTGTGAAACATCAGTTGTAGCAACGGATCGTAATTTTTGCAAAAGTTGGCAAGGCATCATGTTACCCAGTTCAATACCAGTAATTAGTCAATTTATTCGAACGTTTTCTTTCTTTAAATAGATTTAAAAGTCTGTTTTTAGCATTTGTAAATTTGTTTACACTATCACTATTCACAATGTCCCAAATGTTTTCCACATATTTCGGTTCTAATTGTGACATCAGGTAATTGAACTTAGTTTCTTCAGATAGTATTCCAGATATTTTAAATTGAGCTTCAACTTGAAAAAACCAAATTTCTGGTTTATCAGTCCAAAAAGGTGAAATTTTTATGCTCACTTTGTTGAGTTCCTGCTACGCCTGTGCTACGCTATCAGTTACTTCTGTTCTAGCCATTTCTTTGTTCTACGCGTCACTAATTTTGTAGTCACCAAACAGAAGAGGAGTGAGAAATTAGTTTATTAAGCTGAATATTTACAAGCATTACTTTACATTTACTTAATACATTACATTTGATATTTTACAAGTATTTTTGGGCACAGGTGCCATATAATCCATGGTTACAAATTCTGAGTTATTTTGGCGACGGCAAAATGCTGCCAAGATGACGTCATTGTGATGTAATGCCGCGCGAAAATGTTGTAATTGTGACGTAATAAAACAGTTTTCAAAAAACTTTACATATCTAAATATTAAATTTAAACCTGATAAATAAAGATCGTAAATATTTATTAGTGAAATAATAAGATTTAAAAAATAATAAAACATTAGAACAGAAAGTGAAACATTAGAAAATACAAATATTTTCCTCATTCGTATTCGTTTCCGAAATTACTTCGGAAACGAATGCGAATAATGAAAATATGGGAACTTCGAAAAGTAAATATTAGTTTTAAGAAAATCGGAATATGAATTTTAACGAAAATTCCAGAAGAATCCGAACACGAATAATAATGAAAAATAAAGCAACATTCGGTAAGGAATAAATATAAATTATTAAGTACAAATTAAACTGTTAAATAGAATATCTTTAAGAAATTAAATACAGAAACAATAATTTTAAAAATATGTATACAAATTATATAATATTTTATAGTAATAATATAAATTATAATAATGCCATACATAAACTAAAGAAATAATGTGTCGACACAATTTTAAACAGTAACTTTAAATTCAATTTAAATTTTTAAAGTGATGAAAAAGAGCAATACAACCTGGAATTTAAATATCCAAAATATCAAGCAAATTATAAAACACTAAAAAAATCTTACGAAGTAAACTCGTAAAAATTTCTAGTAAAAAGTTGAAATGGAACAAAATATTCTAAATTTCGTCGCGATTATGTAAACACTAGGGTTCTCGAAATTGAATTTTCACCTTAATTCTTATTGGTCTTCATCTGTACGACGTAATAATAATCAGGTTGCCAGGTACAAATGAATATCCGCCAAAAAATCGCCAATCTCAGAATTTAGCGCCTGGATTATATGGTGCCTGTGCTTATTTTTGTTTTTTATAATAACTTAAACATACTTTATATTTGTCACTTGTTATTAGAACATATTATTTTTTGTTTGTTTATATCTAACTCTTTCCTACTGTTGCCAATTCACATTTTGATAAAAAATGAAAACGATATTTTTGTAGCGTTAATTTAATGTCGTAAATTTAAATTAATTATATGTTATCATTTTCAGATTAAATTGTAAATACTAAGATATTTTAAAAATAATAATAATAAATTAATCAGATTTTGACTCCTTCACGCTGTTGTTTAGTTATTGATGTTTGCATACCTATGACCTTTCGACAGAGTTGCGTGTTCAATGTATTGATAGCACAAAAAACCTTTTTCCTGCTATTTCAAGGTTTTATTTCAAATTTACTTTGTTTAGGTTTCGCAAACCAGTGAAAATAAGGTCACCCTTTTTAAAGCATTCTGTATTATTTTTACATGATCTAAATCTGCATGTCTTCTCTTCTTGAAGTACGTTCCAAAAATATTATTCATGTGGTTCGGAAAGTACTAGATCAGTGATTCTCAACTTGTGGATCGCAAGCACACGTAGGGGGGGGGGGCGAGTATATCCAAGAGAAAATGCTATTTAAAAAAATTGATTACGTGACTTAAAGGAAAGAACACAAACACATACAAAACAAAATACATTTCGACATATTTAATAATTAAGTTATTAAATTAAAACTACTTACTGAATTGAAAACAAATTTAATAATTATTAGTGACTTCCTTGGGCCTGACTTTCAGAGCAAAGTTTTTCGAAGGAGAGTTTAATATTAGAAATAGACATTCTCAGTTCTTTTTCTATATTTAGCTGAGATCTATAATTTGTCTTCAAAGAATCCACCGCAGAAAATCCAGTTTCACAAAGGAAGATGTTGAAAATGGTAGTAAAATGCGAAATGACCTTGTTTTTAGAGCAGAAAACTCATCATCCACTCCTGCCCAAAATTCAAAGAGTGATTTATTACTCAATTGTCTTTTGGTTTCGCCGCTTGCAGTGAAGTCAATGAATGTTTCTTCCTCTTCAATTGAGAGTCCTTCGATAGTATTTTGAAATGAATTCCTCACCCACTTGTAACTTGATATCAGTTTGTCGTCAGCAAGAAAGTACTTTTTAAAATGCTCGCTAGCATTGCTAAATGATTTTCAATGATTACAAAAACAACTTTTGCATGTTATTTTCCAGCCTTGTAAGTTTTAATACAATCGTTCAAATTTGCAAATATTGTTAAGTTTCCTTGCTTTAAATTTTTGCTCCACAATTCCAATTTCCTACAAAAAGCGTTAACTTTATCACTTGTATCCAATATATGTGTATTTGCTCTTTCAGTTGAAAATTCATTTTATTTAATTTCTCGAATATGTCGACCATGTAGCTCAATTTCATCACAAATAAACTATTGCAAAAATTCTCAGCTTCCGGTCTGTTTTCCTCTTCTAAGAAAACGCCATTTCTTCTCTTAATTCATAAACACGTTGCAAGAATTTTCCTCGTGATAAGCATCTTGCCTCGCAATAAAATAGTAACGCTGAATATACTGCACCTATATCTTTACAAAGTGCGGAAAAGATTCTTGATTTCAGGGGTCTCATTTTTACATAATTTACTACAGTTACAACCGTAGTTAACACAATATTCAAACCAGAACTCATTTCTTTAGACGCCAAAGTTTCTCTGTGGATCATGCAATGTGTCCAGACGCATTGTGGCGATTTTTGTTTCACAAGTGCTCGAATACTTTGGAATCTTCCGTACTTAGAAAAAGCACCATCGGTCTATATTCTGACGCAATCTTTCCATTTTATGTTTGCCACGTTCATAAAATCATTTAAGACAGCGATAATGCGAGTGCTGTTGCTTTGAGTTCTATGGGTTTGCATAGTAAGTAATTCTATGCAAACCAATGGCATCTATAAGTAAATCTTCTACTACTGACAAATCATCACTAAATCTAACATAGGCAATGAAATGAACATCTTTATTACTATCTGTTGCCTCATCGAGTTGTATTGAAAACAATTTGCAACTCTACTTCGATAAAAATGGCAACCTTCAGCTATATCAACAATTCGACGGGCAAAAGTATCATTTGAAAGAGTTATAGACGGCAATTGTTTAGTAAAATTATGTCCAAACATAATTTCTACAATCTCAATTGCGGCTGGCAAAATAAACTCTTCGACAATGGTGTGTGAGGCTTCTTACATCTGGCTATTTTATTTGAAACTTTGTAAGAGGTAATTAAAGCTTTTTCATTCACAGACAAAGTTTTTTTAAACCATGGTTTTTGCTTTTCATATTATTTTTAATTTAATTCGAAAAATTCTCCGGGTTTGCTTATGTACTCACTATGAAAAGTTTCCAAATGTCGTTAAAGTTTATTAGGTTTCATGCTGTCTGCCGCCAACATTTTTAAGCAAATGATACACAGGGGTTTTTCTTCTTCAATTACTTCAGTACTCGTGAACCCAAAATTTAAGTATTCTTGAGAATATTTTCTTCATTTTATTTTCGGATCCACCCTCGTCTGTGAACTTGTTGATGCTTGTCTATCGGCTAATGCTTGCTTACGTCCGCTTGAAAATTTATCCACGATTCTGCATAAGTCAGCTGCCGTAAGTATTTAATATGGTGAATTGCACTTACACGAAAATATATGTAACATACACATTCAGAATAGATTGAATAGCAATAGAAGGATCGACTCGAATGAGGTCGTCTGGAATTGAAATTGTCGTCATAGAACTTTCTCTTCTCCCTATGAGAAACAATTGTTCACATTTGCGCACGCTCTTAACTTAGCTTTTAAGCTGACCAGAAAAATCGAAACTTCTCGCGAAACCGTGAGAATGCCCGACATGGCGGGACGCAAGAGCAATAAAAATCATGGGATTCTTGTTTTATCAATGCTGAGGATCGGTGTTGCAAAATGTCAATAAATTTCCGTATTTTTGGTAATTTGTAAAGTTTAAAATTAAGGTTGTAGTGTAGATTTAGCGCCAAAATACATTATTATTGTATATATTTTATTGTATGCGGTGGGAAGGGGGTCGCGATGAAAATTATGATTGAAAATTTGGCTATGAATACTAAAAGGTTAAGAAATGCTGTATTAGATAATATTCGAAACTTGTTCACTCTAAGTACTTGGTAAAGATACTGCTATACATTATTTATTAAGTTACCTTTAAGGATTTATGTTTTTAATATTTAACAAAAGAAAGGCCGAATATTTTTCAATCTGCGTCTAACTTCTATGTGTCAAAATGCCAATTTGAAATGAACGAACAAATTGTTGTGTATACAAAAAGCTTCTATAAAATAATTCGGTCTTATATATATCTATATATATATATATATATATATATATATATATATATATATATATATATATATATATATATATATATATATATACACACACACACTACTTAATGCAACAAGAAGGAAAGATCTTACGAACGCCAAAATGTCTTTTGAAAGGAAGAAAAGCATAGAATATGTAAATGATTAGCATTTCATCGCTTTTAGTGTAACAAGAGGAAGAAACCATATCTTGAGTACCGTGTAAAACTTCGAGAACACTTCGATGTCATGGGTTGCAGAGAAACTGATTTTAGATTGCTTTTCAGCTGCTGTAGTTGATAAAGTAAGGTATAGGCTTGTAGCAATATGAAGTAAGATCTAATTTTCTGCCATTCAAGTTCAGTTCTACTCCATGCTCGGTAAGGTCTAGCTGCAAATAACGGCAACTGTTTCTGCTCATTTTGTCCTTCTTGTTGACAAATTTGATAAATTTTTCCTTATGCCATACAGTGCCTTCACGTAAAATAAATAATTTTCTGCATTCGCTTTCCTTCATGGTTTTTACATTTCAATGGCCAGCTGCGTATAATTCGATATATGAAAACTATATGGATGTTTTTGTGTAGATTATATGACTATTTTTATGTAATTATATGACTATTAGTGTAGATGAATTTATATTCCATGTATTTATCTTATAATTCAGAAGACTTTAATAAAATATTAAGTAATAGTTTTTTTTTTCAAAATATTTACAAAAATTACATTAAATAATGTTCACTGAAGAGCATCAGCAGTAGAAGTATTTTCTTCCTGTTTCGGAGGCAGCTTCAGAGAAAGACGAATTTCGTCCTCCATTTCATTAGCTTTTTTCTGTCTCAAATACAAATACATCACAGCGATTCCAACTCCAATACCAATGAAAAGCATAGCTAATGCAAGTAATGTCAGAGACCCTAGAAAAATTACATTACTGTCAATACTTTTCTTATAATTATGAAACAAGAAAAATAACAATTTATGAGTATCAAAAGAAAAGTTTTGTTAACATTAATTTACTTATATATAAGAAAAATTACTTTCTGTCTTACTGCACACCTGACTATAAAAAATTCTACTTATCACTAAATATCATCGTAACTATTAAATTACTAAAAACATTAAAAAATATTGCGGATTGAAAATATAAGATTAGCATTTAATATTAACGAAATCTTACAATTCTATTAGTTTTTAATTCAAAAATTAATTAATACATTTGTTCCTTGTTAATTATCTTAAATGAAATAAATGCATTTAACTTTCGTATTAATAAACAGACTTCACAAAAATAAAATGTTTTTTTCTTACTGGTATTATTAACAATTATTTATTTTAAATGTAATATTTGAGTATGATTTTATGAAAAATTAACCATTTTCATATAGCAGATTTTTCTTGACTTCGGAGGAATATTATTATTTAGCAATTCACTTTTTTATGTGACTATTTCAAGAAAAATTCAAATTTGTATAGTAAAAAACTTTGCTTTTAGTGAAAATTTTAGTGACCTCAAATTATTAATTTACCAAATGCAGTAAATTGAAGATAAAAGAAAACAATTTATTATTTATTGAAACGCAGACTTTCAGCTCTATTGTTTACGTTTTTTTATTATACGTGATGTATGTAAATGAAATTCGAATATGTTTAATCTGCAAGTCACAAATTTCTGTTACATTTAATCCTGCAACTGGCGCTAATTTCAGAAATATGCCGTAAGAAAATGCTATTTATACTGCATTCGATTCATTAATTTAGATGTGCTAATTTCTGAATAAAAAATTATTTCATGACGTTGAACCTTGAATTGATTAAATATAAATAAATGTGTTTCTCGAATTCCTTTTATGTTTTGAAATTTTAAATTTTCTCACATTTCTTTACTTTAAAAAGTAAAAAGATATGTTTAATGGATTTGAATCAATTTGGAATTACAACTATAGTGTAATTCTTTTTTCTTAATTTATAGCTAAATTTTTATTTATTTATAAATTTGTGTGCATTTTAAATCATTTAAAAATGAGACTTTTTTTTGCTATTATATAATATAGAATAAAACAATATTATCTAAATATAAAATGAAACAATATTTATATATAAATGTAAAATTACGGCTATTTCAAAGCAGTTTAAATTTGATAAGAAAAAAAAAGTAAATAAATCTAAACATTCACAGCAGTTTTAAATACAGGAGTTTGCCTTCAATCGTAAGAAAATGTGATCAAAAATATATTCAGATTATATGATTTTTTTCACAGATTTTAGGACTAAACTGTTTTAATATGATCAAGCGCATTAAAACAATTTTTTTAAATTAGAGATTTATTTTCTTAATGTAAGAAATGTATATTTAAATGTTTCCACATCTAAATATTATTTATCACTACTAAAAAAGGAAATTCTCATAGCAGATTATTCACGATTCTGGAAAATAATTAGATTCCTTAGCAACATTAAACAAATGTCATTAAAACTGACATAAATATGATCATATGAAAAAAATGTAAAATATTTTTTTAATATTTTAAAACTATTTAATTATTAAGTAAAAACTTAAATACATATCATATTCTTATAATGAATGAAAGCATTTAGAATCATTCACCAAAATCATGTTTACAAAAACACACTTTGTTTCGAGATTTTTATTAAAGCAGATGTTCCAATTTATCAACTTAACACGCATTGTTATTTATATTTTATCACCCGTTTTTACATAATCTTCGCGATAGGTGTGAGAGCAGATAAAAATGTATAAAAATAAGTTAAAGCATTTTACCAAATAGAAAAATATTCTTTCATGAAAGTTCTTGATAATAATCTCTGCTCTAGGAGAACATTTAAAAAGTGAAAAGAATTGAAAATAACTTTTTAAGTATTTTTCGTATGAATGTGATAGAGCTATTTATTCAATTGAAGAGATTCAGTTTCTAAAAATAAATAATCATAAATTTATTGACACATGAAATTTATAGTTAAATTTTCTTTTCAATATTAATAACCATTTAACCGATACTTTGATTTTATTTGAGCAACTTCATAAAACGCCAATTGAAGGGTATTTATATTTTGAATAATATTCATTTTTTTTTCTTTTTTTGCACGTTGCTATAGACCCCCAATCTTGTACGAGGACTAACTTGACCGAGCTTGATAGTTTGATGAATATTCCGAACAACTGATATAATCAATGACCGAAATGGAACTCAAATCTATTAGCTGTTAACTAAAACCTATTTATTAAAATTATTTTGCTTATTTAAATATGTTAATAATAATAATACTTACACCATATTTAATTCAAATAATAGCAATAAAGCTCCTGACTTAATTAAACTATATTTAAATAATATATTTTTGATTAAAAAAGTTAAATATAATCTTAGAATAATCTTTGATACTTGAAAGAATACGAAGCATTTAATTTTTTATTATTAATAAAAATAGATAATAAAAATATATTTAATTTAAATAAAAATCTTTTGCAACTGATTTTTTTGAATAACACTTGGACAATTTTTCTATTAAAAGTATTTAAAGAGGTAGTTTCTCGAAGCAAAAATTCTATACCGCGCGCGATAATATTAAAACTTGCTTTAGTAAGAAACATTGAAAAAATAACTATTAAACCAACTTGTTTTAAATTATTATAGTTAATAATAACCAAGTTGTAACATGTTTAATTAAGTACTTTTTCAGAAAATGTTCCTTATTAAATAAAAACTTCAGTTTGAGAAAAACAAGATTTAACTTTAAAATTGTGTATAATTAATACATTCCAGCTCCATAACTATAGGATTATATGAATTATGTGCTAGAACATTTTCCATCCTACATTTTTTTGTCTTCTGTTTATTTAAGCCTCAACAGGTTTCTATTTTATACGCTGTCTACCAATAAATATTTGGACACCTGTGATAAAAAAGAAAAACTAACTTTATTCAAAATCAGTAGTTGGTAGAGCCTCCACGAGAGGCAATTACAGCGTTAACCCTCTGGGGCATACTTTCCACGAGTGTTTGTATTACAACTAGTGGTATTGTCTTCCAGTCGGCTTGGAGTAGACAGACATGTTCCTTCACCGATTTTGGACGGGTAGTGCACCCTTTAATTCGGAGATCCAACTCGCCCCAGAGGTTCTCGATAGGGTTCAGGTCTGAGCTCTGGACAAGCGAGTTCATTCGATGAACTCCATTGGCCCCATACTAACCCTTGATTAAACTCGAAATATGACAACTAGCATTGTCGTCCTGAAAGTAACAGTCCGACCCGTAAAACTACCACAACGTAGGAAGTACATTGTCATCTAAAGTGGTGCAGTATGCATCGGCGTTGAGCTTACCATTAATGGGGACCAAAGGTCTCAGTCCATACCAGGAGAAACCCCCAGACCATATTTTCACCTCTGCCTAACTTGACTGTTGGCACAATGCATTTTGGCAGGAGACGTTCTCCAGACAGACGCTAGACCCTGCCATCTGAACGGTAAAGGGTGAATCTTGATTCATCGCTCCAAAGAACCTGTACAATTTCGATGTGCTTTGCATCACATTAATCAAGCAGCTCAGTTGGACTTTGCGATCAAAGGCTTATGGGCAGCAGCACGACCATGAAAACCAAGCAGCTGTGCTTTCTTACGAATAGTATTCATTGAAACAATACTCCTGGGTGCCTGTTAAAACCCCATTAAATCATAATCGCCATTTACTTTTCGAAAATATGCTTGCATGTTCACTGAGCAACAAATATTGTATCAAATTATTTTCCTATATATTTAATATTTATACCTACTCTCGTGTCCACAAAGGTACAACCACTGAGTACCCTACCGAAAAAGGTGCGATCACTAACGCTTCTTGTAGTGCTGAAGATTAAGATCCTAACAGCACGGCATTGTATAACAATATTTAATATTAGACAGACATCATAAAATATAATACCATTCAGTAATGATGATGGGAAAGGAATTTTATATCAAATTCATATTTTTCATCCCACCGTGGGAGGGATATTGTGTCCATGTATGTATATCTGTTTTTATTGTTACTTATTGTGTAAATGCGTTGGGTATTCGAATTTAAATCAGTATGGTGCATCTTTCCTTTAACCATAGCACCACAAAAGTATGACTTTGCTCTAAACTCTTCCGATAGATGGCACCCCCACAGAATCCATTCTCTAATTTTCATATTGATATGGAGGAAATTTTCCTCCAGACTACACCCATGGTAGCTGCTCTACGATCAACCATATGATCTCCGATTCCACAGATTTAACGAGTACGTATATTGCACGTACTTGGTGGGCCTTTGTGGGCATTCGGAATCGATCCCCGCACTTCCAGACGGAAGGCCGATGCCCTTACCACTAGGCTAACACCGTCCCGTCTTACAGTATGATAAAATTTTTCTTTTACATGAACAAATAAATAGATATGTATGCATGTGTACAATGGTCTAAATAAGATTTATTTTCATACATTTTGTCTCCTCTTTAAAGTATTCTACATGAAATTTTAGATATGTAATCAGCTTGTTTAACGTCTGATAAGGAATACTGACATATAGGAATCAACCGATTTCATTTTGTTGAAATATTCCATCCATTTAGTTTTAACTTTACTTTAACTTTTCTAAATTTTTGGAAAATATCAATTATTTACCTGATGTCATTCCTTTATCTTCCTCCGCGTTAGGATCATTTGTATCATCAAACATAACTCTCTGGTGCTCTTCAGGAATATGTGGTAAAATAGACTCCATAGAAACGTAATAGGTCAAATCTCCATCAGCTTTTTTCACGTAAAGACTGCCTCGCAGGGCTGGTACCAGTGTCATCTGTTAAATACATAAAATATATAATTATCTTAGTAAACATATATCATCTTTCGTGGTAAACATACATCATGCATCCATGGAATACTTTCCTGTAAAAATAACTAAGAATAACGTATGAAAAATCAGAGTATATATGAGAATAATTGTCACTTTTTGAACGATAAAAGTTTTAAAATAATTAATATAGCTTACTTATATTAAATAACTAATATATAACTTACATACATGCATACAAACATACATACATACATACATACATACATACATACATATATATATATATATATATATATATATATATATATATAGCCGTAATCAGTTAACTTACGTTATTAACATCACAGTCTTAGGATTTTATATATTACCTACTATTGACAAGAATAACGACTTAAACATTAAAATAATTCTAGATCGAAAAATTGTTAATGAAAAGTTTGTAATAAAATTTGGCAAATAAAAATTCGTTGCATATGCAGTCCCACACATACACATATCTATATTTACACATATGACTAAGCAAATAATTAATAAAGGGCAAAAATTTTGTTTATAGATTAAAACAATCATAAAAAATACTAAATGTAATTAGAATTTCAACAGTCGATGTCACAAATAAAAACTTATTTTCTTAAATTTTTATAAAAATATGAAAAAGAGTTAATTGCAATATAATTTAAAAAAAAATTTGATCAGTTCAGATAATGTAAAATACTATGTTGAAAATGTGAAATTTACAGTAAAACACACACAATGTTGTAATAAGAAATTATTTATTACAACATTTAAGATTACCGGGAACTCTTCTACTACGAATGCTTGGCAAGCAAGGAAAATTATTAATGGATTCTTATTTTCAGTTTTTATTATTAGTAACCACCCTTACACATTCCATATTATGAACGCATGAAAATAAACCACTGGCTATCAAAATAGCAACACCAAAAAGGCAAATAAGATATTTGGTTTATTTATCACTCTAAAATAATTTTTTGACTCCAAATCTAATTCGATCGATACTAATAGTTTTAAATATTTTCTGAACCACATTACAAACATCAAAGCTCAAGATAGGATTCGAGCTCACGAACTATTGTGCCCAAAGAGCTGATCATTCGACAACCAGCTAGGCAGTGGGTTACATGACAGAAAAATGATGTGATATGCCAATAATTAGCTTTCAATTCATTCATGTAAAATAGGCTGTAACAGTAATATCTACTTTGTGTTAAAAGTGTGGAGAAATAGTGCAACAGTAAGTTTACATAAATTGCAATTGAAAATTTTGCTTGTTGAAAAGCTTAGATAAATGTTTACAATTTCTGATTTTTGTAAAATGCCGAAACGTAACCAATTGAAATTGCCGTGAGCCGTATCAAAATGTTGATTCACCATGTCATACATGAAGATTCAATGCTTGTCTACAAAATATAAAACCGATACATTCACGACTGTCTTGTGAAACGTAATACTGGATATCAGCAAACTATTGTCATTACATATAACAGTCTAGAAAAAAACATGCTATCTGCATGACCTTAGTGGATCGTATCGTCATACCACAGTGTCTTTAGTTGAAAAATGGAATCGCTTGGAAAACGAGTATTTGCCGAAAAGTTTGATGACCTTTGGTGATGAGTATGGTTGATGAGCTACCAGCATGGACTGTTAACTCAACGACCATGCTTCGTCTAGTCTTTGAAGTCACATCACACAAAAATGTCTACGCACAGAAATGGCGTAACGCTGTATATTCAGACGAGTGCCGGCAATATTTACAGAGGGCAGTATTTACAGAATTTCATGATGGTCGCATTCGTGTTTAAGGTATTCGTTGAAAACACAATTTTCCATTCTATACCATTATGTTGAGACATCACCTGGTATATCTCAGTAAGGTATGGGGTGCTACAGGTTATATGTTACGTTTACATGTTGTTCGCATTGTTAGCAATAAATACATTTAAAATACGACCATTACACTTTTGACATCTATAACTTCGTGGTTCAATTATATATTCGGTCCCTACGATACGCAAAACTTCAGAATAATAGATATCTGCATATTTCTTGGGTATTGTACAGACCATCTTTGATGTAGAAATTGTTCGCCTGATGCCCTGGCTACTAAGTTCTCAGGGGTCTCTATAATTGAAACGTATAGTTGTTATCCATTGATTGGATTGTTACCATATTTCTGATATAGAGTTAGATTACCTGTGGCATTGTATTATAGTTATATGGGCATCTGAATGTACATTCTATTCAGTCTCTGTTTGATGCAATGCGCAGTCATTTAAGTGTAGTTAATGGTGCCAGAGATTCTTGTTCTGGGTACTAAATTCTCATAATCTATGCATCAGCATTTCATGAAAATGTAATTATTTCTTACTTTTAGCATGGTATATTTGTCCAATATCGATAAATATAGGTAAATATAATTTTTGTTATTTTCATTTTTTCCTGGTATAACAATATTGACGACATTTAGTGTATTAAATATAAAATATGAATACGTACATTTGAAGTGAAACTGAATATACATTAAAAATCTTTATGTAAAAAAAAAAGGTCCAGTTTAAATATTCTGGATAATTAATTAAGTTGTGAAAAAATCTTTGAAGAAAAGAATTCTTTTTCTTAAAATTCATACGGTATATTTATAGATGTTTATCATTTATACAGCATTTGAGTGGGCATAACTATCACATTACATCTTTTTTACAAGTGCTAATCATTTTACTCAGCAAATTTATTTAATGATAACCAATTAAATTCTTTCAAAAATATATTGACGGAATACTTTTTACATTTTAAATGTAGAATTCTGCAATCAATATAGCAAACGTTGTATAAATATAATCTTAAAGATTAGCATTCATAATTGGAAAGACGAATTACATGTATAAGCGTATCTAAATAATGCCCTGATTTTCCTCATACACACACACAAAACAATTTAAAGATAACGAACTAAAAAATTACTTTTTAAAACGACTGTCCAGAAAAGAATTTACTTGGTTCACATATTTATTCTTTGATTAAAAATAGATGGATCATATTACCTGCTTTTAACTTTTTAAATTATTTATCATGAACCACATACAGAGTATCTTTAAATTAATAAATATTTATAATTTCTAAATTGAAATTAAACCTTAATTAAACCTAACTTTTTATTTATGCAATTAATTTTTTTACGAACGCAGAATGCAGGCACTGCCCAGGGGTTCCACTGGATCCGAGGCATCTCTGTTGCCTCGACTCTCTTCAACATCGACCCCAACTGCTACCATGACACCCTCTATACCGAAAAAGCTGAAGATGTGGCCAGGGTAGATCTCCATGCCTTTAGTCCCATATAA
Organism: Latrodectus elegans; assembly: GCA_030067965.1. Classification (NCBI taxonomy): domain Eukaryota; kingdom Metazoa; phylum Arthropoda; class Arachnida; order Araneae; family Theridiidae; genus Latrodectus; species Latrodectus elegans. Next base: position 79,747,720 of record CM057819.1, read on the forward strand.
CTTGTCTTTTTTTTCTTCTTTTTGCTTTTTGTACTTGTCACACGACAACAACAACATTTATTTTACGAATGCCATGTACAACAATATGCTCTAACGCCATCAGCACACGAGAGGAAATGCAATGGAAAACCACTAAGTGCAGAGCTACATTCAAATGTTTAGGTGTCACATGTCAGCGGAACCATGAAGAATACACTCAAGGGAATCTGCAACATCAATACGTGAAAGGTGACAATTCAAGCATCCATATCAATCTGAAAATCTAAAACGTGCTATAGCCATTTTCCTAGGAGATTCAAGTATACAGCATGGGCTATTATTAAGAATCACCCAACTCTTGCCCTTTGATTCATCCACAGCTTCCGATTTAAAATTTTGCTTGAAAGGCATATAAGTTAATTTACACAATAAAAAAGTAATTATTTACTTACAGCCAAGATATGCTATGAAGTATTCAGATCATAACGAAATGCAACATATATATATATAAACATTACAGCACAACTAATGAAGACCCGATTTCATCATTTTTTGGATAACAATTAAGACAGATTAAGTTCATTTAAGAAAATCCATATTGGTCAACAGGAACATCTTAAAATAAGAAAAAGTGTACTCGTAACTTATCATTACTTATCACATTTAGTCTCACCAAATTTTAATATATATATTAAAATTTGGTGAGACTAAATGTGTACTTGTAATTGATTGTTAATTATAGTTTGGTGAGACTAATTCTGAATAAAGAGATTAGATCTCTATGTTTTAGTCCTGAATGTTGTTTGAACTAAATAATATGCTTCTCTTAAATGACAGTTAATGTATTTTGCTAAAAAGGAGAAAATTATTTTCCATATGCATTTACAACAATTGCCAAAAAAATTTTTTTTTTGTAAAACTTATGGTTTAACCGCTTATGAAATATATTATTTATGTAGAGTAAGAGTAGCATTTATTATCCCCTCTTTTTGTAACTTTTTCCCTCTTTTTTTTAACAACAAATAAGTAAATTCTCTCAAGAGGGAAATATTAAAAAAACATCTATGTTATCCACACAATGCTTTTAATTATTTCTTTCTAAATTTATCAAGATTTTGAGATGTCTGCTAAAACCTTTCATGCGAATGTCAAAATGTGATTAAATAAGTAAAATTCATATCTATTAGTTTTCGATTTAAAAGAAATGTTATTGTAGCAGTCATTCACTTATGATGCTTACATCTTTGGATCCTGGTGCATAGAACTTGATGGCAAATTGGTTCTGGTCTATGAAAATCTGTAATTTGGCTATGGCATCTTCCAAGATTAATCCCTTTTGGCCAAATGGTAGATTTCGCTTCATGTCGATTTTATCCACCAAGGTGAAAAGAAGAACTGGTCTTGGGTCCGAAATTGAAATTTGTCGATACTGGAACAAAATGCAATTTTAATTTTGCCAAGAATAAAATTAAACAATTTTTTGAGCAAATGAACTGACCAATAATGATAAAATTCAGACAATTTTTTAAACAAACATACGGGAAATTATTACATGTACATCAATATACAATTTTAAAAGATTAATCTTCTAAAAGGAAAAGTTTAAATTTCTTACTAAAATGTATTCATTTTTATCTGAGAATAATGAATAATAATTGGCATTTAAATTGCACTTATAAATTGTTAAATTTTTATGCAAGTTTTATGTTGAACCGATTGTATTAAATCTGCTAAAACACTGCATAAGAATATTAAAAAAAAATTTTTTTTTGTTTTTGAAATCATAGGTTTTCATTTTTAAAATGACTTGCTCAAACATAACATGATAGGAAAATTTTAGAATTATAACTAAGCATTATATCCATCATTCTGAAATAAGCTATAACTTTGCTTTTATTTTATGAAATACATGGAAATCCCTCTTATAAAACATGATCATGTAAAGCAGGGAAACAGTTAACTATAAAATGCATAAATACTTAACTTCTAAAATTTTTCAATTAAAAAATACTAGAAAGTACTTAAATTTAAACAAAAGATTAAAGGAATTATTTTGCATAGTCTATCGAAAATTTTAGAGATGAATTATTTTAAATTAATTGAAAATATATATATAATTTCTGTTGACACTATCAAGAACAAAGTACAGAAAAAATTTACTTACATGATAAATTATTCTTTTATTGTTCATCTTAAATCGATAAAATTGTTGATTACAACAATAGATTGATAATTAAGAAATATGATGTTTTCCTTATTTCTTGTGATGACCTTTTAAAAATTTTATTTATTCATAAAATTAATTTATTACTTATAAAGGGGTTGTTTTTTTTCATTACAGTTGAGATCCTGAGTAAACCACTTTATTAGTATTCTCTCATTGGTTTAAAATATTTATCACCTCATATAACGTTACAACTACGTCACATCCTATTGAGACGGCGTTGTAAATTCGACTAGACGAATTTGCTGCCTGCCTTCAAATAACATTCTTCAAGGGGCAGCAAACAAGGCAAAATTCACCATAGAATGTCTGAGAATATTCGAAGTTCATTTCGATAATAAAACAATTTCTTATATAACGAGAAAAACATCGGTTTGAGAAGTTGTTTTCCACTGTTTCAAGCCTTTGACGCATGGATAATAGAACAGCAGAAAAAGCAAAATGAAAAGACATGACAAAACACATTCATTTTATAATTGTTTTAAATCGGCAAGGACGATTTAAAAATTTCATTAATTAATATAATTCTAAATCAATAATTGCAATATTTGTATTATTCTTTAGTTCACACTGAAATCTATTAGTTTCTACATAAAATAAAAACTTAACTAGTTTATAAAAATTAAAGGGATTTTTATTCTTTAATAATCACAGTAATAAATATAAGTTTAGGAAAATAGATGTTTATTGAAATTAAATTATATTACTTCAAGTCTTTGAACTCGCAGAGGAGACATTACTTGAGACACATCACTTAGATAGTATTGAGCTGTTTCTAGGAATTGAGATTTATAATCAAAAAGAAGCTTCTCAGTGTCAGAAGATACTGGAAAGAAAACTCACCTTTATTAGGATTATGCAACGATTTTGTAAATATAATATAACTTTAGATAATAAAAACTTGTAATTTTTTAGTTAATTATAACATATTCTGTAACAAAAATTCTTAATAAGCACTTCTTAAATAAAGTACAGCAAATAAGAACTTCTGCGTCAAAGTAAAAGCACAGGTTTGTGCAGTTTATATGGCCTGATAAAAAATATTTTAAAAACACTATTTCAACTGAACTCACTTTGTTTATTGTATTACGTTTTGAAAGTACTACAGCTAAATGTAAATTATTTGCAGTACACTATGCAGCAAAAATCTATATGCAAGGTAATAATTCCTTTAAAATTTATGTTTTTAAATTGTGCTAGGTCAATATGGATGCTTGAAATTTCTCAAATTAATTGGGATATAAGAAAAAACAACTACACTGCTCCAAACAATTGAAGAATTTTTAAGTAATTTATAAAATAACGGTATAAGTAAATTATTTTTGCATAAAATGGAAGAAAAGTCACAAATGCAAATTTTTCTCATTTCCCACTTCGCAGTATGCAAGAGTTTGACATCAAAGAGTATGATTCAGCAACAGTGAATGAGATAAAATAGAAGAAGAGTTACAAATGCAAATTTTTCTCTTTTTCATACATTTTTCATATTTGGTTTTCAATTTAATCTAAGACAAAATGGAAAAGTATGATTAACATTCAGTAAATACGTTTCGGTGAAAGTGATGGTTCAGTCAAATCATTTAACTAAATCAGAAGATTGGAGCTGATGGCCGGTTAGAAGGGGGTCAAACAAAATCCAAATTAGCAAAAGCCGTTGGAGTTTCACAAAGTGGGATTTGAAGGATCTGAAACAGTTTTTTGATGGCTGGGAATACAAGCTAAAGATCAGGGCAAGGTCGTACACGTGCATCAATACCCAATGAAGAATGTTATTTAATGCTAACGGAGCTATAAGGTACTAAAATATGAAAACCACTCTTCTTCAACAACACCTTTGCTCGGCTATTAGTATCACAGTTTCAACACAATCTTTCGAAACTGCATTTACTCTGTAAAGTTGTGTTCTCATTGATCAATAATGTGTGCTAGGTTAACATACATAAATAATTCTGTGGGGAGAACTCGGACTGTACCTTAAGGTTAACGAGTGCTGTCTCCCCAACACCAAGTGACCATCACACTTACTTGAATTCCATGCGGGCGCCTCAATCGCACGATTTATTAAATAAATCAACATTTGGTTAAAAATTGGAAGCAAGTAGCCACAACTCAAATAAAGGGACTTTGAGTCCTGTTAAGCATCAGACAAGAACACTGAATATCTTTGCTGGGTTTTCTGGGAATTGTTGAATGTGTCATCATAAAAACAAAATTTAACATAATGACACATTTAACAATTAATTCACAGGCAATTGAAAATTATATATAATAAAAAAACAATTAACAATTTAAAGAGTAATTATGACATATTATACATTGTTATTTACAAACTTTACAGGCATTATGCACACTTTATTGTGAAAAGGAAAAATATGATATGAAAGATGGTAACTATATACAGGTGTAATATTCATGCAAATTTAACAGTCTCAAAAAGCATCTCAGGTTTATAAGTTTAAAAAAGTGTATAAGATTTTAAAAATTCATCATGAAATAGTTTTTAAGATTCTTCAAAAATTTAACAGCAAGGCATCAACACGCCTTAAGGAAAAGGGCAACAGAACTTGAAAAGAAGGATAAATGAATGGCCGAATATTTTTTTTCTGACGGATACCATTTTTCTCTCTTTATATTGATAATAATTATATATTCATATGGGGGTGGCGTGCCAATAGAAATAATCCTGCATTCGCTCATGGAAGTGTCTGATATGATGAATGGGGAGTTATGTTCTTTACTACCATCTCCATTGATGAGCACAACAATTTTAATGTCATTTGAAATGGAGCTTTGAGAGATATTCAATATATAAATCAAGTCCTGAAACCTATTGTACTTACACTGAAACAATTGTAGATCAATTCATGTTAATTGACGACAAATGAAGGTCAAATCGTGCTATGAAGAATATCCATTTGGAGGAAACAATTATGTGAATTGAATGACCAACATGCTCTCTAAACATCAACCCAATAGAGCATGTTTGGGACATAATAGGCAGATGAGTTGCTGGATGCCTACCAGTGGGTCAGAAAGCAAGAACTGAATTGCCTCGTCTGATCAGATAGTAAAGCAAGTCTTTATGCATTTTGCAATCCGAAAGCTATCAGTCCTTTAGCCAGGCAAATTCAAGAGGAACTTAACAACCAACAAAACATCTCCCTCTGCTGGATAAAGGCTCATATAGGATTTAAAGGGAACGAAATGGCAGACCGCCTAGCAAAAACTGCTGCTTCTTCAGATGAACCGGAAATCCATCTCCCTCTTCCTCGGTCTTACTTCAAAAGGATCAGGAAAATTGCATTAATTCATGATTGGCAAACTCTGTGGGATCAGAATACCACCGGACGCCCAGTATACTCCATCTTGCCAAAAGTGAATTTGAACCAACAGTGCTGGACAAGACAAATAATGATTTTTGTAACGGGACATGGCCCATTTCCAAGTTACCTGCATAGAATAGGAGTACAACCTAGTGATAGCTGTGCATGTGGAGAAGAAGGTATCCAATTCATTACGCTACAACATGCCCCATCACGAGTTCCTGGCACTTTACTACCCCCAGTGACAATCTGAAAAGTGTCTGGCTCAAAGACATCACCATCAACAAGGCAGCAAAGCTAAAAATTATTAACTTTATAAACTTTCTCCTCGAATATAGGGACTTAATAATTCCAGAGGAATAGGAGAATAGTGATGCCCGTGGCGGAGATCACCTGGAAGATGATGAGCCGTAAAATCCGCATACTCAATCTCTCTCATATTCTACATTTAGACATTTCTCTCTCTACCTGCAACATTTCGCCTGTTTTTCATCTCCTTGTATATAGTTCATTATTAATTGTTTACTATTTTATCACCATCATTCCAGCGCTCTTACTTAATTACTTAATCACAATTATTATCATCTTGTTGTATTGACTTATTTTAATATATTATGTATAACCTATCTAAACTTTTTGTATATATAGCTTAGAATTTCATATGACCTAACTTACCTTGAGCCGATACACCCAACTACCAAATCCATATGCTAAATGCATTAACTATTCATTAATCATTATTACCTCATCAATTTGCAGTAAGTGCAGGTATATGTATTCAATTCTGTTTTATCATTCTTAACTTCCTTTTGTTTTTCCATTTATTTTCTTTATTTCTAATATGCATGCAATTTGATTTGGATTTTATATGCCTGTCTTACCACATCCTGCCATGTGTTTTGTCATACACCTATTTTGAATGCTTCTTACGTGTTAACTCTCAATTACTTATGTTAACTCTCAATTACAATCCAATTTGTGTAAAATAGTATACTTTACTACCCACTTTAATGTGTAATTGTAATAATTTTCAGTGCTCCATATGATTGCAAGCATAATTGTATTGTCTTGTATGTACTGTTTTCAGTTTTCTTTTCTCTCAAGCGGGTCCATCAAATCTGGTAAAACTCTTTCAGGGTTAGGTACAGGGACCTCTGCTGGTGTTTACTTTACCTCCATGAATTTTTCCAAGAATTGGAAATAATTGTTTTGGAAGAGTGTGGGACAGAATACCCCATCCATTCATTAATAGCCCCATTTACTTGATGTTTCAAATATGTGCAATTTTTCTCGCCGTGGGGGAAATCATACCGAATATAATTCTCATATAGTGAAAACAATTTTCTTTTATGAAAACACCTGTTTTATTTGTTTTTCTCATGGGACAAACTGTGTATATTTTTCTTTATGTACCCAAATGCTCAATAAAATGCATTTTTTTTTGCCACACAAATATTTCATGTCATATAGCCTACTACGTTTGTCACTAATGTATCAATTAACCGAATATTTCTCAGGTACAAAATCAACCCACAACCACAAAAATCTTTTAGTTGTTTTGAGATGTATATTACAGATGAGTGGATATGAAAACACGAACTAATTTTATATGATAATCGTAAAATGTGAAATATAATATACCCGTAATAAAAGATTAATTTTTTTATGAGTTTTCAAAACAGTGTGTATATGTCTTTAATGCATTTCAAAATTTTAATTACCTTGTTGCTTATTTTTCAGTCATCAGAAAAGAAATAGATTTAAGTTAAAATTCAATAAGCAACTATTTGTGATTGATAGTATTTTCAAAAACTATTTGTTTTGTTTTAGAATTCAGCTTTGAATTACCAGAACAAAATTAAATCAACACTATAACTGTAAGTAGTTCACAAGAAAGCAAGAACTGAGTCTATCTGAAAGAACGTGTAGACAAAATCAGCAGTAAAATCAGGCGTTGAAATATCATTTGTTATATTTTTTCCTTTACCTATATAGCTTCAGTAATTTATTTGATTTTAAACTACATCCAGTATGATGAAAAAAAAATTAATTTGAACCTTAAAAATGGGCTTGATTTGGATTGTACTGATAGAACTTTAAAAAGGGCAAATATACTTTTCAAATCAAAGTTTCAGAGAATTATATTATATGATGTTGGGAGCTTTTATTGCCAATAAAAATCCAATTTTGGCATTTTTTCTAAGTAAAAGTAGTAGCTCAACATACCAGAATGTGGGTGTGTGTTTCGGTATACTTCGTTATTCCTAGCCAAAATAGGGGTACTACATACTAGAACTTTCGCAAACCAAATATTTAATATTATTTGAGAAACATTCTTCGGAATCATAATGCCATTGGCGATCATTTTTATAAACTCGTGCAGACCGGTAAAACAGTTAGTAAAATAGAAAAACAATGTATTAGATTGTTAAGATCTGATTTCTTTTTTTACCAAGCTACTTTTTCTTTATAAATAAAATACGATAGAAAGAATCACTTTAAATGCACTTTAAGAAACGCATATAAAATAGGGTTCCTACTTAAACACAACACTCAATTTTCATTTTATTGATTGCACTTCACCATACCTGTTCAGGTTGATACCAAAGCAGTTGGATTTGTCTTCAATGACACTACAGAAATGTTCATTCCTCTCACTTTTCTCAGCCAAGTTTTTTTCCCGTTAAGTATGTTTTATTTTGCTTTAAGAGTATGCTTCTTAAATATATTTTCGTAAGGGAGTACTTTCGTTGGTACTGCTTTCTTTTTAAAAAAAAATTTCAAGTTTTTATAAGTGTTGGAGGCTATTTTTTAGAATTCCATTTTTTGGAATTGTCTTTTAATATTTTTTCGTCTACTTCCAAAGTTTTCTTATTTACTTCAATTAATAACCACATTCGTTTATTCAACTGTGACAAATCCTTAACGGAATTGGCTCTATCTCTCTTGACAAACAAAAGTTCATAAATTGAGTTGTTAAAATGAAACGAAACCAATAACAGAACAAGAGATCACAAACTATTGCCTTTTCTATGTCTTTACACGGGAAACACAGGAATTGGATTTGGCACCACAGTTCTTTTCCATCAAATGGTATCCATATGCCGTCGATTATTGTTCCCACTCTGTCTGGAATACTTGCATGTGATTTTTAGTTGTTCAAGAATAAATCAAGTTATCGGGCGTTATATAAAAAGGAATTAACAAATAATTGAAAAAATATCAGATCATAAAAAGTAAAAAAAAGAAGTAAGAACTTTTTGTCAGAAACTAAGTTTGCAAAAAATGGGATTTTTAAGAATTTTAATTCGTAAATTGAAGTTAAAATTATCTTTAATGTCAGTGCAAGGACTAACCATTACTTCATAAAAATGTGGATGTTTCTAAATTAGAGGTTCGTAAAAACGAGTGCCTATTGTATATTGATGCAAGACATGATTCCTATTTAAATCAGTAGCATTCTAAAAGGTTAATTAACAGTGATCATTGTAGGTGAACTGAACAGATTATAATCTCACGGAAAATGTTTGGAGGTTCTTATAATTTATATGTGAAAAATTATCAAGAAGGTTTTTTATTTTAACTTGCTCATTAATTTGCTTGCATATTAACTTATATAAACATGTTTCTTTAGAAAAAGTTTGTGCTTGTAATAGTTCAAAATTGATGAAAACTCACAACAGCCAAAAATTGATGAAATCGACACAATTTTAGAGGAAATGGTTTTGAAAATATAAGTAGTGTGCATAGTGTAGCCATTATTGTGTCTTCGTCCTGAAAAAGACTTTGCCAACAATTATATTTTAGTTAAAATGTCTTGAAAAATGTATGACAAATTTTTAAACTCATTTGGTTAATCAATTTATAGCATAAAATCTATGAAAGAATTTCACTGGTGCCTCATAACATTGAAATCCACCGCATTTAATTTTTTCCAACAATACTAACTGCCTAAAAATATTTAAAAAATTATTTTGATAATATTTAATTCGAATAGTATATTACAAATTAAATGCTTAAATGTATATTAAAATTAAGGTGAATTATCTAGTTTTTTATTTCAATGGTAATATTGTAGCTTTATTCTTACTCGTAAGAAGAAGAGCATAATCTTTGTAATTCTGGGTTTCAATACAGTTGCTCACATCAAAAAATTGGATTTCTGGTTTCGTGGTTTTAAATTTTAGGAAGCTGTAAAATGTTGCACCTTCCATAAGTTCACCATCCTATAAGAAAACAAAATTTGTTAAATTATTTTAAATCAAGATTAATTGGATATAAATATCACATGTATAGTGTGCTCTAACATATAAAAGCAAATTCATCTCATAACTTATTGAAGAATAACTTATCTCACTATAGAATTAGTAGCTAAATCTCTTACAAAATTAATGAGCTAATTTAAAAAAAAATTTCCCTATTTGTATGAAAATCAGAATGTATGTATATACACATCTGTGAAACAGTCACATACGAATCTTAGCTTAAATAAAAAAATAATTATTTGTTTCACTTTTTATTAGTTGAAAAAGTTAAATAATATTTTGTTTAATTTGAAATCTAAAAAGTGTATAAAAATTGCCATAATTTTTTATGGCTAGAGCATAATCATGATCAATCTGTACAAAATAAGTGAGGTTAAATGACAATATAAAATTATGTTTTTATAAATATAATTTTATAAAAAATGTAAATATAATATTAAAACGATTGAAGTTACACAGTGGGTGGTCGAATAACGAACATAATCCGTTACAAGACTATGTTCTTTATCCGAATTATTCGTAAACCTTTCATCGATTTACCACAGAATTTTTAATGAAATCGATTAATTCTTTCTGGAGACCCTAAAAATTAAATTTAAAAAAGGATGTATAATTTGTTAGTAAGAGTTTCTTTAAAATATAATACCATACGTATAGACTTGTATATTTATCAGTCCTTTTCATTTTTGTTATGGGGCATTAAAAACATGTATATGTCGATTGCTCTTCTCTCTTTTTAAGACTTTCCGGAAGAAATTAATAGTGTTGTTGTAAAGATCCCTAAACTTAATTGATATCAACTTGGTTTGAGTACCATTCTCAGACCATTGCTATGATATCTTACTTCTTCAACGAATGAACAAGGGGGGGGGGGATAATAAAAATGAAATCAGTTTCGGTTTTAAATAAAATCGAAACCGGAGCTGATGGTCTACTTTAGATATAAAAATTATGTAGGAAAAATTTTTTTTTCCAGTATAGAACTTTGAAATGTAATGCAAGCGACATAATTCAAGAGAGATGAAAAATGATTTTTGGTCCGTTGAGTTTGGTAACCCTGCACCATCATGCTCCAAGAGCCGAGAATTGTTCCTTAGAATTCATTTTAGTTCGTTATCCGAATATGTGTTCGTTGTCCGAACACAAAAATCTTTCATGAAAGTGATTGCATTTGTCCGTAGTACGAACTGTTCGTTTATCGATCACCCACTGTACTTCTTTTATCAGCAATTTCAGTTCGCAGTTAAACACATGAAAAAAAAATAAGTCAAATTATTATAAATGTTTTTCTCTCATTAAAATGATGAATAAACGTTGTAATAAGTGTTATATCCGAAATTACTCAACATTCATTAAATATGAGTATACTTTTAAAACACATACACTTATTATATTATGACTTAGTAAAAGCCTTTTTAGTTAAACGATTTTGCAAATATTTACCAGTTCTTTCTGAATGACTGCGTGTTTGACTGGAACGCCATATTCAACCTTTTCATCAACTTCTTCATGCCATCCATTCTATTTGAAATCAGAGACAAATATTTAAATAGTAGACAAATATTTATATAGTTGTAGAGACAAATATTTATAAGATAAAGATTAAGTAAATTTTAACGTTATTTTGAAACAGTAATTCACATTTTTAAGAAAATTGCTTTCTTAGTTAACTTAAATTTCAAATGATAACTTTAGGTGTAATTTTTATTTGAATTATTCACACCACAATACAGAATGCTTTTACATATTGATATGAAGTTTCGAGCACTTGTGTTTTTATTACTGATAATTAATTACGATAATACAATATTGATAGAACAAACATTTTCTAAAAAGGTGATTGGTTTGTTATTGTATTAGGCCAGTTTCTTCAATTGTAAAAAAAAAAGAAAAAAATTTATCTATCTTATTTTTGTTTTAAGAAAATGCATTTTTAGTTTTCTAAAATATGATTGGTTTTCAGTATTCGTTTGAAAAGATCAATGACGTCATTTCTTCATTAAAAAAGCGTCGCACACATCGATTGCATACAACTGAGTCATATCTTATTTCCTCACAAAATTACTGATTAGGATACCGGAATGTCTAGAAAATAATGAGAATTTAGTGAATATGTATGTTACATAATTGAGAAAGTTTATTTTCGTTTTTTTTTTTTTGTTATTTATCAGTTGTTCAATGTAAATAATTTTTTTTAACTTATAAGGAAACTTCGATTATTATTCATCTAAAAAACAAATTGATCATCGTTATGAGAAATGATTTATAAGAAGAATAAAAAAAGTTCTTCACAATTTATATATTTACACATTTGCTTTACTAAACAGTTATAGTTACTTTTAATTAAAGTCTTATAACTATACGATTTTAAGAATCATAAAAATATAAATTATAATTTAGTTGAATTTTTAATTAAAATGTTATTGAACAATACCGTTCCATCCAAATTACATGAATATACAAACATTTACCTAAACCTAATTAGAATATATATGTCGAATATCTAAAATTCATTTAATTAACTATTTCTAAAAATTCGTTGTTTTGCCATTCATTATTTCACTTTTATGGTTGGAAGCATGAGTTGAGAAAATTATAAGATAATAAAAAGAATCGTTATTAGATATATCTCTGATTTATCTCATATTATCTTAGTTTTAAGCAAATGATATAAAACAAATTTATTAATTTTGGTTATTGCCATTTTTTGATGTATTTTGTTTAACAATATTCATATAAAAATCTAGATGGCTATTTTTAATAAGTTTAAAGAATCCATCACAAATGCCTAGAATATATTATCAGAAAAATAATAGGATAATCCTGGGGCCTGAGCAGCTACCAGGCGCGTCGGCAGGTGGTGGATAGCCGAACGTCCTGTAAGAATGACCGGATATGCGTGAATACAGAATCAGAGGCCGCGAACCATCTCCCGAAACCCTGGTGTTAAGCGACCCGTGCCTAGAGCTATTTGGCACCGCGGTAATGGTGTCTTAACGGAGCCTATAGTTTCCTGCCGAACTTCTAGAGCTTTTTTGTCTTGCCTACTAACTCAGGCAATGCTAGGTGGACTGTTGTATTATAACCTAGGCCTATTAATTGTTATCTTATAACTGAAAAGGCAAAAGAACTAACAAACCTTTCTGCATTTGCAGGTGAAACCTCTGAAGTAGACCTCGCTGAAAAAGACAAGGGAACCCAGAGGCAATCTAGTGAAGGAGCAGCAATGAATCCTTTACAGCAGCAATGAATCCTTTACAGCAGCAATGAATCCTTTACAGCAGCAATGAATCCTTTACAATAGTTTTCCAACTAGAGACGAATGGGACAACAACATGTTCGAAACTAAAACAGGAGATCTAATCTGGTACGCAGATGGATCACTGAAAACAGCCTCTCAGGACTGGAAGTATGTGGCGTGTCACCAAGAACAAGTTTATCTGTAAGCCTTGGGCGATACGCTACGGTCTTCCAGGCAGAAGTTTTGGCCATTATCCACTGTCTGCGACTAAATAAGAGAAAGGGCTACCACGGTAAGCGGATTCTCATTTTTAGTGATAGTCAAGCCGCTTTAAAACCTCTCAGTTCTTTCGAAATCAAATCTAAAATGATTTTGGAATGCAGAAACCTTCTTACAGACCTGGCAACTACAAATAATGTGATCCTAGTATGGGTGCCAGGGCACAAAGGTATAAATTTTAATGAAAGGGCCGATGAACTTGCTAAACAAGGATCCTCTTTTGTCCCCATCAGTACAGAACCTTTTTGTGGGATCAATTTGAAGACCGCAAAAACCAATGCTCTTAGATGGAAAAAACAGAAGATGTATGAAACTTGGCTCGACACTTCTGGTCAAACCCACGCTAAATGTATGATCGGTGGATCATCAGCGAAGATAGCCTCTGAAATTCTATGATGCTCTAGGCAGAAGATACGTTTAATCGTAGGCTTCATAACTGGGCACTACTATTTCAGAAAACATCTCCATAAAATGGGGCTGTTTCAGCAAGGCCCTAGCTGCAGGAATTGTCACATGCAAGAGGAAACGGCCAAGCATATCATTTACGAATGCGAGGCCCTTGTCCTCCCTAGATTAACTTTTTTAGGCATCATCCATACTAGAAAGCTACACCTAGACTCCATTAAATGATTATCGGACTTTATTAATAAAGTGGGTGACTCGAGCAACTGGAATTAGGAAACATTGGATTTGGAATTAACAGTACAAAATGCTGATAAAAGCAGAGGTGCCCAATGACATACAAACCCAATTTTCAGAAGAAGACGAAGAATATGATAATGATTTAAATAAATAATGCACAAGAGTAGCAAATGCATTAAAACAATACAAACATTTACTTTTTTAACTATATCTCAAGCGAATAAGGCAATTTTCTTTAAAAAGTTATATATTTAAATTCACAATAAGTTAAAAAACATGGAAATTAACTGAAATAATTTATAATTATTTAACATTTTAAATTCAAACGACATTTTTATAATTTTTCTGTTTGTGTATTTTGAATTTAAAATGTTAGAGTTATTTCAGGACTACTTACCGTTGAAATATACGTTTCTTTTACGTAAGTAGCGTTCAGAATTTCATCATAATATAACCCAGCCCATACATCGCACTCAATATCTCTTGTGAAATCCTAAATATGTAAAAATAAAAGAAAATTGTTTAGTAATTTTATCCAAGTGCATTTAAAAATAGTAATTTGCTTACATGTAACAAAAAACAATATCACTAAGAAAAAAGGAAAACAAGTAATCCTGAATTTTTTTTACAATTACTCTCACAATTTGAATACAAATAATATACACTTTTATATTGTCTTATAATTATTTTATCAGTTAAAATCACAAACAAAATATCGTTGTTATTAATTGTTAAAAGATATTCTTGTCAAATAAAATGTAATGGCCATCTATACCTAATAATAACATTTTGCGCAACTTTCATTCGCACTTAAAACAGTTTGCTACTATATTTGCATGAATTATATAAGATATCGGTAAGTAAGGAATACAACGATTCCGGATACAAAAAATATTGAGTAAATGATGTTTTCGGATTATCTCGCAAATAAAGAAAGCAGGCTGCTTTTTAATGCTTGGAAGTAGCGTTGAACAATACCTTTGATTTTATGCATACATGATGATATGTGGTGTTAAAAATTATCTTTGGAACTCATGAAGATCAAGTACAGAAATACTGATAATGTGGTAAGTAGCATAATCCTGATACCTTTGATTTTATGCATTTATTATTATTATTCCTGTACCTTTGATTTTATGCATACATGATGATATGTGGTGTTAAAAATTATCTTTGGAATTCATGAAGATCAAGTACAGAAATACTGATAATGTGGTAAGTAGTATAATCCTGATACCTTTGATTTTATGCATTTATTATTATTATTCCTGTACCTTTGATTTTATGCATACATGATGATATGTGGTGTTAAAAATTATCTTTGGAACTCATGAAGATCAAGTACAGAAATACTGATAATGTGGTAAGTAGCATAATCCTGATACCTTTGATTTTATGCATTTATTATTATTATTCCTGTACCTTTGATTTTATGCATACATGATGATATGTGGTGTTAAAAATTATCTTTGGAATTCATGAAGATCAAGTACAGAAATACTGATAATGTGGTAAGTAGTATAATCCTGATACCTTTGATTTTATGCATTTATTATTATTATTCCTGTACCTTTGATTTTATGCATACATGATGATATGTGGTGTTAAAAATTATCTTTGGAACTCATGAAGATCAAGTACAGAAATACTGATAATGTGGTAAGTAGCATAATCCTGATACCTTTGATTTTATGCATTTATTATTATTATTCCTGTACCTTTGATTTTATGCATACATGATGATATGTGGTGTTAAAAATTATCTTTGGAATTCATGAAGATCAAGTACAGAAATACTGATAATGTGGTAAGTAGTATAATCCTGATACCTTTGATTTTATGCATTTATTATTATTATTCCTGTACCTTTGATTTTATGCATACATGATGATATGTGGTGTTAAAAATTATCTTTGGAATTCATGAAGATCAAGTACAGAAATACTGATAATGTGGTAAGTAGTATAATCCTGATACCTTTGATTTTATGCATTTATTATTATTATTCCTGTACCTTTGATTTTATGCATACATGATGATATGTGGTGTTAAAAATTATCTTTGAATTCATGAAGATCAAGTACAGAAATACTGATAATGTGGTAAGTAGTATAATCCTGATACCTTTGATTTTATGCATTTATTATTATTATTCCTGTACCTTTGATTTTATGCATACATGATGATATGTGGTGTTAAAAATTATCTTTGGAACTCATGAAGATCAAGTACAGAAATACTGATAATGTGGTAAGTAGTATAATCCTGATACCTTTGATTTTATGCATTTATTATTATTATTCCTGTACCTTTGATTTTATGCATACATGATGATATGTGGTGTTAAAAATTATCTTTGGAATTCATGAAGATCAAGTACAGAAATACTGATAATGTGGTAAGTAGTATAATCCTGATACCTTTGATTTTATGCATTTATTATTATTATTCCTGTACCTTTGATTTTATGCATACATGATGATATGTGGTGTTAAAAATTATCTTTGGAACTCATGAAGATCAAGTACAGAAATACTGATAATGTGGTAAGTAGTATAATCCTGATACCTTTGATTTTATGCATTTATTATTATTATTCCTGTACCTTTGATTTTATGCATACATGATGATATGTGGTGTTAAAAATTATCTTTGGAACTCATGAAGATCAAGTACAGAAATACTGATAATGTGGTAAGTAGTATAATCCTGATACCTTTGATTTTATGCATTTATTATTATTATTCCTGTACCTTTGATTTTATGCATACATGATGATATGTGGTGTTAAAAATTATCTTTGGAACTCATGAAGATCAAGTACAGAAATACTGATAATGTGGTAAGTAGTATAATCCTGATACCTTTGATTTTATGCATTTATTATTATTATTCCTGTACCTTTGATTTTATGCATACATGATGATATGTGGTGTTAAAAATTATCTTTGGAACTCATGAAGATCAAGTACAGAAATACTGATAATGTGGTAAGTAGTATAATCCTGATAGAGATGCACGTTGCTGATTTCATGAAGATTGGATGAATGCAATTCTGGAAAATAACGCTTTCTGGTACAAAAATCTATGCCATACAATAGGAATCTTGATATGTTACACCAGCATGCTTCTCTTTACCAAGCACTGAGTTGAGTTCTACCAGTTAGAAGCAGCCAGGTGGAATCTTCGTGATTTTAAAACAGAGACCAGAATCTCGATATGTAGATTTCGATATACATTTTATTTCAACCATGTACAATCATCATCATACCAGACCAATTTTAATTAAGAGAGTCAATGAAGTTGTATTCAAGTTTATCTATTATCAAATACAATAAGAAATAAAAATTTGAAAAACGAAGCCTTCGGAAAAACTCATATTTGTAAATATGTATTGTGCTATCGACTGTGGTACCAGAGACATCTACTTACCTTTCTGGAACGATTACAGTCTGTGATTAGCTATCCATCTGCACTAGCGTATCATTTTATCTTAACTTCACATCTTTCTTTTTCTAATACATACTGATTTCGATTTTCGCCTCAAGTGTGCATGTTTATAATGGCTACATTTAACTGTAGAAAACATTTCTAAAGGTAAGTATACCGGTTTAATTAGCCCGTACACAAAAGTGACCGTTGAGCGAGTAACGAGCAAAACAAATGACATTTGTTAACAACTACAGTTTTTAAATACCAGACACTTTCATTCTTCCTCAGTACGTCACAATACACGCTTCAGATGTAATTCCTATAAATCGAATACCTTTTCCATTCTTTGCATTTTTTTATAATACATGTTACTTCAGTGTCCGAAATACTCATTAAATAATATTTTTCGCTTATTACATGGTTTCAACCCTCTTTCAACGAGCTCATTTTCAAAAACTATAAATGATCACAATTTTTTAGCTTGTCATAGTATGTATAAATTAGTGAAATAAATTACCGACTTTTTTTCATTTTAGATTTTATTAATCATATTTTTCAGTTATTGGTATTTGTTTGCGCATGCGTGCACATCACGTGATATTGTTTTGAACAAAGCAGATATAGTTTGGAAATTGAGTAGAACGATTATGTTTCTCGAGCGGGAATCAATCCCCATATCCTTTGTTATGTTTGTCCGTGTCTGTAATAAATAATTTAAAAAGACACTGGTCCGTCGTATGAGTGATTAATTATTATATAATCTACACATCTCTTAACCATAAAATCAACATAGTGGACTGCCGAGTCCGCTGTCGTACCAATGAATTATGGATAAACTAAATCGATTAAAAGGAGCTATCAAAACCTCGATAACGAAACTCGAAAATTTTGTGAAAGAATTTTCTGAAACGGATTTATCTGGTACAACAGTGAGTGAATTGAAGGTTAAATCTAAAAAAGTTAGAACACCCCGAAATCGCATTGATCATATTCGTGAGCAATATTATGATTTACCGAACATCAGTGAAATTCCAGACGTTGAAAATGACTTGGAAAATATTGAAACAAGACTAGAAAATTTGGGATAAAGCTTAAATTATTTATTGATTTATTTAAGAATGTAAATTATTCAAATTGTTCGAATACTTCTTCACCAGAATGTTCTGAATCAAAAGGGAATCGAACCTGAAATACCACTCCCTATATTTTTATTGGAAGGTATGAAGAGTAGTCTAATTTTAAAAATCACACATTTCTGGAACATCTTATTTCAAATAATGAATATTTAAATGAAACTCAAAGTGCATCGTTAAAAGGTGATCTGAAACAAATAGAAACGTCAGATGATTCATTTGAATCTTTATTCGCAGCTCGGACTGAGCGTTTTGAGAATTGCCGAATTTTGGTCGACACTCATATTCTTATCATTATTAATTATGACAAAATACAATTTTAATCATCTAAAGAATTGAGAAACTTGGTTGACCATTTGAAAACAATATGTTACAGCTTTAAAAGTTTTGAATTACTCACAAATTCTTTATTGGATGTTTGACTGGTAAACATCGTGCTTCAAAAGCTCGATAAAGAAACAATAAAGCAATTTGAGTATACGTTAAGGTCAACTCAAGTACCTGAATATGAAACATTAATTTCATTCTTAGAAAAAAGAAGCACAATTCTTGAGAGCGTAAATCGCAATCCTCTTTCGAAGAACATAAATAAGCTCTCTAATAAAACAAAATCTTTGATGATTAACGCTAACGATAAACCCAAATCGTATTGTTGTGCATTGTGTAATCATGATCATTCTTTGAATAAATGCTCTAATTTTTAAAAATTAGATGTTAACAAAAGATGCGAGATAGTGAAAGAGAAAAAACTTTGCACTAATTGTCCTGATAAAAATCATACACTTAGTTCTTGCTATTCTAAAATGTGTTGTTTAGTGTGTTCTAAACGCCATCATTAAACGCCTTATCGCGAAAAAAGTGTGATCAAAGATGGTGGCGTTGATTGTTTGACATTCGAAGGAAAGGCAAATGGTACTTTTGCTCAAGTCGAAGTGAATTGCTCGGCACCCAAGAATAATATAATAAATAAAATTGAGACTGTTTCTTGTTTCTAATCTTTGAGTAAAACTTAATTGAAAAACAAATTCTGAGAAAAACAAATCTGTTTTGTTGAGTACGGTCTATATTTTATTTTTGGATAAATTTAAAAAGAAAATTATAAAATACGATACACAATGGACTCAGCCTCGAATATTAATTGTTTAACAAACGAATGCCCTTATATGTTGGGGAATTAAAAGAAAAATAATTAATGCTTTTGTTTCTGGATTAAATGGGTTATCTTACAATATAAAATCAAAGATAAATACAGTTATTTCAAATTCCAAAGAAAGTTTTATAGAAAATGCAGACGTTTTTACTGTTCCAAAAATTACAGATTTAACACCAGTTTCTCATTTGGATATTTCTTCAATCACTTTGCCTAACTTTGTTGAGCTTGCTGACCCAACATTTTACAAACCAGGAAAAATACATGAACTGGTTGGTGCTGAATTATTTTTTAAAACTCTAAAGCACAATACATTCAATGTTAATAATAAGCTCTTGATGTGTGATTCTGTGTTTGGTTGGATAGCCACTGGTACTCTAAACAATACCCAATCTTCTTATCAGGTATTGTGTTGACTTTGAAACAATTTTGGGAGTTCAAATCTATTGGAATAAAACATGAAGACCTCAAACTTTCAGAAGGTGATAAAGCTATGGAGATATTTGAAGAAACAACTACTTTTCGAAATGGCCGTTACCAAGTTGAACTACCTTGGAAAAAAGACTGGAAAGATTTAAAATTGAACGACAATTTTATCGTTGCAAAAAAACGTTCGCAAGGTTTGCGAAAAAGACTACGTAAAAATCTAGAGTTACACCTTCAATGTAATGATTCTTTGAAAGACTATTTAAAGCAAGGAATAATCGAACGGGTTGACGAAAATGAAGCTCAAGTCGTAGAAAAAACCTATATATTATTTATCACATGAAACAGTCTATAAAGAAGATAGACTTACAACTAAATTCAGAATAGTATTTGACGCCATCTCACATGATAATGATGAACTTCCCCTGAATGATTGTCTATGGACTGGCCATAATTTGATCCCAAATCTCTTTAATCTACTTATTCATTTTCAATTGAATAAAATTCCCATCTTCTCTGATGTAAAGGAAGGCTTTCTGCAGGTTTCCTTGTCGGAAAAAGACAGCGAGGCAATGCGTTTCTTGTGGTTTGAAGAAGCAAATGGAAAAACTCGATCCCCAAATTTACAGATTCAAGTGCGTTATTTTCGGAGTAAATGCCATTTCAGTTGTCAGCTACCATCAAGAAACATTTAAAAGGTTTTAAAAATAAATATCCTGTCACTGTGGAATTGTTAGAGACATGTATCTACGTTGATGACCTTTTATCTGGTGGAGACAATCTACATGATGTTCTTGTAATTTCTCGTGAAGCTAAAAGTCATAATGTCTCAAGCCAGTATGAACTTGAGGAAATGGATCGCTAATGATTGTGAATTGATGAAACAATGGAAGAAGAAGAATTTGATGTACAATCTCCTCTGAAATTTATTAGTCTGGCATCAAATTTCACAAAGGTACTTGACTTGGCATGGAACATAACAGAAGATTGTTTAATCTTTGGCATCCAAGGTCTGGATGGATAAAACCAACAGTATTTTAGTATCATAGTCTGTATGAAGTATGATTCAGATTTTTCTTTACCTATATTACACTGAGTTTGTTTACTTATAATAGAATTTTTTAAAAAAAGCATTTACTTGTGACGCAGAATTCAAAATATATAAGACAAATTGTCATTATGGACTCACAGTCATATATACCTCAACTTGTACAAAATTTGTAAGATAGTTACCTTTCCCTTGTATTCCATCTCATCTCTTTGCATTTGAAATACCTCCTCTGGAGATGCCATGAAAACAAATAAAGAATCTCCCGGTTTTTCAAAGTAGTCTCCGCGTATAATAGGACGAATATGGCATCGACCAGATGGAATATTTGTAATGTACAAAAGACCTGAAAATAACAAGAAAATGTTTATTTTATAGAGAAAAATATTTTCTTAACTCAATCTCTGATTACAAACATTGGTCATTTCTTTCATTTTTATTCAAAACTGTTTGGATGACATTATGCATATATTTATAAAGTTACTTATTACTATCTGAGCTAACAACTTTGCTATAAATTCATTAAATGATGTATTTAATTGTTCAAGAATGCTTAGATTTTGTAATTTGTACATGCAAACAAAATGATGAAAATGCATAGTATCCAACTGTTTTCTTAGTAAAAAATCATAGTTTTAGTGAAAATATAGAGAAGTCAAATTAGGAAGTATTAAATACTATAATATCAAATTAATTTCTTCATTCTGGAATCAGAAACTAATCAAACACGATTACAAAACTCGATACCACTTTACAAAATTCAAAGTTCTCTAGAATATTTCTATTAAAATATACTATAGTAATGCTTAAAATATTTTAAAACAAATAATATTGTAAGTACAAGCAAGGAAAATAAATGCGTATTATGAATAATAAATACGTATTATGAAAGCATAAAAATGAACGATACAGGATTTCAAAAGTTATTTTACAACATCCTAATAATATTAAAAGATAAAATAAAAATTACAGAGCAATAGATCTAAAATTTTTAGATTACCAATTTATATACATCAAATATTTAAAACTATTTATTCACAGTAGGAAAATTATTTATCAAATTTATATCCCAATAAATTCATACATGAAGTTAATGATTAAGAAAACAAAACTTTCAATTTAATAAAATTGTGGATTTTCTAAATATTTCAAAACGAAATGTAATGAAACTCAACGTTTGAAATAATATAATATGTATACTTTTTCATAATTAATGCATCTCACTGAAAAACAGTAGAGAATATATTGATTGAAAACATCTAAATTTGCCCTCTCACTATCTATAGATTTAAATCAAACAAAACATAGCAGATACAGTAGAGCGTTGTATTTGAAATTGGCACACGACATCAAAAGAAACATTTCAATCTGATAAAGTAAAAATCGATTAAATATTCGTAACGATACATCAAAATTTGTAAGCTTAATGAATACATCACTTTGAGATAAAAAATTCAGAATACAATTTCTTTAAAAAGCATTTTCCCCAGTTTAGTTTATTCTCATCTTTCAATACACTAACAGTTTTCATTTATTGATTGCAGAATTAATGTTATCTTTTTCGTAAGTATATTTCATTGCAAAGGAGAAATTTCAATCATATAACTGTATTCTAATGATAAATATTCCAATTAGTGCTAGGAAATAGTTCTAAATTTATGAACATTTCTAAGCAAAAATGTTCAGAAGGCAAATTCAAAGAATTCCAATTCTGCGTTTGTTGTGAGAGAAAGAAATTGGTTCTCTCTCTCTTTTACGTAATTGAATATATTATTCAGCTAAAGTGTTTCGTAATGTGAAACGTTCATTTCTGGCACTCTACCAAACGCTACTGTATTATTACAAAACAGCTGCCTCTCTTTGTTGAATTTCTAACTGTGAATGTACAACCTTGATCTTGGTTCGTTTTGCTTGTAGAGGTATCTCTCATCTTTTTTTATAACTCAGTTCTAAAGAAATGACACAGAATAATTTCACCGCGCAATTTTAAAGTACAGAGGTGGTAAACAATAGTCAGGACATTTATATAATCGAATTATTTATATCTAAATGTCTTAAAAGTAAAAAGGTTCGGAACTTGAAAAAGTTAACTCGTGTCTTTGTGTGTGTGTGTGGTTTTATAATATATAACATTTCTTATAGTAAATTATTTACTTTTTAGCTCAAATAATATTTTTTTAAATATATAATTTATTAAGAAAATAGTTATGAAAACTGAATACTTCATTTTTCTTAAATTTTATAATTGAAATAAATTTTTTAAAAATTTACAGGGATATATATATATATTTTTTTTTACTTTTCTACCTTTAATATTTTGTATTCTCGATCTTACCTAAAGCGTTTAGACATTTTAAATTATTATTGAATATATGTGAGAAAATTATTAAGTATTCTAAAACTTCTGAGGACGAAAATTTCAAACAAAAACAGTGGCAGATGATTATAATAAAGAAATATATACATTTAACAGTAATCTCATATTATGATTATTTTTATTTCGAAGTCAGAGGAAACATGAGAAATTGTTTTTGATTTTATCATTTTGATATTCTAACTAAATTTAAGGCAGTTTATAGAAAATTGTAATAAAAACAATTTAGATACTATTAAAAATATATTTATATTTTAATTATTGATAAAAAAATAAAGACATTTCTCAACGGTAGTTGCATAACACTTTTTTTACAAGATAGTGGTTAGCTCATAATTTTTTAAATATTATTAATATTTTATAGGCAGTTCTTCCACAACATACTTGCACTTGCATACTTTTAAAAAGCGCTCAAGTGATAAGGTCAGTGTTACTTTTTCATCGCTAGATGAACAACACTAGTCCCCTACGAATATTTAATGTGCGTAAAATTTCTCGTCAAAATTATTTCGGATTAAATAAAAAAAGATTATATATATATATATATATATATATATATATATATATATATATATATATATATATATATATTTATAGTAATGATTAACATAGATACGATACTCATAAAATATTTAACTGATGATCAAGAAAGAAATATGTGAATATTTGTGATTAAATTAAGCAATATCTTAGCATAAGAAATTTGGATAGTAACAATAGTGTAAACCATATATTGTTATTTAATTATAGTAAAATTGAAATTTTCTTATTCTAGTGTATTAAATAAAAAATAAAATTTCATAAATTTCGATACATACATACATATATATGTTATGAGATTACGAGTTATAAATTAACTTAAATAAATCATACGTTTTAAAATAAAATTTGCAAAAGTGAATGTAAAAAATTTTTATACCTATTTATCCAAGTGAAAATAAAAGTTACGAAATCTGCATTTATATTATTAAAAATGAAAGTTAATTTACTAAATCTATATTTATATTATTAAAAATAAAAGATAAGTTACAAAATCTGAATTTACATTATTTAAAATTTTATTTCTTACAAAGAAAGAAATTAATGATTTTAAAACCTACCTTCATTAAAATCATAAATTGTTTTCACTGGCGAGAAATTATTGAATTCATCTGTAATCTCTTCATCAAAATGGCTGATGTTACCAGGAATAAAATCTCGTCTGGCAAGTAATTTATCTTGATAATAATAAATCTAGAGAAAATATGGCAAAACTTTCATTACATACTTTTGTTATTGTTCAAAACTTCATATAAGAATATTAAGTTAAAATAACATAAATTTAGTTCTCATACATGTCATTTAAAAATGGCTTTTGATAATTTAAATTTTATAAATTTTATTTAGTAATAAATTTAAATAAATTTTACATATCATAAAGGGATATGTTTATTCATTGTACTATTCTAAACTATAAGATGACTTTCATAGCTTCATATCTAAAAATTAAATTTCATTCATAATTTACATGCATAAATTTTTTCTCTAACTTCAGGAATTAAAACTAAGATAAAAAGTTTCTTAATCTTTATTTGTATTTGTTTTCAATTTTTAGAAGTATTTTTTGCTATCAAAGCAAGCAAATACTTATAAAGAATTACAAATACTCTTTCTTTAATAAATATTTAGAGGAAAAAAATATATATATATTAAAAGAATTGAAAAATCTGTCACTGAAATCTATACAACTTCAGTTTAGGTAGAAACTTAAATGAAAATTTAATAAAAATTTAACTGTAAAAAACGTGTATTAACTTAAAACTGTGTATGTAAATATTTTTTTGTTTTAAATTCTTTTTTTACACGAGCAATTGAATTTTTGCAATACAGTTACTTCATGATATGCAAACAATTTTAAATTTTAAAGGAAAGTCCGCATGGAAAATCTTGAAATGACATCAATAGTACAATTACAGTATTCAAGCTTAATGATTCATTGAAAATTATTTTTTCACAATCTAATCATACTGTCTGCATTATACTATATTATATCACCTGAGTTACGGTTTCATTACTTGATTATAAATGAATATTAAATGCAAAAGATATAATTAAGTTGCCTAAAATAGTAGGATCTAAAATAATAAAAATTATTATACATAATTTTAAATATCTATTGATTATCATGCATTTAATAGCTATTTTTTCAATGTAAGAAATTAATCACCATTAAATAAAGTATTCATTAGTTAATAAGTTGAATAGAAATATATAGTTTAAAATTTTAAAAAATGAATGATTAAATTAAAGTAGGTTTGTGTGTGTGAAATTTTTAAAAATGGATATTTTAAGTGCATCCTAAATACCAGTTAAGTATACATTGTTTTAATTTATAATTAATTCAAAAAGTTAATTCTAATAATAATTTCTTAAATTATATTTGATGATCAAAGTGAGTGTATAAGAAAACAATATCATCATTAATACTCGTTTTAAGGCATATTATTTTTAATATATCCACATATTATCCTAAACGATCCAAAAATTGTATAGATTTCTTCTTGAATCAATTAAAAAAAATTTTTTTTCTGTATTATGAAGTTGGGTGGCGGAGATTACTTCCAAATGAATCAGCAAAAATAATCTAGTCAAAACAAAATGGTAATTACGATGGAAGAAGCTTAGAACAAACAATTATGTCTTTAAAAAAAAAAGGATGAGTTTTATTTTGATTGTAAAATTTATTTTTTACTCAAAAGTATACATTGAAATGTATAAAACTTCTATATAGAAAATTTATAATATCAAATTTTAAGTTTAAATATGTGAATTATACTGGTTGTTATGTTTAAAATATGGGTGCCGAAGATCTTTGTTTAAAATGGCGTTATAAGCATCTGCAGAAGAATTTCATGTTGTAGTCCACCAATAGAGAGATCCATTTGTAAACAAATAATAGAATTGCTGTCAAAATTTTATTTTTAGCTTTTATTAAATAGTTTTTAGAAAAACAATCTTGATTGTTCATAGATATATTCCTTGTGACATGCATAAATTGGGCATTTTATTGCTATATTTTATAATTATAGTTTATGCGCTTTATTTCGTCAAATAATTTTGCTCATTTTATATTTTTCATAAATTTTATGTACTTGATTTTAGTACTTATCTAACGATATATTAATCTAGACAATAACATGGTTTTATCCATAATTTATGTTACAGTAGGTAGATTAGTTTTGTTTTCCTCCCATCAAATTTATGGCACGAAAAATGTCAATATTCACTTTATTTATTTCTAAATTTACATATTTTAAAACGTTATTAACAATATCATCAACAATATATCCAATGCAATACCTTAATATATAAAAATCTGATGCCGTTTGACTTATTGTCTTTGACTAAATATAGACTTTCAACTTATGTTGGGACAGATAAGTTTATAAGAGAAATTTAATAGAGTTCGTTGATTGTTTAATGCTTTGAGCTTTGAGTTAATGCTTTGAGTTTTAATTAACTACTAATAATGTTCCGATTAAATAACGCTAATTATTTTTAATTTGAATTCTATGAGCAAAGATTAAGTTTTATTGCACATCAAAAATTGAAAAGGCAATATTTGACGAAGATAGGATCCAAATACAAATTTGTGAAGAGTTAACTAATGAATATTTATTATACATACATCCGCGCCGATTCATAGCGTGTGTTCATTTCTATGTGTCATTGACTCCTCCAGTATCGAAAGTGACACAGCATGGTATCCTGATTATGTAGAAAAGTCAATACCTAACCTTTAATTGTAAAATTCGCTCGCCAGATTATAACCCTGGCGAACATGTGAAGAAAAAAGATGAAAAAAACTTTGTAATTGAATGTGAGGGTGAGCTACTATCATTTGATTTAATTTTGAATTCGGATGATTTCGTCAAGTAATACAACTTAATTCTTCTGTGTTTCAAATAATCATAAACCTGCCAAATTACATTTCGAACATTGCTATTTTTTTTCTCAAATAATTCATATAAATTTGTGTAGCATCAGCTCCTTTCCTTTGATTTACATTGCTGGAATAAAAATGTGGCCGTTTTTCTATTTTTTTTATTTTTGATGTGCATTTTTCATTCTCTACGATTTAACAAACTTAAATGACGTGATACTAAAATTTGTAAATATCTTTTAGAACCTTAATTTCCAGAAAAACTAATGTGAACCCTGTAACGCTGTCAACACCACACAGTACATTTTGTCTTTTTTTACTAAATAAATATCCATGAGGAATATGATACATATAAGATATAAAAGTGAGGATTATATAATACTTTCGCATAGGTAGCTAAATATTTTGGACATAGTCTTAATTAGTCTCAACAATGATTATAATCGTTGTTTTTAAGAATCTTTAAAAAAGTGAGAATTTTTATTGTTAATAACTTAAATTTTTTAAAACAGCAGTTATCTCGTCATTTGTTTCAATAATTGAATGTAAAGGAAATGCAGTTGAGCACACATGTTTTATAACTGTAAGTTGAGAGAAAGCTGTGCAATTTTAAATCTAAGAGAAATTTTTTAACCACCAAAGAGCAGACTCGTTATATTTAAGTAAAAACAGTTATTTTCTTTTACATAAAAAAATAATATTTTGAATTTTTAAATAATAAGTTACTTAAATTAATCGCAATTACAACATATTTAATTAAAATTTAACTTTAATTATTCAACATTTAAATGTACACAGTACAAATTTATATAAGGATAACATATTAATGCATTTTATATGACTATCCACACATTATATTTTTCCATGCCGTTATCAAAATTTTAAACAATTATATTCAAATATTAAAAAAAATGTAAATTATTTATTTAACATGATGGGAAAATGTATAATTTTAATATTGTTATCAAACATAGCTAAAACTTAAGCCCATAAAAACACTTTTGGTAATTGCTTGAAAATGATAAAAATTTATTATTTCAGTGTGATTTGTGTAAGAATAGAAATTACTGAAGGGAAACAATGGAATATATTTTAGTATCGAATTAAATCATCTCTGTGATTTCAATTTTAGAATTAGACATTTAAATTTTATTCCTCATGGTATCATTTTTACAATTGAAAATTTGTGAATTGCGAAATCATTTCATGAAAACTTTTAAATAAAAATATATTCTTGATAAAATTGTGCAAACGCTTTTAGACTTTTGCACAATGTAGTTAAAATTAATATAAATAATCATTATTATATTAATTTTAACTATATTGTGCATTATAATTAATATAAATTTATCTTTCAAATAATAAAGGGACATTATTTATTTCCTCTTGTTTTGACAACCCAGCTTATTATCCATAAAACGAAGCAAGATGCTTTATTATGATTTATTGAAAATAAGTAAAAGTAAATCTTCTAGTCTCCATGGAAAGCCTTATAAAACATAAAAATCTGAGTGTATTCAAACAATGGAAACACCTGCGTTAAAAGAATGATAGACTGGTATGAATAAAATGCTGAGCAATTACCGAAATGAGATCATGCCGAGACGGTTACGTCAAAGACATAATCGTGATATTTTCATGAAAATAATACTGTCACTCTATTTTGGTTAAAAAAAAAAGAAAAGAACGTTCAACTTTCTTTTTCGTTTTATAAGCACCTTTCTAGCACAATTTCTTCATGTACCTTTCTTATACTTATCAATATTAATTAACAAGGAACATTAAGTGATTTTAGTAAATCCTGGTCTAGGCACTTTTGTTGTTCTGAGTAAAAGAGCCAAATTAAAATAAAATATATATAAAGTTATTATGTAATTTATATTACAGTATTTTATATTTAAATTGTCCTCCTTATACAAATTTTATAAATGTATTAATATTATTTCGTATGACGACATTTGAAGTTTATAGTGAAATTAAGAAATGACTTTTTTAATGAATGTAATAATATTGTAAAATAAACTATATATGACTTTAGTAATTTCTTTATTTAAAATAATACTAATTTAAATTAAATGTAGGATTATTGTTTTTACTATTATTTGAACTCATATCAAATTTTTATTGTCCATTTTTTTAATATATCAGTTTTTATCTGATTTAATGATAAAGTCACAGCTAATTTAATTTTAATTGAAAACTAATTAATTAATTTTCTCTGATCAGCAGAGAGAGAGAGAGAGAGAGAGAGAGCCTTATTTATAATTACATTTTTCGGATACGTTAGTACTATAGTTATTTAGCAAATTTTTTTAGTTGTTCAAAATGCCTTAATATAAAGTTATATGAAAAATTTAAACTTCATAATTATATATAAATTTAAAACTTAATATTATATCGATGACTCAATATTAAAATGAATAATTATTATATGCAAAAAATGTTTTTTTATATTCAATATAAATTTTTGCTCTCCCTAAATCGTATTATTCTGAAGTTAATTAATTATTTTTTGAAATTTTTAACCTTAAA
This sequence comes from Latrodectus elegans, assembly GCA_030067965.1. NCBI lineage: Eukaryota > Metazoa > Arthropoda > Arachnida > Araneae > Theridiidae > Latrodectus > Latrodectus elegans. The sequence continues at coordinate 79,777,690 of CM057819.1, forward strand.
TTTTGTTTTTTAAGTTTAAATTGTATAACTATACACAGTTTGGTTCATCTGCTTTGTAAATTTTTCCTTTACTGTCTGTATATTCATTTTTTTAGCAACAAAATTTTAGGAAATAATACAAATTCTTTGCATTTTTGAATGTAATTTAACATAATAATTTTTAAAATTAAGAGGTTATATTTATTATTGTTTTAACAACTATTGCAAAGAGCATTATGATAACAGTTACTTTTTCATACAATATTTACTCTCTCAATAAATTAATAAAAATATATTAACTTAATGTCATAGTAAATATGCTATAATAAAAATCACTACTAATATTTTTTTACATTTTATCAAATATATTTTAAAAGGATCTATTTCTACTTTATGAATTCTATCTTACAGATTTATAGATCATTTTTGTATTTTTAAATATAGACACTTACTGAAAAAATTTACCAACTAAAAACAGGGGAAATTGTTTTTTTTTATACTATACAAATATAAAAATGAACTATACAGTCCTATCGAAGCTAATGGAAACCGCCTTGGATCCAGTAGATATCAATATAAACAGGTGAAAAAATACACTTGGGACTTAAGTGTAACCTTTTCATATAGTACGCTTGCAAGAAATGAATAATTATTACATGTAAAAATAATGCTTACTACAGAAGTAGTAAGCATTCTGGAATAAAATAAAATTCCTAAAATAGCTTGGAAAATATCTTTTTCTATTAGCACTAGTAAAGAAATCAACATGCTTTTCATATATAATAAAAATATGATTCCACACAGCAAAGCGCTTCAAATTCAAATTAGCTTTTCTTAATGAATATCATAAAATATATTCGGTATACTCCCGATTGATACCATTAGTGGATTATTAATAAACGTGGTTATATATCAAATGGATTGTTACGAAATTCCATGTAAAAGGTGCTCATAAAAAGAAATTTAAGATACATGGCAATTTAGAATTTTTTAATAATTTTAATATGATCTCATTATGACCCAGAGTTAAAAATTTTCTTTCGAAATTGAAATGTCCTATGCTGTCAGACATAACTGCCAAAATTTGTACTCAGGAATTTTATGGATTTTTTCCTTTATGATACATGATGACAGCTAACAGTTTAATAAAAACTCCTGGAAAGCAAAATAAGGCGGTTGTTAAAAAAGTGTCACAACATAGTTTTTAACTCAGACCATACAGGATACCTTGAGACCACCATATAAGAGGGACCTCCAAATCAATTAGAAAGTTTATTTTACATTGTCAGTCGAACAGAATTGTTTGCCAAATCGAATAGGAAGTATGTTGTTGAGAAGCAGAGAGGCTCCAAAAGAGGTTTTTGTTTCGGTCCTAAGCTAAATCAAACCCTAGAGGCACCACTTTTCAGTTTGAGATGTTATAAATATTTTCAGGTGTATTTATATTTACATAGGAATTAACTAATACAATTGCATAATTAAAGTCAAATTAATATAATATGATTATTAAGTTTTATTTAAGAGTACTCGCAATGATACAGTTTTATATTCTGTATTGATGAGATGAGCAATATAATATTTATAGCAGAAACTAATTCTGTTAATAGTTTACAGTTAACACACAAAAATATAAGTTTTCTTACCTCTTCGTATGAAGTGACTTCTTCAGCACCTAATTTGCCAAAAATGTCTCTTTTAAGGGTTGTTTTTTGTAGTCGAGTGCTAAATGCCGTGGGAAATTTTGGCATTTCTTTCCTACCTCTGTAATTTTTACAATGCATGTAAGGAGGTAACTGAAAAGAATCAACCAAATCAGAACAATTTAAAATAATTTTTAATATATATATATATATATATATATATATATATATATATATATATATAACTTAATTTATACCCATTAAATTTTGAATATTTAATACACAAGCTAATAAGACCAAAGTAATAAAAAATTGCGAATTGCATACTAATAAAAATGTATTCTTCATATAAACAAAATATTTGATAAATGCTTAGAAAGAATTTTAAGCAATATCTGTATCATTTTCGAATTTTTTATTTAATATTTTGTTACAAAAATTTTTTATTGTTAAAATTAATAGTAAAATATGAGACTGTCACTTTTAACCCAATGATATTCAGCAAAATGCGATGTAAATGACATCCATTTTTGTTTAACACTTTTTTTCAAATATAGAAGTGATGCAAGTTCATTTGCTCAATTATCATACTGAACTTGATCACAGAAGTCGAGGTCAAGTAACTTTTATTGAATTGAAACCACCTATAATCATAAAATATAAAGACTATCTTAAAAATATTTAAAAATAAATACAAATATATAATAGTTCGGGCACACAAAATATTGTTACGATGAAATAATTTCCAAAAATATCATTAATAACATCATATGTGAAGTATACGAGATAAAATTATGTCTTTTGTATTTCATATATATAAGTATCTCTGTTAAAGTATGAATTAACATGTCATGATTAATAGTTTTGTGACAAATATGAAAGTTGGTATACGACCTGAAATTAAGTACATATGAATATTTCATAAATATAAAAATATCTTTTTTGTTAATTGAAATTAACTTTGACAAGACTTTCAATAAAATTATAGCGATTAATTTCTCCATTGTTTTGACATTAAGATATCATTTTTAGACATGAATTGTCAATATCTGTGTCAAATATAAACTAAAATGTATCACAATACTGTATAGTACAATATGTATCACAGCAAAATATTGCAATACGAGTTTTTTTATATATGATAGTCATTGCAGTTTATTAAATGCAAGATAAAAATAAAGAATTAATAAATAGTATCCCCCACATATGTAACAAATATATGTTAAGATGTATACATCCGTTTTGAAATTCATTGATATTAATATTTTGATTTGATTCATTAGTAAGTTCAAAATAAAAATTCAGTGTTAAGCAAGATAATTTTTATAACAATTTCATTGTAAAGTTTCACCTTTATAAGATTCATTATCATAGTATGTTAAGTTTCATTTTTAAAACGCATTTATCAAAATAATAATTTTTTTTTTCCAATAGCAGATTGTATACAGTTACAACTGCAACAGAGCCTATTAATCTATTGATCCTTGATACCCAAGGAACCGGCCAGAAACAGCGACATCTTAGCCGCCGAGACTTTGCCCCGGGTGCACCACAGGGAGTGGGCCACCATCGTACCTTCACACATGCCATAGGGACCCGTTTATAGGGTAGGCATCATTCATACTTCATTCACACCTACCAGGAAAGGACAAAGACAGGATAGAGAGAGAGAAAGTACATCCATGTCTCAACCGGGATTCGAACCCAGGAACTTCCTATCAGGCACACTGACCACTAGACAAGTTGGACGCGCGTGGCTATCAAAACAATAATAACAATAATTTGCGTCTTTAGCAAGTTAGATAAAGATGTGTTTACTCCTGAAAGAATTATGGTTTTAAACGTAAGTCAAGTTTTACTCTTTTTTATTATGTTTTAAACTGAGCCACAGCATCAGCTCAGTTTACGCAGCTACAAGGGATTCTTATCGTAATTTTTTTCTTTCCGGTTTTCTAAAAATTAGGATATATATATTAATATATAGATATATCTGTTCAGTTCCCGTGTGTGTTTTCATTCCGCCAAAAATAATGGTTTTCTATTCACCTCTGTATGAATAATTTTATTTTACGTATATTTTTATTTATAGTAAAATAATTATATCATAAAAACTATGCAATTCTACCAAAATTTTTTGAAGATTTACTTTTTCAATTTAAATTAAGTGAACAACTAACTGTGGCAACTAACTTGTACCATACGAACGGGAGCAGCGAACGGTGTACCTTGGCATTGTTATCCCTTACCAAAATCGCATTTTCTTTCTTCAAAAGTTATATATATATATATATATATATATATATATATATATATATATATATATATATATATAATTATTTTGTAAAATAAATTATATATACATTACTGGCCATTAAAATTGCTACACCAAGAAGGCGACATGCTACAGACGTGAAATTTATACGAAAGGAAGAAGGTGCTGTGATATACAAATGATTAGCTTTTTAGCGCATTCAGACAAAGCAGATGCCAGTAGCGACACCTACATTGTGTTTATATGAGGAAATTGTTCAGCCGGTTCCTCATACACAAATTGCATTTGAACGTTGTTGCCTGGTGAAAAGTTGTTGTGATGCCTCGTGTAAGAAGGAGAAATGCGTACCAGCACGTTTCTGACTTTGATAAAGGTCGAATTGTAGCGTACCGGGATTGCGGTTTATCTTATCGCAGTATTGCTGCTCGCGTCGGTCGAGATCCAATGACTGTTAACAGAATATGGAATCGATGGGTTCAGGACGGTAATACGGAACGCCATGCGGGATCTCAACGGCCACCTATCACTAGCAGCCGAGAAGACAGGCATATTATCCGCATGGCCGTAATGGATCGTGCAACCACGTCATGAGCCGTGAGTCAAGAAACGGGGTCGTTTGGAAGACAACAAGTGTCTGCACGAACAGATCGACGACGTTTGCAGCAGCATGGACTCTCAGCTCGGAGACCATGGCTGCGGCTTCCATTGACGCTGCGTCATAGACAAGAGCGCCTTCAATGGTGTGATCAACGACGAACCTAGGCGCACGAATGGCGAGATGTTATCTTTTCAGATGAATCCAGGTTCTGTGTACAGCATCATGATGGTCGCATCCGTGTTTGGCGGCCTCGTGGTGAACGCACACTGGTAGCGTGCATTCGTCATCGTCATACTGGCCCATCACCTGGCGTGATGGTATGAGGTGCCATTGGATACACGTCTCGGTCACCTCTTGTTCGCATTGACGGTGCTTTGAAAAATTCACGCTACCTTTCTGGTGTGTTACGACCCGTGGATCTACCCTTTATTCGAGCCCTACGAAACCCTACGTTTCAGGAGGATAATGCCCGACCGCATGTTGCCGGTATTGTACGGACCTTCCTTAATACGGAACTTGTTCGGCTGTTGCCCTGGCTAGCACGTTCTCCAGATCTTTCACCAATAGAAAACGTCTGGTCAATGGTTGCCGAGCAACTGGCTCGTCACCAAACGCCAGTCACTACGGTTGATGAACTGTGGTATCGTGTTGAAGCTGCATGGCCATCTGTACCTGTACATGCAATCCAATCTCTGTTTGACTCAATTCGCAGGCGTATAACTGCTGTTATTACTGCCAGAGGTGGTTGTTCTGGGTACTGATTTCTCAGGATATATCCAGCCAAATTTTTTGAAAATTTAATAATTTGTTATTTTTAGTATAATATATTTGTCTAATAAATATCATTTTGTTATCTGAATTTTTCCTAGTGTAGCAATTTTAATGGCCAGTAGTGTATAATGTATAATAATGATTTTTTTCAACTCTATCTAATAGCAATACTATCTATCTAGCAATTATATGGACTCAATTTATACAAATTATTTTTAGCTGTAATGATAAACCACATTATGATATCATTTCCAAAGAAAATGAAAATTTGATTGAATTTCTTGTGATAGTATATATATATTATTTCAAGACATTAAATTTATAGCATTGGTTTTTTAATAGAATCATACTAAACACTATAACATTTAAAAAAGTGTTACAAATACAAAATAAAATTTAAGTTACAAGATTTGAAAAGACACTTTGTGACAATGTTTCAAGCAAATGTTTTTTTGTTAAATCCAGGCTTATAAAGTTTTTAAACATTAACTGCATTTATTAATAAATCAATTACAATTTTATAGTGGTATCAAGATCAAACCTGATCTTAATTCAGTATATATTGGTTTACACAGCTGAAATAACTTATATATTTTATTTTATAAATTGTTTGCGCAGAAATAGTGTACTTTCTGGAAATATAGACACATACATAAATTTTTATACATCCTTTAAATATTTTTCATGATCTTTACCAAGAAATATTCCTCACTTGAAGGTCAAAGCAATGATATTTTCTCAAAATTACTCATTGTTGTTAATAACACAAAAAAACTAAATTTTAAAAATAGAAAAAGATGGGCTTTTGTTTAAGATTTAAAACAAAAATATTTAATTTTGAAAATGTGTTTCTATTTTTAATATATACTTGTAAATTCTAATATTATTACATTGATTTGCTTTTACAGTTTAATATATTTCTAAATTTTCATAGATAATGAATTTTTTTTATATTTGTATGCCTCCTTAACTTTATTTTTTAATATTAGTTAGAAAGATAGTTGGAAATTTATTTATACTTAATAAAATTTTTTTTTATCGATTTTACTATAAATTTCTAGATAATGTCTTAGTTTACAGGGCATTTAGTCTTGCAATATTTTTTAAATTAAAAAATAAATGAAAAGCAATTTGAAATTCAAAATTAGCTATTTTTATTATAGGTATGTGTGAAGTATTTTTTGTGTTTAAAATTTGCATTTTTCAATGTTTAAAATGTTGATACTGAAATATATACGGAGCAAAATTGTGTGTAAAAGTTATCCACTACCCCTTTTCACCACTTAAAGCATACTCTGAGTCATTCATCATGCCAATGAAGATAAACATACCATATTTTTCTACCTGCTGTTATATTTAGGCTAGAAAATCGTAAAATTCTTTTATCGGTCATGTTTCTAAACTTAATTGACATTAAAATATAAAAGAGAATTCTTTTATGGTTCTTCAAATAAAAGTCATTGATAAATGTGGTTTACAGTCCTTTAACTGTTGCCTATTTGTCAGTATGATTAAATATTACGTAAAATTTACATTAATCTCAATACATTTAAAAAAATAAATATATTTACTATATTTTAAAGTATATATTCTCACGTAATTTGAGAAATAATTTCCTCAATGATATAATAATTTTTTAACATTAAATATAGAAATACAAAAGCTTTCTTAGTAAAAGGTTAAAGCAAGAACAAAACTAATAACCAATCAAAAAAAATGTAAATCCCTTCACACGCACACATAAGTATATATGTTATATCAGAGGATGCTATTTACAAATAAAAATTTATGTGATCTGTTGTTGTTGTTGTAACTTATGACACTTGGACAAGCCAAGCTCGCTCTGCGATTGGCTATGTGAATTAAAGTCAATAGGATGCGTCTTTAGTTTAACCAGAGCGTTAAGGTGAAAGTACGACTTTGCTTTAAACTCTTCAGATAGATGGCACTACCAGAAGATCCATTTTCTCAATTTTGATATTGATCTGGAGGAATATATGTATGGGATCCTGCACCGTTTACGAATTGATGAGTGAAACGGGCGCATATCAATTCTAATGTAATAACTCAGAACTGTTGTTGATCAATAGGCTTTGCTATGGTAATATTGATCTCACAAAACATAGCGAAATTTTCTGTAAATAGAGAGCAGTCATACTTCTTTAATACATCACCTGCTACAACAAAGTACTATATTTAAATATGTAATAAGGTAGCACGTTAGTTTACAAATATTTTAACTCCAGTTTTTTCGTTTATGTATCACATATAGAAGATTTAAATAAAATTATAATAGTTGAAGAAGTGGGCATTTTTATGGATGTTCATTTTTACCATAATTATAATTAAAATGAACAATTTTTAGCTTTTCTTTCCTTTCTTTTCATTTAATATTACTCGAACAAAGAGAATAGCAAGTATTTCTTTCGTTCGAAAAGCATAGTAAAATAAATTAAAATGTTTTCATTAATTCATAAACTAGAACAAAATCTACATTTAAAGATATATTTGAGGAAAAACGAGCTTTTACTTACTCTAAATGTCTCTGGTGGAAACTCTGGTTCACCTTTGAACCAAAAAACATTTAAAGTATAATTAACCTTTTCATAGCTATCAGTGTCTTCATTGTACCACGTTCCCACAAAATCTGCTTTTACAGGTACGGAAAGAAGTCCGTTATTAATACCTGTTACTTCTTTTTCTAGTGTTCCGCCAGACGATCCCACTCCCAGATCTGAGGAAGCAACAGATACATTGAACTTATCAACATCATTATTGAACAAATGATTGAACAGATAAACTGAAATTACAGATTTTGATTTAGTTTACTGTATGATCGCTATTTAGAGACTGAATGATTCTGTAATGTTGAATACTAACATTATTGGTATCATACAGTTTCTAAATAATGTTTGGTTCAGTCAGTATCAGAGGAATTACAATTATATTTTTATAATAAGCATTATTTCCCTTTTTTTCACGTATGTAACTGAAATTAATTGATAAGGTTTTTCAGTTCGTTCCTAAATGCGGATTTCGTTTTAAAATGTTTTATCAAATACACTTTCTAGAAATTGTTCAATAAAAAAGGAGCAACAATTCTACTAAGAGCATTAAATGGAAATGAGCTTTAGTGAAAAGACAAAAAAGTGTGTTTTAAAATACAATCAAATAATATAATATTGGAAAGATATATTTTATAATAATGGATAAGTTTAGTTAATTTAATTAGATGTACAATTTGAAAACCATTATTTAGAATGCATTTAAGTAAATTTTTACTTAAATAATTACAAAAATAATTTTTATGTAGAACTTTTAAAAATTTAGAAAAGTATTCAGCAATTCTGTTTTTATAAAAACAATCCAATTCTGTTTTTATAAAAACAGAATTGGAGTAAATGAGAGGCAAATTTCAAGATTTGCATAATATTTAGGAGAATTATTTTTGTTAAGGAGAGTTTTACTTAAATTTATAATTTTGTAGTATGTTAATATCATAATTTTATTTGCTATTTCTATTTCATGATATGATGAAAATATAAAACTTTAATTAGTGCAATATTTATATTTTTTATACTAGCTTTTACAATATTTTGTATGCAAAGAAATATTCAAAGTGTTTGATATTTAAACATGAAGTATAAAAAACAAACTTAAGCAAAATGTGACATTAAAGACCAACTGTAACTGCAAATAAAATTATCTAGTCAAACATGGCTTAATATAGATATTTATTAATGCATCAACAAAATTATACCACTACAGAAAATACACAAATCATTTAAATAAAATTGATTAATTTTCAAATTTAAATTATTTTTTTTAAAAAAGATAAATTAAAACATAAGCAATTGTTATACTTGCAAGTATCTAACTAGAGTATTATTATGCAAAAATAAAAACAATTTTATAAAAAAAAACGAAAAAGAGATATTTCATCTTTTCATTTGCTTTGTATTTCTAAAAGCTCTATACTAAAAATACTTCTTAAACTAGATCACACAATTTTCCCTCCAATAGTACTCTGTATATTTCGATGACAAACTTTTTATTTTGAGATTTCGTATGTACTGAGTGGATTTCATTAATATTTTTAAAAAATCGCCGCCATTTGACAGTTCTTAAGCATTTTATGACATATGTATCACAGTTTTTTATTTTGTACTTTAAGGAATTTGGAAAGTTTAGGAAAAATTCCCAGTAACAGCTAAATTATAGAAAAAGTCATGATTCTGGATTTCATGAATATTAAAAAGGATTCATAAGTATTATAGTGATGTATCAGGTGCAGAATTTTTTTTTATGTTACATATAATTTTTATACACAGAGGATCTCTAAATAAAACTGAACTATTCAAATTAATATACAGTTAGACAAAATAGATAAAAAAAATCAATGTTTTGGTCTTAGATTTGAAACATTAATCTGATATGAAAAATTCCGAAAAGAAAAAAAAATGATTGATTTCAGAGTAATTAAGTTTTTGCATCGTACAGTAGAGAGAAGCGAAGATTTAATCACATTAGAATAGAATAAAATCTTGAAATGATGTAACTACCTGATTAGGCTGACATCTGATCCAGAATCAAGGTATCTCTTCTTGAATTTCATCACCAACATATTTTCTCCAAAATACGTTTCCTATTTTAACTATTAATTGGAAGATTTAAAAATCTCATTCCTCCAATTTTAAGACTTCAAGGATTTCGAACACAATCTTAATTATTCATGTGATTCAAAAAATTCTAAATTCATTCGACAGCTAGATTTTATTAGTGATTACAGTTAGCTATATAATCTGTATTTGATTGTAAAACTACAACATTATCGAACAGTCTATCAATAATCACAAAGATATAGCAACAAAATTGAACAGATCATTTAATACAAGACACAAGAAAAACAAACCAATCAAAAAAGTTGTTGAGTAAAATAAATAACAGATAACACAAGTTTAATTCTTGTACTTCTTCTGAAACTTTTTACTAAAGTTTAAAAGATTTTTATCTAGATAGCAATGCGATAGCAAACTGAAAATTTAGTGGATACTCTAAATATACCACTGGCTGAGGCAAATATGAACATTATTATTTTTATTATAAAAAAGTGATTTGAATTTCTTTATTTCCTGATAATAACAAAGATAAGGTAATATTCGGAATATTATTATTTGAAAAAAATTGGACTAATCTTGTAGAGGAATGTTCATCGTATGCAATCAACTAACATTTATATTCATAGATGGGAAACGGCACAATCAAGCATATTTTAATGTAATTATTGTCACAACAGATACAACAGTAATAGAGAAAAAACAAATGAGAATTTTGTTTTTTCTATGGAGATTAAATTCAGTTGGTTATTGTATCAAATATGAGGAATACATTTTTGCTTTTGCTTGTAATTTATAAAGAAATATTTATGTTATGTATTGTTTAAAGTAAAAGTCGATTTTCATAGTGGTAGTGTTTTACACTCATCATGCACAAATCCGAGGTTCGACCCTTCGGATTGGGCAAGGTCCATTCAAGCTTTGATCTCATTATTGGGTCGATAAAGCTAAGTACCAAGCATGCTTGCTAAATAAACACTGTGTGTTTCGCGTCAGGCTAATATATTCTTCACAACCTAGGGCTCTCGGTCAAGAAAAAAGATATAGTCATTGAAGAACTAGAGGCACCATGTGGGCTATTGAGCTACTTAGTATGATCTTTTAAAGTATTTATTTTTATTAAGTTAAAATTGCTGAATTAACAAAGGCTTAGAAACAGTTACCACCATTTCCTATTTATTTAATCAAGAAAGTTCTCCTTTATGTTTAATAACCTGCAAATTCCTTTACCATGGATTGATAAATATATGCCAGAACGTATGAAGAAATAAAATTGCACGTAAAAATGAAAATACGAACAATTTATATGCGAAATTTCAAGAGCATTATTTATTATCCATCTAAGATCAACTTTTTTTGCACACGAGAGCCAATTAGACTGGGAATAATCGTTTAAAATCTATTCTAAACCATTTTAAACACATACATACTCGAGAAAAAAATCGAAAGCACTATTTATTGAATCGAAAATTAGAGTTAGCTCTTCAAATACCAACTTGGCTGAGCATTGTTTGCCAATCAAAATGAACAAAAATCTTGAAGTAAGTTTCAATTTGATTTAAAAGGTTGTAATTTTAGAAAACACTGTGAATATTCTCAATAAAACGTTTCTGAGTATCATTTTTTATGTATCAAAATGAACAGAAAGTTTGAAAGTTTTTCATAACAAAAGAACAGATCAATATTCTACTTTTTGATTATCAACTGTTAACTTGATTCACTCGATTCTTTGTAATGCATTTTTAGGTAAAAAAAAAAAAAAAAAAAAAAATTAAAAGACTTTCTAATCACATCTACAAAAACCATTTTCATGGTTCAACTTAATTATAATTAGATCGAACAAAAAAAAGTTGTATGCACGTGAGTAGACCAGAAAAAACTTTAAAAAAAAGAATTTCCACAATTGTTGAATGAAAATGCGACATTAAAAAGAAATAATCCAAACAATTTCAAATTTGAAGAATAAAATTTATTTTGAATGGTATATGCAAATGATTAATATTTCAGCCCAACTACAGGTTACCATAATGATAACTATTTATAAAGAATAGGAAATTTAACTTTTCGAAAATTTTAAATTATTTTCTCATCCAATTTCTTGGATCTTTCAACTTTATTTTGTTTATTTTAGTTTCATAGTGTAATTTGAGTATTTTTTATGAATTCAACCATTATAAAGGCAAGAATGGAAAAGAAGTAATTAAAGAAAATGGAACAAAAATTGAAAAATTAATAGACGCTATTAAAAAGGAGATGGTTAAAATTTCTTCTCATTTCACCACTAAACTTAAAAATAGGCAGATAACATATAAATTAGTTTACAATCTGTATTATGGAGTATTATATAATTCATATAATCGAAATATTTCTTAATTAGCTCAACATTTCTCACAAATTGCTACTTGTTAATGAAGGTGATTGGTAAAATTTTAAAAAGACAAACATATAACATTCGAATAATCTGTTGAATTTTCTCAAGTGAATTGATTTTGCAATTATCAGGTAAAATTTAAGAATTATTATAATTTTAATATTTCTTAAGATATAACTGAACTCTTCCAACTCATTCAAATTTCTGTTTTCTAATCAGTTTTAGGAATCGTATCGTTTCCCCTGCCTCTTTATATGTTTTTATTAATATGCATTGAATTATCAGCTTGAGGCTCATGATGTGGGAAAGCTTTGAACAATGGTCCTTTATGTGCTATTTCTTTCATTTTTCAGCTGAAAATATATTATTTTTAAAATTGATTTGGAATAAAGATGGAAATTATTCAGGTTCATTAATCAAACCGTTATCTACTTGCGAAATAAAAAACAGATATTTTATTTAACACAAACATTTCAAATATATATATATATATACATATATATATATATATATATATATATATATATATATATATATATATATATATATATATATATATATATATATATATATACATATATATATATGCTTTTGTGTATGTTTATATATTAATTTACTAAATTTGTGTTTGTTATCTCGCATCTTTACTTCATTTTATTTAAAAACAAAAGCACTTACTCTTTTTACTTGTAAAGAGATACGTAGTGTTAAAAGTACCATCCATAGTGTCATCATACACGCATCCAATGAACTTCTCTACAAGAACACCTCGTTCGGACATTCGTTCAGAGCCATTGTACGCGAATCGATATTGACCACCAAAGCGAAGAGCTTGAAAAGCATTATACATTTTCATTCGACTGCTTTCATCTTCAACATATCCAAAGAATTGCTTGTACTCCTCTAAGTCCGATGCCGTGCAGGTATGAGACAAAGGATCTTTTTTTATGTCAGCTGAAATTATAAATTCAAGTTCATACCTCAATTCGAAATAAACATCATTATAAGCAAAAAAACAGAAAGTTCATAAAATAGCATATACTTAAAAAATCTTTTTTAAACATGCTTATATTTTTTAAGTTACATGAACATCCACATAGAATGTACTGTCTCATTTAGTTGATAAAAACAAATACTTCCCATTAATTTTTTTAAAAAAAATCCTTAATTTATTTTTCTGTAAAGATTAATATAATTACGTGTTTTATTGTATTTCATCCGTTTATTTCGTATCACGTCCTCATATCAAATTAATGTGACGTAACGTTGTACATTGTTCAGGAAAACATAGGTTATTTTTAGTGCATCTAAAACTTTTTATAGTTATATTTGCACAAAATGTCTATGAATTTCTTCCTTTTCTTTTATATTTTTTTTGTAATATGAAAGCATTTTGTTTTGATAAATAAGCTATTTGTATTTTCCGACATATTAAAGCTTTTTTTTGTCAATTACAGTACATATGACAGCAACACAATGATTCCTATAATAAATACATACAAGGAGTAATTTACAATACATTTTTATAGCACAGAGCTCTAACTATATTAACTATACAATTTTTATTTATTAATTTACAAGCTTTTATGAGTCTACATGGTTATAATAATAGTATTTAAATTATGCTAAAATGTTCTTTTATATCCAAAAAAAATATTACAAAGTTGGTTAAGCAAGAGGAGTTATTCCAGCAATAATATCTATCAACTTATTCTTACGATCTCTGCATTTAATTTAAATATACTGTACTATTTCGTAGTTTCAAATTTGAAACATAATGGTTTCAAGATTGTTACACATTTAAATGTAAATGTGAAGCCAACCAAGTGCAAGTAAATCTTGATGGTGTAAGCACGACAACCACCAAGGTAGAAATGTCTGAATGCAAACCTATAAAAGCAAGTTACTTTCACATACATTAAAATTAATATTTTTTTAAGACATATAATAGTAGTTGTATTAAAACCTTGATTATTCAGCATAGTCCTGAAGAAATTTACTCCTTTAGGGTAGGAATTTGTTGCTGTTAGATCGATGGCAATTCAATCGATAAAAATATCCATTTTAACACTTCAATTCTTTAATAATAAAGGAATTATCTTTTCTTACTTCTGTGTGTTTCAGTTCTCTATTTAAAATATAATTAATATTCAATTCTGTAACTCACGGGATACTGATGGTTTCCGAAATAATTGAAATTTTTGTATAAATAAAATCACTAACCATTTTATTGATGTAACGGTAAACTAATTTCGTAATTTAATTTACGGATTAATTTTGCAATAAGTAATATGAAAAGATATTTTTCTTGTAAAAGCTGGAAATAGAATGTAAAAATGATAGCTGCAAGGATTACAGATATAGCCTTCAAAATAAACTTTAGCAATTTAATAATAATGAAGAATAAACTTGAAATAATGAAGAATAAACTTTTGAAAGCCTCACACATGAGGTACAGTTTACTATAATTATTTTCATTCGTGAAATAAAATTGCCTTCTTTCATATTTTACACGATGCGATGTTTTTAAAATCTTACTTGATAGTATGCAATCATACATTTTATAGTAAGTAAATGTAAGTATATCTGCTCACGTGAGTATAATGCTTTTCATGCATGATTGGTTTTTCATTAAACTGATGCAGCATTTCGGTACAAGTGTAAAAGTTTCTAAGACATTTTCTTCAAATATGAAACTTATGATAATGAATCCTTCTGAAGGAAATTATGATAGTAACCAAATTTATTTTTTGTTATTTAAAAAAATTTAAGAAGAAAAAGTTATACCCTTTTTCTGTACATTCATAAATCTTTAATGGTATAAATAAATATTAACTCTTAAAAGCGATATCATTCAAAAATGACATTCACAAAGATTTGATTAGTATGACATTTGATATTTTCAATTAAAAAGTATATTCATTTGATATTTTCAACAACTTACGAATAAAATCTCAGCTTTTAATATAAAAAAATTATTCAAAAATAATAGTTACTTCCTGGGTGAAGAAGATCGTAAGCAACCACTTGTTGGACTTCATAATCGAAAATAAGATGATGTTCAATGCCTTTGTGCAGATACATGTGCTTCACTCTTGTATTGGTGAAGTCGAAATGCATTTCCTGGTACATAGTAAAATTTTGTACGTGATCCACGTGTTCTCCTCGAAGTTCGAAATTTGTTGGAAGTACTGGAGGTACCAGACCTGGAAAGACACAAATTTAATTGGCTTCAAAACAAAATTCTGTAATGAATCACTTGAAGAAATGAAAACTATATTCTGATGGCCACCCAAATTGCAGCACCAAGAAAAACAAGAGGTATTACAACAAAATTTATTTTGTAGATAACATGTTGAGAAAGTATTAAATGGTTAAATTTATAGACTTCTGTGAAGTGTGGTTCCTGCCAAAATCAGTAGCCAAAGTAGCAAACATTGTTGGAGGTCCCAGCTGCCATACGACTCGGCATTGATTCCAAGAGACTTTGGATATGTTCTTGGGGTACAGCATATCAAAAGGCTTGCACATGTTGCCAAAGTTGATCTGGTGTGGCAAATGGGGATGGGTCAATCATTGAGGAATCATGGACAACATTTTTCTATCAGTGAAAGATCCGTAAAGCAATTCGGCTAGGGAAACAATTCAACCTGGGGATTGACAAAGAACCTTCGGACAATGCATACCACGAATGTTCGCGCATTACCCTGTTAAAATATGGCTGTTGCAAGCCTTGAAGGTAAGGAAGGACAACTGGCTCCAATATCTCGAAGATGTAGCGCTGGCTGTTTAAAGTACCAACAATGCGTATACAGGAGTGATACCCAATACCACTCCATACCACAATACACGATGCAGGACTAGTGTGGCGGTGCATAGCTGTTCAGCATCCTCTGTTTACGGTGTCTCTAAACTCGAATGCGACCAACGTGGTGTTGCAGACAGAAGCGTGATTCGTCAGTAAAGACAATGTCATTCCATTCAGAAGTCCACATCTTTCTTTCATTGCACTACTGGCGGCGGAGACGTCTGGGGTTCTGCGTTAATGGTAGAAGAAGCAATGGACGTCTTGCGGACAGACCACTCTCCTGTAAATGCCTTCGAATGGTACGCGCAAACACTGGATGATGCGTTACAGACTGAATGTGCTATGCTGTGGTACGTGATGTGTCTGAGCGATCCGTCACTGCCATGCGCTCAATTTGCCTATTATCACGTGAAGTGCTGTCCTGAGGTGGATGCGATCCGGGATTCGAACCCAGGACCTCCCTATCCGCAGTCAGGCACTCTGACCAATAGACAGGGTGGTCGGCGTTATAAATTTTTAGACTGTGGGAAAGAATTTCCAGGATGTTTCACAATTAAATTTCACTTCTCTAGGAAATTTTATCGAAAATTTACTGAAAGAACTTATTAAAAAATGAAATCTCTTAATAAAACTAAAAACGAAGTAAAAAAATCTTATTTTTTTAAAACTCAAACATTTTTTATTTCTGAATGTATTGCATTATAATATGCATAAGAAATTATAGTGTATAAAATGAAATACGAAGATTGGTTATATAAAACTAAATCTGCATAAAGCGTCTGATCTAAGACGCAAAGGACGATAACATATTTCGAAATTTTTTTCAAATTTGAAATTTTTTGAACTACATTATAAAATAAAAAATAATGTTGAAAATTTCAAATTTAGAGGAAAGTCTTATATTGAAAATCGAAATTTAAAACCTGTTAGAATTATGAAATAATTTAGATTACTAAAATGTCTGAGCTGCATTTCTTAAGCTCAATAAAGAGAAATATCGTAATATTCCACATTGGAAATTTTAAAAATGCATTTTGATATTTCAAATTCTAATTGTTCTATTTAATGAAGAATATTTCCAATGAAGTATTGAGAACATTGTCTTTATAACTTAAAAGTGTATTATTACTCAAAAGTGATTACTATTAAAATTACAATAATGTCCAAAATGACTAATTTATAATATTAAAAATCTTATTCTTAAGAGTAGTAAATTTTATAAAAAATATTCTGTAAATTTGCAAGAAAGTTTCACAGTATTTTTTATTAATTTTGAGGAAACAAGCAGACACACGTAATTTTTGCTGTTCAATGAATTGTAAAAAATTATTTTCAAGTTAAAATTGTACCAATGTAATTTACGTAAGAACTAATACTTTAAGCACTTTAATAACCTAAATTTTAATTTTGCACTTTTTTTTAAATAATATTTAAGTTTTTAATACTTATTTTTTTCATTATAATTTGATTGACATTCAAAAAACAAAAATGTTTTAAGATTGTATTTCAGAATCAATTATTTTCTTAAGTTCAGTGGTTATATGGATATTAACATCACATGTGTAATTTAAAATGCTAAGTAATATTTATATGTTAATGTAAATGTTTTAAAATTCATTCTTTTTATTTAAATAATTTATTTAAGTCTAATTATTCAAAAGTGATTCGGTTCAAAATGTAACATACATTTAACATAATAATAGGGGAAAAATATTTTACGTCAACAATTTTTTATATTCGCATAAAATTTAAAAAGGTAAATACAAATGAAAATTAACATTAGGAAATCGTGCTATGAATGGAAAACGATAAGGTTGACTGCCGTGGAATGAGGAAGAAACAATGCCCGCCAAATGACCTTGATTCTTATACTTTGGATTTTCACTCTGATAAAGTAATACAAAACAAAGTTGTATCTTTTTTTTTATATTTAACTTTCTGTTATGTCTGTTGAAGTAACCGTAAATAGCCGAAAAGATGTCAAATTTTGAACATTTCATGATGAAAAATTTTTTCATGAAGCATTTTTATCTTTGTATTTAAATTTCAAAAACAATTCTTTATAAAAAAATAAAATAATATTACGTATTTCATAATGTAAAGGAGTCTTAATTATGTTCATTTTAATTTATGCCATTTTATAATTTATTAAAAATTTAATCATGACGTTTTCATCAATCAGCTGTTCTTGAATTTGTTTAACGAATGCTTCCTTGCGAATCAGACTATTACAGTTATCTGTTTTATGAATGAACTTAAATAAATAAATAAATTTTAATTAGATAAATGACTTGGTAATAAACAAATGGGAAAATGATAGTGGTAAATGGCTATATAATTGTTATTTTAATTATTATTTAAGCACAGTTATGATTTAATTTTTGATAAGTTTTGTAACATTTTTCCTAATTATTAATGAAAATCTTACGTCAGCAAAAAATATATTGATGGAGAAATATGTTCTCTTGTGCATTTATTTTTTGTAATAACCAGCTTAGCGTTGCTAAACCGAAAGCTATAATTATTTTAATGTTTATGGTAAACACTATAATAAATTTGTAAAGAGTCTAACTTATGAATTTCATTTAAAATAGATTTTTTTTAAATTAATTATATAAATAAATAATTGAAAGCTACCGTTTGAGTAAGGTTATTAAGGAATATATATCTATTATATTCCATCTATTAAAAACCTAACCATGAGTATAAGAACACAGTCGAACGAATGAGAACTGCAGAAAATTATGATTTCTTTTATCAGTCACCTGTTGAATCCTATAGTAAATTTTATTGATAAATGGAAATACAAATAAAAAGTATATGCACTCAATTAAATCATGTGATTATATTTCGAAATAACAAGTTAAGCTTATACTTACGGCATTGCAGACTGCGGGATTTTTCTATAGCTTTCATTCAACATGATTTCCAATTTTACAAATATATTTCCGTTAAAATGCCTTTTTATTTTACATTTAATTCTTTTTTTTTTTTTTTTTTTTTGTTAATCATAATTTCATTGATTGTGATACAAAAATAAAATAAAAGTAGCTTCACTCAGAATTAGTAATATTTACTAATTCTGAGTGAATGTGAATGAAGTGAATGAGTGAATTTAGTAATGTGAATATATATATATATATATATATATATATATATATATATATATATATATATATATATATATATATATATATATAAGAAGAATATTTACAGATGAGAAAAAATACTTATTGTTATTCCTAAATTTTAATCTTATAATTTTTATCGATATTTTTTGGGATTTTGTGTTTTTATAGATTTTTTAAAATAATTCTGTAATTTTTCTTAGAAATTTTTTATTTTTGCGTTTTAAACAATTTATTATAATTGACTTGAATGTAAAAAGATTTCACTGGAAGAAAGACATTTTCTTATTTAGTCCTTAAAAATGATGTATTCTCCATCTGTGTTCATGAATATTCTTGAATAATATAGGTCAAAAACGAAAATAGAGCAATAACTATCGAAGCATGATGCAGTTTTTTCTTAAAAATGTCAACTAAAATAACAATTTTCAAAATTAATTTTCTCAGCTGAATAAATGTTTTTTAAAAAAATATGAATCATGCATATTTTCTGTGTCCAACTGAAATTTATTCTTCGAATTTTCCTAGCCAATGTTAATATTTTAATTATTATTCTAAAGTATTTAAAATCAGTACATTTACAAGGAATTCATGTAGGAAATTCATAACACGTTGCTCATATTATGAATTTTAATAACACTGCTTTTTGAAATTAGTTTTTTTTTTTAATCGTAAAATGCCTATTTTCAATCTTGCTCGTACAACTTAATATAATTTAAATTTAAATAATGCATTATTTTAGTACATAAAGTTCATCTTTTAATTAGAATAATTTATTTGAAGAAAATAAATACTATTATTTCTTTCTATATATTGTTTAATAAATACTTTAGAATTTTAAAAATAAAATTCTTTAATTTTGAATTTCATTCTTAAAATTTTATTAAATAGATTTAAAATTGAAAATTAATTCTTAATTTTTTTAAATTATTATTTAGTGAAAAAGTTTGGTTTTTGTATATTTTAAAAATGATACAACTGATCTTTAACAAAACAAGACTATCAGAGATGTTCATTTTGTTTTGATACTTACATATTTTGTAAATAAATTCTCGTATGTATAATTTTATCTTTATTCTGTTGTTCCATTTACAATTTACATTTCTCAATGCTTTCTCTTTGAAAGGAAACTTAAATATACTTGCTATTTACTAAAAGATTTTTTGCTTTTCGTTTTACTTTGAAAATTTTTAATAAAATTTCTCTTTTAATGCAAAAATACTGTTACTAATTAAAGGTTCAAACGACTTACGATTATTAGGTAAACATGAACTTTAAGTTTAAAAACATTGCATTTAGCATAGCACTTACCAAAACTTTCTTTGATAACTGTGCAGACATCAGGTTTGTATTCGGATGTCACTACCCCTAAACATGCAGCCAGCAGTAGTGCACTAAAAAAGAGAAAAATTATGCAAATATTTTTAAGAAATTTATACTTAGTAGAGAAATACTTTTATGAAACATAAAAAATTCAGAAAATTTGTACTTCATTCAGTATCGGAAAGATGATAAATTTTTCAACAAAATTCATGTACCGGCGAGTTTACTTCACGTCCCGGTAAAAATTAAATTTGATTTTACAGGAGAATTTGAATTAAATTTGATTTTTACAAAAATGTGTAAAAGTAATTAAATGTGAAGGATTATTTAGAGTGATTTGTGGTTTATTCCTGTACTGTATGAAAAATGAAAACCATTGTAAAATATATGATGGTCTATTAATAAATTATACTCTGTCATCGTATCATCTTATCTCACCAACCGTGTCCATGCACGAAGTTGTGTTTGTTAAGAAGTATTTGTAGTCAAATTGAGAACATTGCAAGCAAGAGACTACCAAAGATAAGATTATTTTTATTTTAAAGATATGATTATGAAGAAAAATGGCTCAGGTTGTTCGGTCAGTTCAAGTATAATCGCATAACAGTTCCCATAGCAGCAGGATAATCACACAGCAGATTGTTGACTATGCATTCTGCATACCTAGAGCAACATCATAATCAGATTATATCTGGTTTAGCTTCCTAAACAGTAACCATGTATTCATCGCACATAAGCTACCTTCTAAAAACTCTCTAAAAACGTGCTAAGGGTATGTACCCTTCTATATTCAAGACGTTGGGGGGGGGGAGTATTCCTGTGTTCCGGTTGAATATTTCAGAAATCTAGCAAGCCTATTTTAAACATATATAAGCCTTACTCAATCACATCTCAAGAACTCCTGTAGTTTTCATTGCTTAAAAAATGTTTTGTATTAAAATAAAAGGAGACCTATCGCTTAAAAACAGAATTCTGTCTGTTAAAAAGATGATTACAAAATAAAATATCAGCATGGGAGAAATAAGTCACGAATTAAATGGTCATTTACTGAACTATTGATGGAAGTTTTATTTAATGCTAAAACAGAACTAATTCTACAGGAAACTATATCATATAGCTTGCTGTTTGATATAGATTTTTATTTTTTCACCATGCGTAAAATGTGGACAATTCCATAAAATTTACGTCATGCTTCGCTTCTACGAAACTTATGAATATTCCTGGAGCTCATACCATATCATGATGTGACAATTCCACAAGCTCGGTTCGAATATACTTGATATTGAATGTATACCAATATTTTGCATTTCAGCATTTATAAATTATTTGATATTAGAATATATTTATAATTATAACACTTAAAAGATTTTATTGATATTTAAAAATGAGGTCAAGCTGCTTAAGAGGATATCTAATTATCTTTCCAAACAGAAAGGTTAGGGAGATAGTAGTATTGAGTTTAAGAGAGTGAGAGAGATCTATAGTTTAATTTATATATTAATATAAGGTCTATCGAAACGTTCTGTTCATTAACCGTTGACGATGTTGTCAGAACCATAGACAGAAAGATATATTTCTAACAACATCGGAGATCGAAGAAAGCTTAATTCAGCTCAGCAAATTATTTTGGGCCATTTTCGGAAGATGGGATTGGTGTGGAAACATTCAAAATGGATGCCGCATGAATTAAGTAAGAAGAATTTTGATGATCGAATCATCACATGCCTAGCTCTGCTTGTTCGGAACAAAATCGAACCCTTCTTGAACTGGTTGATAACTGGGGATGAAAAGGGGCTACCTGCGAAAACATTGTGGTATATTGTGAGGGGAGAAAAGGGTATATTGTGCGGAAAACCTAACTCTTCCAACTATAAAACAAATTTGACTCCGAATAAGAGAATGTTGTGTGAAGGATAGGACATTTGAGGACCAATACATTATGAACATTAAAAGTTAAACGAAAAGCTCAATTCGAAAAAGTATTGTCAGCAGCTGGATAATTTAAAGGGAGCAATCTAAGAAAAAAGTTCAACAATGTTCCATCAAAGAACAGTCCAATATATATATATATATATATATATATATATATATATATATATATATATATATATAAATATATATATATATATATTAAGTAAAACTTAACTCTGGGAAATTCTGTGTTCCTCACAAAACATTCCCGGGCTTATCACCCTCTAACTATAACTTTTTTTTTAATTACAGATTTTTTATAAATTTAAAAAATTTAACAATAAAGAAGACACCAACTAACCACTGTTTCAATTTTTCGCATGAAAAAATGGGGCATACAAATTGTCCTCACGCTGGCAAAAAAACATTAATAATTTCAATTATATTATTTAATGACGTTTATTGATGTTACGAAAAATTTGTATTTTATTTTATTCCAAAAAAGGACAGAACTCTCTTTCCTGTAGACCTAATACTTAATAGATTAACATATTACATAAATGGTTAATTTATATAGAAAGTTACCTTATAGGCGAAATGGAAGAAAAAAAAATTATAAGCATATATTTTGATAAAAGTATATGCTTATAAAACTTTCATCAAAATATATGTTTATAATTTTTTTTAATTTTTATTAATTTTTTTTATTTTTTATATTTATTAATCAAATAATATTAAAGTTTTTAAATTTAAGGAATATCAATTGAAATATTATTTAAATCACAGCTGCTAGTTATATTGTATTTAAAAAACTTTTAATAAAAGCTATAGGATTCATATCTAAAATTAGATTTTGAATTTTATTCCTTTTTTTTTTCTCCAGTCTCTCACTTCCATAAAATTTAAGACACAATAATTGAGTTTTGAAAAGCATAATAAAAATGGATTTATCAGTTCACTATCTGATAAATTAATACAATCAATTTGTTCTCTCTTTGTTAACTCCTTCTTACATTTGTTATTTTATTCCAGTCTTTTTGTCGTGCAGGCCGTTGTGATCTGGTTGGTTTGGGCATCGTTTTCAGTATTGGAAGGTAGTGAGTTCGAAAAACGATTTATTCGAAGACTTGTCGTGTTCACTAAAGGCAGTTGGGGCCCTTTATATAGGTTTTGGTCAACATGTTCTACAAATGAATTTTTTTCTCTGAGAATGGCAAGTTATTTATTAGGGGTCTTCTCCGTGATCCTTCCTTCTAAATTATGAAGACTCGCACACAGATTCTTCCCCTAAAACTGGTAATGCCCAATTGTGGGATAGGTACAAGGAAGTAAACTGGTAGAACAACTACAATTCTTTGTCATATGCAAATAAAAACAAAATCTTTGAGACATAAAATCTATAATATAACTTAAGAAACATTAGTAATATATTTTAATCATTTCTCCGATGTTATCACTAGTCCATAAGTTGGCAAGAATCAATTGAAGTAATGACAGTCAAAAATGAATTTTTCCCGTTCTAAAAAATGTATAAACATTGCTTTATATTTCGTTTCTACAGCTGTTTGAGGAAAATCTGTATGAAATTATTCTAAATGCGTTTCAAAAAGCATTAGTGAACTTTTGTTGGAATTTGATATTTGTTACTAAACTTCCTCATTTGAATCCATGTTTTAAACTTCCTTGTTTGAAGAGAAAATTTTGATACATTTCAATTTGTTCTTATAACAATGCTTAAGCGTATTTTTGATTATGTATTTCTCTATGTCACTTCCTTCTAATGTTATAAATGCCATTTCTGATTGTACAACATATCACCTGGTTTTTAAATGTATATAGTATATATTTTATTGCCAAATTTAATTATGTGATTGTTATAAATCAATATTAGTTTTAATATTTCAAGTGACTTCTTGATAACAACAAACTTCTTAGAAAAAAACTAAAATAAATAATATTTTTGATTCAAAGGTTGAATAAAGGAAAAAAATCCAAAGTGACAGATCTATTTATATTTATAACCATTGTTTTAAGACTTGAAGGAACCACGTTGTATGTCTCACAGTTCTACATAAATGAATAAGCAATTTAATGATCTCTAAAATAAATAACATTAGATTTAAAGTTATAAATATTCTTTACGAGTACTCGTCTTATGTCAAATCTCATTTAATAAAAACCTTTACATGGATGCAGAGGCTGCCTTACTTTTTCAGAGACCACCATCCGGGTCAGGCAAGATGTCTGTTCTTCTTGGAGGAGAGCCCTGTGCATGAATGGTATGTAAAAAATCACCCTGGTGCTGTTCTGATTTGGGTTAGCAGCTGGCGCTATCAGACAACTCTCGCGAGATTTCGAAGTGGACACACACTCGTGTACAACGTCATGTGACGAGCCACGAAGTTTATTCCCTGTATCCATAATGCAATAATTTCCATGAAAGTCTGTTCTTTTTTATTTCTTCATATTTTATTTATTTTCAAACTAATTTAATGGATCTTAGTTAAGCCAACATCATAATTTTATAATTGAAATATCATTGATAGATTAGAATGTATTTCGATTTAAATAAAAAAACAAATGGATGTTTATATAAAATGCCTTTGTCTTGGTGAAAGGTATAAAATTATCTTAATACAATTTAAATTTTTTATTTAATTTTACTACATTAAACCTGTTTTAATTTTACTACATTACATTGTCTGTCAATTATTCTCTCTGTAACTGTAACCTCAAACACAGTAAAAATATTTTTATTTTTACCTTTTCAGTGTGATTTACTAGTTAGCTTCAAAATAGGGAAAGCAGTAAAATACTTAATAAAATGGGGAAAACAGTTGTTGTTGTTCTCGTGTGCCTGCTAGGCTGGCAAATTGAGGTGCGCTGCTCCACTTTTCCAACTGAACCGTATTTGGTGTGGAGTCCGACTTCTTCAGTACACACACATGCCATAGGGACCCGCTTATAGGGTAGGCAACCATTCACACCTCATTCATACATAGAAAGGAAATTACGAATTAAGAGATACTTGTGATTGTAATGCTATTAATAGGGTAAATTTTATATATATATATTTTTTTTTTTGGGGGGGGGGGGATTTTTACTCATCATTGTGACAAGATATCCTTGGAAATGATCAGTTCAATGTATTGATGTAAATATCGCAATTCAAGCTAAGAAGTTGATATTTTCAGAAAAGAATGAACCCTTTTTATTTACTGTTGTTGTTTTTGTCGTGTGACTGCGAGGCTGGCTTTATGGGTTGCACTGCTCCAACTGAACCATATTTAGAGGTGTGGAGTCCGACTTCCTCAGTGCACACATGCCATCATAATAGGGTAGGCAACCATTCACAATCCATTCATACAAGGAAAGGACAAAGATAGGATAGATAGAGAGAGAAAGTACATCCATGCCTGAACCGGAATTCGAACCCAGGACCTCCCTATCCGTATTCAGGCACGCTGACCACTAGACAAGTTGGCCGGCAGGGAAAACAGTAAAAATGCTTAATAAAATAGGGAAAATTGTAAAACTATTTAAAAAAAATAGGGAAAAAAGTCAAAATGTTTAATAAAATAGGGAAAACTGTAAAACTGTTCAACAGAAATTTCGTATGGTAATTTTTTTCAATAAAACTAATTTTAATTAATTGCAACTAACGGAGATAATAAATTAAACTTTCCCCCATTTAGTCAGACTGTTTTCCTTCTTAAAAATAATGATATTAATATTTAACCTGACTGTGTTATAACACTGAATGTGAAACATGTCCTAATATCACCTTAAGAATTATTGTGTTGGAACTTTATGTACAATAATCTCGATAATGTATGTTATCTAAAACACAGTAGTTTCAAAGTAGTGTTCCCATTTTCTTATAAGAAGATTTAGTTAACACAGACAAACATATACGTGCATTTTCAATTATATATTTTTAATACTGTTGTTATAAAATTGTTCGATTGATGGTTTAATTAACTTTATATATTTGATTTTTTTGATAGAAATGAAAATATTACCATTCTAAGAAATGCACTATGAATTTTGAGAATACATTGTTAAATAAATTTAATCTCTTATTTATAATAATTTAGGCAATATCTGCAATTTTTGTGTACATACATTTTTTGTTATCATGGAAATTGATAATTGTTCATATCTCTTGTAATGTTTAAATGAAATTCAAATTTTAGTTGTCGTCAAGACAAACGTGAGCATTCTATTAATATTTTAAAAATTTCCTCCACTGAGTTTTATTCAATCTAAAAAGAGAAATAGAAAAGGGATAATGCAATACAGAAGGAAATTTTACTTCATAATCTTTCCTAAATAAATTGCCAAATTGACAAAATATTGCTGGAAAGGGGATCAAAGCGCATATTTATACATGAAGTGCAAAAATATTCAAAATCAATGAAACTCATATTAATTTCACTGATATAATAAACACGCAAAATTGTGGAATATTTTATGTTAAAAATTCTTAAAAGAATAAAAAAAATAATAATTATTATTATTATTATTATTTTTTACCAAAATTTGAAAAACAATTAAAATTTTCTTTCCATTTAACTTTTGATCTGAAAATTTTGTCATAGTCACATGACTCATCTTATTCAAGTGTTGCATTGTTAAACCATGTCGCGTCACATGTGAAAAAAGAACACAAAATGACGCATAAGATACAAGTTTTCAATTAAATGAGGAAATATTGACAGTCTTCTTATTCTTTGCAATGTATAAAAGATACAGAATATCCCAACAGAATTCTGTTCTTTATGAGAACTACATATGGTACAATAGGAGAAGATCGTTTTGAAAATTACATTTGACACGATAGGTGAATTGGTCTCCGTTTCCAATTAATGAACAAAATCATTAAAATGCTTGAAATTATTCAAAATAATTTCGAGAATTTTATTGGTTTAGTTCATTAATATTTAAAAAAAAAATTAAAAAAAGGTCTTTATTTATCTGCAGTGGTATCATAAAATTTTTTATGAATTTTTTCATTTTAAAATAACAGAGAGATAGTTAATTTGTTTCATTAAAATATATTAATTCAACATCAAACGTACAGATGCGAATATATTACTACATATTAAAATACCAGGAATGATTTCAAATGACAAAATGATATTTATTGGAAAAATGTATTACACTGGAAATAATAAGAAATGCGATGTATAAATCTTCAGAAATCTAAATTCCGTACAACTGCTACTGGCAGCAATGACACCACTTTTAAACCTTGGCATTGAGCCTGAAAAAAAAAAAGGAAATTAAGTTGCCTGGGTAGATTTAATTACTCATGCAGCTTCAACTTGATGCCACAATCCATAGACTTTAGTAACATATAATGAGGAGCCAGACACACGGCAGCTAAAAACTTTTTGAAGCCTTGAATAATTTTGCAGGTACAGCATTTTGCAGGGCTCATATAAGAGGTAGAGCTTCGAGTCTGGGGATAATAGAATTATAACGGAACTGATCAATGGCTGAGAGAAGATTTGAGAGAAGCGTGTATCCAATAACACCCCATACCATCATTCCAAGGTATAGGCTAATATGATGACATCAAATGCATAGTTGCCTTGTGCATTCTATACGATTCCTCCAAACACCAAATCGACCTTCATAACATTGAAAGCCGAACCTTCGGAAGTTAAGCTCCCTATTCTACAATATCAAAAAAGTCGATGAGATCATAGTGGCCTAGTGGTAGGACATCATTCTTTAGGGCAAAAAAATCATGTGTTCTATTCTATTCACTGTCGAACAAATGAAGGTGGATTTTGCATTTCTACTTTCTGCACATGCATTTATTAAAATGGCAGCTTGGGAGTTTTCTGTGTTTCCTTTATTGTGGCATGTGAATTCGGCTTAATGTATGTGAAAAGCTTTCCGGAAGGTAATTTACCATTAAAGAATAATAACCTTAAGCCATTATTTTTAAGGCTGTCAAGTTGTTTCCACTTCCGTATTCGTCATTAACCACACTACTGAAGATACTCCATTCTGATGAATTGTCAATAGTAATCTATGATCGGCAAGTTGACAGTTCATGCGTTTACTATAAACGTCTTCTAACTGTTAATCTAGATATTTGCTTTCTTGTATAAGACTGCATTTCTTGTCTGAGGACTTGTGACGTGGCTGTACTACTTATTAAGACCATATAGGTAAAATGTCTCGGCTATTAATGATAGCAGACCTCAGATTATCATGTTGTTTCATTTGACCATACTGAACAATTCTATTCAATATTCTGCAGGTACTTAAGGAATCTTGATCGCCGTGAGCTGGAATACCTCCATATGATAAATAAAACACTGTTTGGTTGAATTTAAATCCTAAATATTCTAATAAATCAAAATTGTTCTACTAAGTATTCCTTTTATACAAAATATCGGTATCACAAAATTTTTTCCAAACAACAACGTTCAAATGCATTTTGATTGTGAAAAAACTTCTGTGCAATTTTTTCAAGTGCATTAGGATATCTCTACGACTACCGCATTTATAGGAATGAGTTAAAATACTAATCTTTTGTATGTTACTCTATTTATCTTCCGATTGAGTAAATTTCACTTCTGTATCATGTCGTCTCTTTAGTATAGCAGTTTTAATGTTCAACAAAATAAATTACATGTAAGGAAACCACAAAAGGTATCTATTTTATTCTATTTAGTTTTCATAGCTATATTAAATGATGAGACAAGTGTGAAAAATGCAAACAGAAATTTTTACTGTTGAAATGCAATCAGTTGTAGAATAATTAATTTTGTGAATTTTTAGATTAAAATACTCATTAATATCAAAAAAGTAACCGGATGGTGTCAAGGGAATCAAATATAAGTCCATATTTAATGAATCTTAATCCTGATGATCTTAAACTTCAAATAAAATATTATTATATTTTTATTTTCTCATTTTATGTTTTCATGTCACTATAGCTGTATAAACATCAGATCATTGATGTTTTTGAGAACAAGAGGAAAATATTTTCTATAAATGAATCTTCCTTTGACATTTTTTTCAATGGATAATATACTTTTTGTGGCTTTGATATTTTGATACACTATAGCCTTCAACATTTCCTTAAATAATTTGCAAATATTAGCATTATACTTAAAGCAAATGGAAAATGTAATAACATTTTCAAATGTTGAAAAATAAACTACATGATTATAAGTAATACTTCTAAAAATGCTATTCCAACTTTTTATATATAACTATATAATAGCTATAAATATATAATATATATATAAACTTTTTATATATGACTATATATAATACTTCTAAAAACTTTACTCTTTTTATTAAGGAATATACGTTGATAAATTTCTCGAATACCTACTCACTTGATATTAAAACCTTCATTAATTTGAGCGTCAGTAATTTTCATAAGACGTCAGACCAACATTTAACAAAAGCTTTAAATTAATAAACAGAAATATTTGTATATAGTGACATCGATATATTTGTTCACTAATAATGCAATCTTTCGTAACCTTCCCCCCTAAAATATTTTGATTGCCTCAAACTTTTGTATGTAAATTTTGACATAGGAAATATGCATATTATTAAAATTTATAGTTAATTTTGATTATAACTTTCATTATTGTTACTCAACTTTAATGTTATAAAACCTGTTGCAACAGAGGATTTTTCCTTTCTGATTTTTCTAGAAACACAATGAAGATATTTCGAGAAAGTGCATTAAATTTATAGCCATAGCATTTGAGAACCTTACAACTGTGCAACTTTGAATGTCATCATATAGTCAAAATATGTTAATCAGGATGGACAAATCGAGTAATATGTCGTTGCTTGCACCGTGCATACACAGTTATGGTAGGATGCTGGCAGGTAAAGTTTTTGTTTGGAGCTCATAAGTGAAATGAAGAGTTTAGAAAGCCAAGGTGTTCAAATGCAAGGGTAAGATCAGATGATGGTGTGACAAGCCCGAAGTCATCATTGACTGTTATCCAATGAATTGCAGACTTACCTTCCATGAAGACTTTTACTATCTCAGGGCAATAAAATAAGACGAGATTACGCTTATATAGGGTTTTTAAGCACTTTTCAATGCTTTTGACCTTACAAAACGAGAGAAGTATTCTGCTAGAGTCTATTATTTTATTATCATGGCTAACTGCCAAGAACATGATAATCAGCTACGACATCATGTTAATTTGGTGATGCCGTATGTATTTGTCAGTATGATAACTGACAAAGCAAAGTGTTCAGCAATAAATCCTACTTATCTTTTAGACCAGGTGGCTATCGCATATGTAAAAGGAAGGTCCGAGGCCAACGGTCTTAAAAAGCCTTTGTTTCACGGAAAAATATCGTCTTTACTCATGATTTGAGGGTGCTATCTTTTACATCAGTATGTTACTTATAAGCTTTTTGCATGCAATATAAGCAGCGAAACGACATCTTGATGCTATATTGAAGTCAGTGACATCACTTATCATGGTACATTGCCGTGAGAGGGATAATGCCAGGCTTGTCACGCAAACAACAGTAAAGTAAATTTTCTTCCAGTTTATATTTGCATTTTTATTAATAGCCTTATCACAGCACATGTAAAGTATCAAAAAATAACGCACAATCTCAGCCCAGGAATTTTCTCTTACTATTTATTGAATACAAGTAGTGTTATAATTGCATTTCGATATTAATTTTATTTGTAACCATACAACTATTTTCACTCTTATTGTCAAAACTATATGTTTAAAGGATTATTTTTGAGCTCTCTTTTTGCATTTAAGTGATTACAGTTCAGTGGTTGAAAACTGAGAATAAATAATTTCCTAATTCTATAAAAAGCAATACTTACTAATATGCTCAGAATGAAATAAATTTTTATTTTATAAAAAAAAATTTGAGTAAAATTTTATTTTATTCGAATTAAATTAATTATTAATTATTGATTTACTCAAATTTAATAATTAAGTTAATTATTAATTTGAGTGAAATTTTATTTTATTCGAAATTATTAGCGCCACTTTTTACACGAGTTTAAATAAATATAAAATAGACTTGCAATCTAAAGTAATCCTAAATTAAGTTTCAAAATTTCCTTCCGATATAAATTGGAGCAAAAACTTTGAAAAAACTGAAATGCAATTTTGCTATATTTACCATTCCGTCGATAGTTTTGGTCTGTTTGAGAATTTTATATTTTTTGTATCATACATATGGAATATTATTTCTGCCTTATTCTCTTCAGTTTTTAAAATTACCGAGTGGATTTCCACACATTATTTTACTTCTTAAAACTCAATCAATCTTATAGGATTGAAAATTTCGTATAAAAGATCAGAATCAATGATATATAAATGATGTCAAATTTTTTATTTCAATTAAATACTTCTTGTTTAATAGCGTAACAACCTATTACAGGTCTTATCTGCTTCTATAGCTCGCCTTTTCCAGCCCAGTCTGTCCAGAGCGACATTTTGCCAGTTCCTAACTTTCAGTATCTTGAGGTCATTACCTGTGTCAAAAAGCCACCTTGTCTTCCTTTGTCTTCCTCGAGCACGAGATCCTTCGGGGTTCTCAAACGTTGATATTGTAGAGGGGTTATTTTCCCGGCTTATCCAGACATGGCCAGACCATCTAAGCCTGTTGCTTCTGATAACCTGGGTAATATGGGACTGGTTATACAGCCTATACAATTAAAAATTTACATCTGGTTTGCCAGCAACCCTGTTCCTGTACAGGCCCATAGATAGTTCTTAATACCTTCCTTCCAAAGGTTTCCAGGATTCGGTGTATATCAATATTTAATGTACACGTTTCTCAATTAAATACTAGAAAAATTTATTTGAGAAAGTAAAGAAGCGAAATAAATCTGACAAGCATAAAGTGTTCAAAAATATGATTTTTTTTTTTTTTTAACGGTGTAAGCATTTATTACATGTATTTTCCTTAAGATTTATGTAACATGTATCTATAGTTCTTTATTTGCATTACAAAGTCTAATATATCATATGTATTTTAACAACATTAACAAAGTATATACTACATTCTTAAAAAAATCCAGCAAATCAATAGTTTTCCATCATTTTATGAGCACAAGATTAATTTTACTCGCTTATGATTTTAAATAAATTATCCATGGCATTTAATTACGAAAAAATTTTTTATTTAAATTTCACTGAATTTTGATTTTGCAATTTTTTTAAGAATCAATGTGCATATTGATCAATTTAAATCAACTCTAGTACTAATGCAAATTTTTATAAAATGTACACTTTTAAAAATATTGTGTTTTTTTAGTACTCTATGAGTGTCATATTTATTTACCTCGCGAGCTCTCATGATTTTAGATAAGTCTTTTTACAAATCT
Organism: Latrodectus elegans; assembly: GCA_030067965.1. Lineage (NCBI taxonomy): Eukaryota > Metazoa > Arthropoda > Arachnida > Araneae > Theridiidae > Latrodectus > Latrodectus elegans. Next base: position 79,810,473 of record CM057819.1, read on the forward strand.
AATTGAGAGGAAAATATTGAGTTCCAAATCAATTCAATTTACATTGGTCTTTTGAATGCTAATTTTAATCATTTAAAATTAGATGAGTTTTAAGAAGTAAAAGAATCTACTCTCAATCTTTTTCAACGGAATTCACTCGATATTTTTAGGAGGCAACTAAGCAATTATTTTCATATGTGTGTGAATTGCAATTTTGAGAGAAAATAACATAGTTTCGAGAATTTAACACTTTACTAATCGTAAAAATTCTGGCGTTGATTTTGTAGTTGGTTATAATATTCTATATTAATCTCTTGATATTCGAATTTTATTACAAGGCCAATATTTTTAATAAAAGCTCTTTGTTTAATCAGGACTGCCACGTTATCTATTATACCAGATAAAATGATAGAAACACATTCAATAAAGGAAACAAACGAAATATAAATATGTTTCAATGGATAATAAATACTGTGGTCTTTGGTCAGAATGTGTGCATCAATAGTATTATCATTATATCTGATAAGTTGTTTTTTTATTTATTGAATAAAAACTTTTTTTATTTAGTTTCATGGCATAATTTTTTTCCTTCAAATAATAACAAAAATTTAATATTTATGACTTCAACATCGATAAAAATGATTTATTTTATCTGATACCTTTGTGTAAAATGCAAGTTTGATTTTATTCGTATATAGTTTTTAAAATATTTTGACATATATCTTTTAAATTACGTATACTAATGAAAAATATATTTCCCCCTATATTAATTGGTTTTATTTGTTAATTCGTTATGATTATATTAATAGTCACAGAGAAAATTATATACTAAATATCCAAACTCAATGAAATGAAATATGTTGAACTCTTATCATATTTAAAATTTATTAAAATGAAATAGTTGATCGTTTTAAATTAATTAGGATGCAGTCAGAGTTCGTGATCCAAATAATTTCACCGACATTAAGGCAAATAAATAAATACATAAAAATGTATTTTTTATTTCTCCAATATTATAGTTTACATTTTTTTAAATTATTGATTTTATTATAGTTCAAAATAACAAAATAATTTTAAAATATCTTCATTATTTCAATTTTTTCTAACAATAATAAGTTCATTTATTATTAATTGAAATTATCATTAAGAAAGGTATTTAAATTCTAAAAAGTAAACAATGTAGAGAATTTAGGATGAATATTAATAATATGTGCACATGGTCATATTAAGCAGAACTGGTTTGCAAAACAATTTATGATTTATTAATCATTAATTTTTATTTATTAGTTATCGATTTTTAAATTAAAAAAAGTATTATTAAGTGAGAACATTTATGAATAAATCTTAAGTCTACGACATGAAAAATAATTTCCAAATTGTAAATATAAATTTAAAAAATTATCATATTTTTTATTTAATAATTGTTTTTATCAGATGCAAGTTTTTCAACAATCTTTTCATATTACTTTATATTAAAATATTCAAATGTGTCACCAAATTAATTGCTAAAGTGTGAGTCAAGAGTAATATTGTAACTTAACTATGATTTCCGTTAAAAACCTAAAGCCAAGTATTAATATATCTCTTTTTATTTTAAATAATATGGTCATCTAATCTCCTACTATATTACTCATAATTAATCTGAGAGATCCAATCGGGTGCTGATTAAGTTCAGAGAGAGGAGTCGATATTATTTGATTTATTTATTTATTTATTTTTTTTTGACGATTTGAATGATCAGCATATTAGAAATATCTACAATTATTATGTATATTCAGTATACTTGAATAGCTTCACTGCGGTAGTAACGAGCAAAAAGGAAAATATTAACTTATGTGTCGACTATTTCCTGCGTACAATGATTTAAAATTTCGAGCTGTTTGATATTATTGGTGAGTAGACATTGAAATAAATCTCATTCACATACGTCATGGAACAACTTTAGTTCCTTTCTACTAACGAAGCGTGACAGTTCGAGTGGACTTTACCATATTAACCACTGACCTCATCGCTTGACCGATATTTAGGATAAAATTGTGAAAGCGAATTTTGAATTATTAAAAATTGACACAGCAAATGAATAATATTAAAATTAATTGTTAGAAAGACATATTTCATGCTCACTTTATTTTACTCTGAAATAATTTATTAATATAGTCATGTACATTTATCAATAAAATAAACTTATTATCCTTTTATTGAAAACAATTTTTTACTATTATATATCAACAATTTTTAATACTTATTTTGTTGTTAATGCAATTCAAAAAATTCTAAAATGCTACGAGCCATAGATTGTATAAATATCTGAATAAATATTCCACAAATAAAAAAAAAAAAATTATGTGAAACTTTCGAATATTTTTCTATTACATTATTATTATTACGAAAAAGTTAATACCACACTTTATTATTCAAAAGAAAATGTTCTAAGATTTACTTATTTTCAAAGTATATTAATCAAATATGCTTTTTAAGTTTATTTGTTTATAAAATTATAGAATTTTAGGCTTACCTTTTCCATGTTATACCCATTTTCACCTCATCGACAGTGTACAGAGAACACCCCTTTTCGATGTTCTAACAATAAAATTCCAATTGTTCCATGATCCATTGTACCAGAATTATCTTGTCTCTGATAACTGCAAGATAATATGTGTAAAACAGTACAAGCGTTTTTATTGATTATCAGATTTCAAAAATTATAAATTTAACCGATGCTGATTTTTAAGTTCCTTTGACTGTTATAAAACAAGTTTTACATATATCAGCTGATGTGTTATTGTTTCAATACTGTTTATAATTTTTTCTTAATCATATTGATGATAATAACAAGTTAACCAATTTCTAAAAGAAATAATATTATATTTCTGTATACATTTTCATTTGTATTCACAATTTTAAATTCAAATGAAGAAAAATATTCAATATTCAAAAGAAACAAAATCCAACTTATAATTCATTTTTAATTTACTAGAAGTATAAAAAAAGTTTATTTTAATATTTCTACTTTTCAACAATGTATAAAAAATAGATGCATGATATTTTACCAATAAAACTGAAAAGAAAATTATCGTAGAACATGTAACATAATAAAATTTTATAAATGATTGGAATAAATGCAGCTCTGATCAGTAATAAAACATTCCTTCAGCGAAATGAATGTGTTATAATTCATAATATTAGCCAAATATATAGAATTAAATTTTCTGAATAAATTCAGAAGTACTATCATTATTTGAATATAAATTGTCTTTGTGCTCAGGAACATAATTTAAGCTAATTAAATTTGAATGATATAAATAGGGGTTATCAATCTGTCTTTTAGATATACGCTTCTTAAAAGTGATTTTTTTAAATTTTTCTCTATAATATAAAGCAGAATACACACACAATCGTAATTAATAATTTTACATAGGACAGTTTGATAAGGAATGTGAACAAAAACAAGAAGTAATTCATTTCGCTTATATTTTATTATTTTTATAATATTTTATATATTATTATAGGCTTCCTCGAATAAACTCCTAAATTACTAAAGACTCCTCTTAAGCTTCTGTCCACCTTCAACTTAAACCTAAACCATTACGAAGTTCCTGGTCCAGATAAATGAGGAGTATTAATACCAGGTTGAAAATCTATGTTGTTTTAGGGCTTTAATTATCTATATTGTTCAACAGCAAGAAATCTAAGCTTTTCTTTGTTAAAGTTAAAATCAAAGATGATCGTAAAATTGCTTTTGTAACGTTAATTATTTTAATATAGAGTGATATTTTCCGAATGATGAGTTGTGATCTGACACAGAACTAAAGAAGCAAATACAAAATCACGAAAAATTCCCAGAAGTCGGTTTCTTTTTTTCTTTTTTTTTTCTTTTTAATTTTTTTTTTATCATTTCGCGTTTTCACCATAACATTTCAAATATAAGAAGCAGTGTGTGAAATAAGTACTTATGAATAAAAACTGCTCCAAGAGTGGAAAACCCCATACATCAAATAGTTATAAAATTAATGTTCGCAATTCTAAAATTACTATATTTTATTTATGTAGCCTATTTTATAGGTATTTTTTTTATTAGTGCTTATTATTTCGTTGCGAAATTAACAAATGGTTAATGACATGCTCTCATAATTCACAACAAATATCATTTTTATTCAAGGTTATAAGCTTGTTGTTTTCTTATACTTTAATGCAAGCCTTATAAGTTATCAAAATATCTTTAAAAAAATTTCACATAATTGCTCAGCTTTTAGAAGTTTAAGGCATTACTGTGATATATTTGTTGAAGAATTATTGTGATATAATAATGCGATATATTTGTTGTTGTTGTTTCTTATCCTATCTGATTAGCCAATGGGCTAAAAAAGTCCAAAACAAGAAAAAAACTTTGAAGCAAGTCCTCTTTTTCAAGTCCTAATCACGAAAGTAGACAGGTAAAATGCATGATGTGTCATTTCCTACACATGGGGGAAATCTTGCTTCCTTGGTCACTTTTAAGACATTTCAAGTGTCCACTTATGAGTCTTGATAATGCTGTCTGTTGAACACAATTAGATATTAAAAACATATTTGTGTTTAATATTTAAAAAATAAATCTGATTGAAAAGGAAGTATGTATAAAATTGTATTTCTGTATCAAAGTGAGTTTGCTTGTAATGTGCATTAAATATACATCTCGAATTTAAAATTATTTTTAATTAGTAAAAATGTCCTGATGTGGTTTGATTATTTTCATTGTTCTTTTTTGTTCGCAGTACTATTATTTTTAAATGTGATTGTTTAATATATTTCTTTTTAAATCGCCGACCAGTGGCAGAGTGGTTAACATTCCTAACTTCAAAGCAGTAGGACCAGGTTCGAATACTGGTTCAGGCGTAGAAGTTTCTTTTTCTCTCTGAGTGTGTTTTTCTGTCCTTTCACTTCCAAGACAAAGATGGCGCACCCACTGGATGTCCCACAGCATAAGTTGCCCTCCCCTTCGCCCTTTGTAGTGCTGAATGGACTAATCCTTAGATCAACCGAGGATTGGTGGAAAAAAAAAACTTCCTGGTGAATGGTTAAATAACTAAATAAAATACTGAATAAATTAGCTAAGATTATTGAGGTGATTTCATGATGCAATATGAAATAAAAATTCATGTAAATATAAAATGTATTGAATCGGATGAAATGATAAATAATATAATGAAACATTAAAAACAATTTTTTTATAATGCTTCTATCAAGAATCACAATTATTTTCCAATTAGTTAGAATTACAATTATTATGTAAATTAAATTATTTACAAAATTATTTTCCACAGTACAGTAGAACCACGTTTAACGAATATAATTCGTTCCATAATCATGCACATATTACGAAACACTCGTTGTACAAAACAATTTTTATCAGCTAATTTAATGTAAAATACTATAAAGCATTCCATGTCGATAAAATACTTACAAAACGTTATAAGTAACGTTTCTTAAAAAAAATTAGCTACCTGTTGCTAAGGTGAGCGAATCATCTTCATCTTTTCTTATTCCACGAAACAAATTCACCTGGGATGCGAATTAGATTAGTAGATAACAAAAAAACAAATAAAAATAATTATTGTTCATACCTAATTACTTTTTATTAGATGTCCAGAAACATATTTGTTTCTGCCAATGCTTCAAAATTTAGCAAAAATGTGGTATAACTTTATAATTAAATAATTTTTTTAGCACGCATAGTCACTTCCTTATTAGGATAATGATTCTCAAAGCAAGGTCTAACAGTTTCCTATGTTTTTAAGATTCATCTTATTTCTCCGGAAGATAGTTGCTTTTCTGTTGCATCCTTCTTCCCTGACAAACGTTTCTCTAAAACTTCTTGCTGTGAAACATAATGTAATTTTATAATCTCTTTCGTGATCAGCACTTGACTGTGGTTTTCCACAATTCTTCGATTTCACTATTGTCCATTACTAATCTCATGATAATGGCCAAAGATACAATCTCGTTGATTTACTTTTTCGTACTGTCTTAAAGTAACATTCGAGAAAGCTCCTTGGCTAAAGCTTCCACCAAACAGAAATTTTAGGGTTCCCTTGGTAACCCCTTCCCACGTCTTGTCGATTATTTCAAGCTAGACAACGTTGTGGAAAGGATTTTCCCAAACTCTCTGTTGGTGAGATTGGTTTCACCAATCACTTGAAAACAATGCTCAAAGAGTGCTTCAGTGTAGAGCCTCTTAAAGTTAGAAATATCTTGCTAGTCTATGGGTTGGAGTAGTTTTATAAAAATAAGCAAACACTTCCTTGATTCACTCGGTAAAAAGTTCACGCCCAAGCCTCTCTCTGATAGACCTTCATATTTATCCTACTCTTCTGGATTTTGCATTTATTGAAAACTCATGGAGTTCCTAAATGCAAATATACTGCTTCATCATGCCTCACAATTCTGTGGACACCGGTTCTTCTCCTGAATTTCTCGAATCACTAACGGCTTTTTTTTTAAACATATCTACTTCGGTCATTGATAATCTTGGCTATTGATAGATCCCTTTATAAGGTCAGTGAAAATCCTTTTCACTAATAAAGGTCTAGCTGATAGTGCCACTTTTCATTTATCCATATGAGAAACAACCTTTCAACATCGTCGAGAATACTTAACCATTGCGCAGCTATTAGTGTTACTCCTGACGAAGCATCTATCTCTTTAATCTTGTAGTTGGTTTTGAAAGTATTGCAAATCATTGACGTAGACGATTGTATATGCATGCTAAATCAGTCACGTTCCAAAACGTTTATATAAAACGGTAAACAACTTCGCGGTTAAGATAATTCTAGGGGGAAATTTGTTATGCCTAAAGGATTTTTAATCCGTTTTTGAGAGAGTCATCCCTTTTGTTTAGTCAAGACAGAAACTTATAAATCCCAACCAAGAACTTCCATTTCTTTCTAAACCAGAAAATCGCGACTTCTTAAATGTATTGATGCAGGAGTTTCATAATTTTAAAGAATTTTGATAATTTGTACAGATTACATCAATAAATGCGATTTTATTAAACTAATATCATTATTTTTATAACCCACCATTATATTAGTAATAAGTTTAAATGACTTTGTAATAAATTTTCACATTCGGTTTTCTGCTAAAAGTGTATAATCTGATAGCGTAATTAATCTTAAATAAAAAAAATTAAAAAAAAAACACTTTTTACACCTATTATTAGAATAACATTCACACATTAAAATATTTCAAATTCATTTTCCATCAGCGCGCTGTTTGCTAATATGATTAATTTGTATCTCATATTTTTAAGTTAATTCCCATCTTATTAACAAATCAATATTTTTTTTATTTCCCTTTGATTTATTAGATTTTCTTCCCATGGCAGTTTATCCTAAATTCGTATTTACAGTATTAATTTATATAAAGACACTTAACATTAACTATGAATTATCTGAACCCATTGTTTCCTAATTACATTTATGATTAACAATAGATTGGTATTGTTAATCGTAAATGTAATTAGGAAAATAATTATCGTGTAAATATGTATATATTTATTAGTAAATGTTTATACATTGACATGAATTATACATTGCACTTAAAAAAATATTGAAAAGAAATTCGAAAATAATAAAAAATAATAAATACCTATCAAAAATAATTTAGCAATTTAAGCTCTCACCTTACATGAAAATAATTCCCAATGTTCTTTTGTATCGTTAAATTCTTTAATGATTAACAATTAGTTGAATTATTCATGAAGTGTTAATTAATAAATCTTTTCATTATCACTTTTTATTAATTACACCAATCTTTTCATTTATTATATATTTTTGATGAAAAATCCTTTAATTAAAATTTTTCTATAGTGCTTAGTGAAATATCATTTTTAAATACGCTTTTAAGTAATTTAATCTAGTCATTGATTTTTGTTAATGAAGAATGCAACAAAGATTTCAAAATATTACTCAAAGATAATTGTGAGTATTTTCCAGAAATTTTAATGTATTTCTTTAGAAAGCTTTGCATATAATTACCCTTTTTTCCACCGATTTTTTTTTAATTCGGGTACTTAGAAAGTTTCAGTGGAAACATTTTTTGTGGAATATATTTTTAAATTTTCTCATTAAAATGTTTTTAGTTAATATTGTTTTATTTATTTCAGTGTTTATATATCACAAATAAATGTAATAATTGATGTTCAAAAACATTTTTCTTAGTATAATAAAATTCATATATTTTTAGATTTTGCCCACATCTCTCTTATAAGACATATATTTTCATTATAAAATTAATATAACTTTAATTATAATATTATTCAAATAATTTTCCACATTTTGAAAACATTATAAATACTGTTAATACGCAATTTTTTGCTAGCACTTCATTTTGTTAAACAATCTTGTTAAAAAAATTAACATAGCCTCTGAATGTTAATGCCGTTTTAAAAAAAACTAAAGAGTGACACTTTCCAAACATGTTTTTTTTTTGACATGGAGACAGGTAAATCCTGCAGCTTTTGTGTAACACCTCCCCACGCGACGACGTGGCATCATTGTTTAGGATGTCATTGCGTACGATTCCAGATTACCTCTTGTTCGTATTCAAAGCACTATGACAGACCATTGTTACGTGGAGGATGTGCTAAGACTGGTGACACTGCCCTACCTTCATCGGGTGCCCAATATTCTTCATCAACAAAATAACGTTTGATCTCACATTGCTCGCATTAGCCAACATGCCCTACAAGGTGTACGTCTGGTCACCGTGCTTACCAGGTCTCTCACCAATCGAACTCGTTTGGGATATGATTGGTCGCCATTTGCAGATCCTGACACAGTATCCTTCAGAAGGCGCATTTTAGCAAATGATTGACAGGAAATGGAGATCCATTCCTCAAGACGCCATCCGTATTCCTATTGATTCTGTGGCTATACGTGTTGCTTCGTATATCACAGTCCACATTGGTCCTACAAAATAAAAATTCCTTTAAAAGCATGAATATTTATTCATTTATGTAAAGTGCGTCAAACTGGAAAACCAAATAAATAAATTGATATAAAAAGATGGAGGTTTAAAAATGAGTCAGAAAGCAGTAAACAGAACTACGGGTTTAAAATATTATAAAGAGTTGGAAACAAATATCCTGTCGTCTATACGTAATACTATAAATGCAAATCATAATACATTTTTGTAATTAATTGTAAATTATAACTATTACAAATATAAATATTAACTATTACAAATGTAAATATTTATTCAAAATTCTCATGCAAATACGAAAACATGGGCATCAATAAAATATAAATCACGAGAAATGATATACAACTACTATTTTTGAGCAGAATATAATTTTATTATAATATTTCAATACATTTTCATGGTGAAATTGTTTATAAGCAACAATCAGTTATTTTTCCTGCTCGTGCTCTAATATTCGAAGAGTAAAGAAAGAAGATTTAAATGTACGATATTTCATGAGCTGTGGAAGCCCAACTAAGTTTATAATTTAAGTAAAACATTTTTACTTGAATAAAAGATAGTTTATTACTGAAAGTATCCAAGGATTTTGTAATGTAACATATGCAAGCGATTGAAATTGATGGAATCTATTTACATTACATACAAATACTAAATTTTTAATTATTATTAGTTTTTTGGATATTTCAAGTTTATGTAATACAATAATATCATAAAATAATCAGAAATGTAAAACCTAATCAAGGAACAGAGTAAGAAAAAGCAGAACATGAAGAATTTAGGTTATTATTATAATTATATCCAGCAATTTATATTTAATTAAAAAAGGAAAGGGTTTGATAAAAATGAGTTTGTATAACGAAAATACTTAAAGCCAAAATTTAGACATGTTGAGTATATGATTATCATCTATGTGATCAAAAATTCTGTGACTAGATAACACATTCTAAAATAATTTTGTTGAATGACAGCTGCTTGCTTTATGTTCTGACAGGAGATAAAAGACAGCTATGTGAACTTTTTTCAATCATTTGACAGAGCATGGTTGGTAAAAATATATTAGACGATCATTCGCACTAGTCGAAGCTTCAGTATATAAACTTATATACATGTCTCTGATATTTTAAAAAGATTTTGACGTGAGATAACTGCAGTAATTTTCGCTAAAATTTAGAATAGTATTAAAAATTTGAAATTCAAAAAAGCTTAAAGATAATGTTCAAAATCCTCAAAAAGAAACATAGTACTTAACAATAAAAATATTCAATGATTTAACAACAATGTATGAAGGCCAACTATCAAAGTATATATATAATAATACCCATAAGCTTTGCAGGAAAGGAAGGATAAGCCATTGTACAGAAGAGACAGAATCTATTTACACAGGGTGAGTCAAATAAGAGCTACTAATGTTAAACCCAGATAACTCTTGTAATAATAGTTTATTTGGATTATTTTTATATACTAAATATATTTTATGGAAATTATGAATGAAATATGACATCAGAGAAATGTCTACCATTTTTCTCGTTACAGAATTGGCTCTTTTTAACGCGTTTTCCATTACATCACATAATGCTTTTAGTTAAAGGCTCAGTATTTCATTTCGAATATTTTGCTTTAGCTGTCTAATAATCTTTGATTTATTAAGGTACACTTTATCTTTTAAATATTCCCTTTAAAAAAAAGTCGGGTGCAGTTAAATCCGGCTAACGAGGAAATTGTCAATTGACCAAGAGAAATCTGAATTTCTTAAAATCAGACGTTTGCCAAGAATTTCACATAGCCGATACATAGTTTACCTAGCACCATATGTAGCTGCTTGATCTTATTGAAACCACAAATTAGGATTTTGTTCCGCAGTCAGCAGCAAAAAATTTTCAATCAGTGTTCTGTAAGAAGCTCCGGAAATCATTTCCGGCGTACCATCTTTATTCTCGAACAAATATGAGTACATAATTCTATGGGTCATAGCACCGCACCAAACAGTACATTTAGATAGGTGCAATTGATGCTGGTGAGTTGCTCTTGGATTTTTAGAGTTAAAAAATCGACACTTTTATATGTTGAGATAACAATTTAAATAGAAATACTCTTCATCTGACATCAAAACATTATTTAAAAAAATCAATTTGTATGGTTAATTGTGTAAAATGAATAGCGCATTGTGGTCATTGTTGATGGTCTTGCGGTAGCAATTTTTACACAATTTGAATTTTGTATGAGTCTATCTTAAGATCTAACTTAAAATTCTACGCGATGTCGTTTTAGAATAACCAACTGACAGGAGCGACGACGAGTTGAAACTAATTTATCATCTGTAAGACTCTGGAACTCATTTTTCTCATTATCTTCAGGATGAATATTTCAATGGGCACCTCTTCCAGGACGGCCACTGAGTTCAGTTCCTCAAAATGACTGATTAAACTCCAAATCATGGAGGCTGTGGGAACTGATCTTGAATTAAAATATTGCCGATACCTCGTTATGACAGTTAATCGTTGATCAGAATAGAAAAACTTGATAATTTTAATGCATTGTTTTGCACTATATGACTCCATAATAAATTTCCAAGAATTCATGTATAACTTACAAAAAGAAAAAAAAATATATCAAAAAATAAATAAGTTATTTATGTTTAACACTGGTTAGTCTTTTTTGGTCCACTTGTAGGTATAAATTCCCTATCAAAGAAAAGTATTTCCCTCTTATTTCTAGTTCTATAAAATCTACGAGAGACTGTTATTGATAAAAAATACGCTTCCTAACCATAAAATATAAATTCAGTAGAATATTGTTTTTTGTTTAAAGAAAAGTACTCTTTTTATCAACTTCAGATTAGAACATCTGATAACATGAATTTTAATTTTGTCCACCTTCTAAAATTTTATTGCTGCCAAGAGGTAAATATAAGAACTCAAGTAAAATACATTTTAAGCATACCATTAAGATTTTAATGGAAATAAATATTAATAAATGCAATAAAACGATATAAAAGCTGGAACTGTAAATATTGAAATCGTAAAAAGCATGGAATAGCAAGCTTACATAATTTCATTGCATTAAATGACAGAGGAAAAACAGAATTCCAAATGCATTTTCAAATGCCATGAAGCCAAGAACCTAATACAATTTGATGCAAATACAATTACGATTCTGCAGCGACATCTATGCAATAGAACTTTATAATTTTGAATAAAATAATGATTTAAATATACCAAATTTTCAACCATTTCGAATTTAAAATGTTAATTACCAAATTCTAAAGAAATTTGTATTTTTTTATTAACTTTATTATAGTACCGAAATAGTTTTGGAGTAATTGCATTTACCATATATTTCTTTCAAAATGATGTAATATTTGACAGACAGTTGTGGCAAGTGCACGTGACGATGAAACTTCTCATTTGTTCCATTCTTATCGTGATAATAGATGTTTAGAAATGAAATGATTGTTAGGAACGGGAAGCCTATGAGTAATGTTTACCGTTTCAGAATTTATTGTTGATTGGTTATCAGAAACATTTCGTTGTTAGTAATGTAAAACTTGCATTTGTTGTAATCTATAACATTTGGTTTCATTCATGATCCCTTAAAAGTAGCTTTATTATTAATTTTTATGTTCGAAAATATGTATATTTTTAGTGTGTTATTATTAGTATTATTTCACAGTGCATGTCCTACTTGTGTATTTGAAGATGGTAAATATGATCTGTCAGCACTTGACTCGTAAGTTGTGGAATAATTATTTTAAATTTTTTTTGAAAATTTAAATTTATATTCAAACAGTGAGTTTTAGAATTTCCGATTGAAAGATATTTTGTTCTGATAGTTTAAATTTATTACAGATAGTAATCGAAATACCGGTATCTGAATGACAAATGTGTTTATTACATGTATTAATTTGCCATTCCTTTCTTTTATTTTTATAATATTTATATTAAGGCACATATTTCAATTTCACTTTTTAATTTTGTTTTATTTCTTAGTTTGTGTAATTATTGCACAAATTTATTCAATATAGTGTTAAAGTGAATTTAAGCTTGTTATATGGATTTCTTTTTAATCAAAAAACATCCCATAATAATAATAATGAAATTTTCAATTTCCTTAAGATTCGAATTTATTGCTATGATTTTGACCATTTAATTTTAATAAAGTATTTTATTTATCTATTTCTGTGATTTGAATAAAGTCAATTAGAATTTACATTGCATATATATTGAATAAGGGTGAAGAATATATACAATATCACTGTATAAAATTTTCTTATTTTGTATTGAATGAGCAATTTGGGTATACTCCTATTTTAGCTCACTGGTTGATGAAAACATAAAATAATGGCAGCAAATGTGATTTTGATTATTGCAATCACTAGTATTTCTTTTATTAACATATTATATCTATGTGCTTAGACAAAATGCTGTGTTAATTTTATTCAATTTATTAGAATATATATTATAAAATTCAAATACGCAATGCTACTTAGATTTATCAAATCATTCAAATTAATATGACAATTGCTTATAACATTTCATTTTAATTATCAAACAATATACTAATTCAATAATATGAATAGCATCATTTTAAATTTATTTTTGAAAATTCTTTTAATTTTTTTATAACACTGGCTTTATTTTTAATTACACAAAACAATCTTAGTTTTGCATTGTAATTTCAAAATTTAGAAGTAATAAATGGAACAATAAAAGTACTTATCTAATTCCATTCAAATTTATTCCTAAAATCCTTTCACTCATTTAAACTCATATTTTTAAGAAAATGTTTTTTATACTTCAGCATTCTGACTAATTTTTAAAGTATTTGATTCATAAATACACATCATATTTTATTGAAATTTCTAAAATGTATTTAGTTTCAACAGATCTAAATTTTTTTTATATAAAATATCTTTTTTTATTTGTTTTGACAATTTTGTTATTTGCATATTCATTTTAAAATTGTTACCTATTATTTGTTGTCATAGAATCACATTCAACAAACATGGAATTTGAAATTCATTGTGTTAAGGAAGCAGTCTAGCTTTTTAATTTTTAAAGTTTTTAAAGGCTGTTAATTGATCTCATTTGTTCGATATTGCTTATTTAGAATTAATAAATTTTTAAGATATAAAGCTTTTGTAAAAAATTTGACTATAAAAATCATTAAAAAAATCCTTAAGTTGAAAGTTTCACATTTGAAATATAAAAGTAACAACTTTATTGGCATTTTCTGTAGTACACTTTATTGTAATAAACTAATATGTGAATAAATTCAAGAAATTGTGGTCTTAAATTTCTTAATTAATACATAGAAAAATTGTTAAATGTAAATTTTCTTCTGCATTATGGTTTAATAATCACCAATTGAAGCATTTTTTAAATTCATTATGAGCATATTAAAAAAAAATAGATACTTGAAGAAATATCAATATATAATCTATAATTTATAATAAGTCATCTAAATGTGCAATTGAATACATGAGAAATATAAAAATTGAAAATTTATGTTTATGTTAACTTTAAGTTGTGCCCTTTGTGTTTGTATATGATTCATTTATTATTTTTTTTGTAATTTCTGTTTTCTTCATTCTTCTCACATTTTCTCTCCTACATTGTTTTATTTTTGATAAATCTTAAAATTTATGTTCTTTTAACTAATTTGCTAGCTAAAGATTGTTTTAACCATAGACTATGGGTTAATGGATCCATAAATTCTTCTGATTCTATGCTGAGCTGTCAGCTGAATGGTAAGCGCTCTTGCCTTGCCTTCGGTTCAACAGTTTGTGGGTTCGAATCCCACCTTGGGCATGGATGTCTGTAGTGGTTTTGATTCTACTTTAAACCATAGGTCCTGGTCTAATTAGCCCTTGTGTGCAAAAAATGACCATTGAGCGACAAACTAACCAATCTTCTGATTCTATTTGATAACACCCATGTTTTTGGACTATAAGTACTATTAGTTGTATTATAGAATTGTGTTATCTACCTTTTACAGTTTCTTATGATTTATTTATTTTGTTAAAGTTTTATTATTTCCATTATACATGTTTATGTTATTTCAAGTAATACATTTATTATAAATTTTTTATCATCAATATTTAAAGCTTGTATTGTAATTTTTTATTCAAATTCTGATACAATAATGAATTATTCAAATAATTCTAAATCTATTTCATTTATTTCATAAATTCATTTATTAATTTTATAAATTTAAATTATTAAAATTATTGTTTATTCTTGGATGTATTCCAATAATATTGGCAAATATATAGATTTGTATTGATTTCATCAATACAATTTTTTTTTGATTGAATGAAAATGCTTGGCAATATTGAACAGCACAGAAGATAACAAATCACTTTATTCAGTACTTTTGCTGAATTCAAATGTGTTTTCAGTTTTTTCAACCCTTTCTGCGCAGACTTAAATGATTTTTATAGTTTTTTTTATAATCTCAATAAGTTTTGTTGGCATTCTGAATATGTGCTTTGCTTCAAACAATTTTCTCTTATTGATACTCTCAAATGTGTATTTAAAATTGATGAAAAATGTGTATTTAACTGCTTTATAATTATAAAATGTTTCCGTAATTTTTCTAACTACATGAAACTGACTTATAACTGTTCTGTTATATAAATCTGTATTTGTATTTTTTAAGAAAATCCACTTTTAATTTTTTTGCAAACAGACTTGAAAATATTTTATATGTTGTATTAAATAAATTTATCTTTTCATAATTTTTTCAATAAAATTTATTACTATTTGTATACAAGATGAATAATATAGTAGATGCTCGTTTTTATAAACACTGACGCTTTTATGAGCTAGTAGTCGGACTCTTCCTTGATACCATGAATACAATGATAATTTTAAATTTCATTTACCAATAAAAATTTTCAAAATCTTGTTTTGGCAAACTTTCATTTCAGACATGTAATTTTATTATATATATATTTTTATGGTATACTGTATATCAAAAATTATATCGTATATATATACTGTTTTTTAAATATTTTATTTGATTTCTTATATATATAATATCTGAAAACTTGATTCATTTTTTCTGTCAAAAGGAAAATTCTTTAAAAAGTAATAAAAAAAATATATATTAAATAAGAGAAAAATTGCCAAAAATTATGGAATTCCAAAGAATAGCCTCTTGATAATTTTAAAAACTAGGTATAAAAAAAACCTTTGAAAAAGTAAAAAAATAATAGCACAATTACTCGTGAAAATATTGTAGGGAGACAAAGAATCCAAAGCTGGAAAAGTTTTGCTCCCTTGGCTGAGAAAAATGAGGAATAAACATTCCTTTCTATGGTTATGTCTTTTAAGAGAAATCCACCTGCTTTGTTATGAAACTGAACATGAAAAACTTTAAAGTATCACTCAATTGGTCCCAAACATTTATAAACAGACATGGTTTGAGCTTTAGAAAATTGTGTGGTATAATTGAAATTAAGAATAAAATTTTGAAAATTTAATTAAAAGAAGGAACTATGAAATAACTATTTTCTGTGTATGATCCAAAAGATGTTTTCAATGCAGATGAGGCAGGTTTGTATTTTTAAGATCATACCTCAAGGAAATCTTAGCTTTAAAAGCGATAGATACAATATTGGTATAAAAAGCAAAGCAATAAAGTTTAGCATTGCTCCTATCCAATATAAATAGAACAGAAAAACTGCCTCCCCCTTTCATAGGAAAATATTTAAGCCTAGGTTTAAAAATAACCAGATGCAAACATATCATGCTAACTTTAAACCTTGGGTAACTGGGAGCAGTAATAGGCAAAGCACGGCATGCAAAAATATTTAATCCGGCCCGCAGATGGTTTATCGACATAGATTGTGCATGGCCCGTTAACATAACGTTTTCATGGTCAAGAAGTTTAAAGTGGAATTTACTTAGTAAAACAATAGATGCACAACCTACTGAAGAAGCTCAATTAGCAGCGTAGCCTATGTGTTGTATAATACAGGGTGCAAACCGTGGTTAAATGAGAGATGAGTGAACTGCGGATGAGTGAACTCAATCGCTGCTAGCAGCAGTCACTGTAAACGTTGGTGAGCGTGTTTCGTGGTAGTTGTCTATTTTAACTCTTGTTCTTGCTTGGTCGGGTAATGCTTTACATTGATAATTAAAAAAAAATTTTTTTTTAAGATAATGGAGTATAAAAAAAATGGAAAAAGAAAAGTCGATTCTGAGTGTCGTTTGTTTAAAGAAGGGTGGACTTGGAAATATTTTTTACCGAATACAATGGTAAGCCAATATGTCTTATTTGTTATGAAGCAGTGGCGGTATTTAAAGATTTTAATCTTGCTCCCCATTTCAGAACCAAACATTAAAAAATTAAATATGCTTTCATGAATAACAACAGAAAAAAAGTAAATTCGGGAATCTTATTAAAAACAGCATCTGCTCAACGTAATATGTTTATAAAGCAAAAGACTGCTCAAAAGGCTTCTATATGTCCTGGATATGTTATGGCTTATAAAATAGCTAAACATAACAAACCATACTCAGAAGGAAATTTTGTGAAAGATTGTATGGTGAGTATGAGCAAAATTTTATGTTCAGAAAAAGTAAAGAGTTTGAGTCTATCAGATTATTACTCAAAACAGTAACAATGTGAATTGATACCATTGCATCTATCTTTTCGACTCAACTTAGTTTGCATATAGGAAACTAAATATTTCTCATTGACGATGGATGAAAGTATGGATAGAAGTGACTCTGCACAATTATTTATCTTCATTAGAGGCTCCGATGGCCAATTTAATATCACCGAAAAATTAACTTGTCTGCAATCGATAAAAGGAAAAACGGTGGGGCAAATAATTTATAACAAGTTTTCTGAAAGTCTTGAAAATTTAAATATGCCCATTTTAAAATTATGCAATATAACTAGATGAAGCCCCAAATATGGATGGAAAAAACTCAAGATTTTCAGGATAACCAGAATCCTAAGCACAATGTTTTTTTTTTTTTTTTTAAATTATACACTGGTGTGCAAAATTTATGCAACAATGTAAATTTTAAGCAGATAGCCATGAAATTGCATAAAAGGAGTTCTTGTGATCAGTGCAATAAGCATGTAATTCAGTAGAAAAGTCTTGCGTTTGCAAGTATCAGTGGCAAAATGTCAGGTGACGTGAACATATGCAAAACGCGTGTGCTCGGTGCACACAGTCAAAGCCTACAATAAAAGGAAGGACAGAGGAGCAGTTAAAATATTGCTAGAAGAAATCACCTGGACAACTTCACACATGGAAGAGTGAGTGGAAAACTAGAGGAGGGGCATAGTGTGACCAATGTAGCTGAAGTGTTTGGAATCATTAAAAGTGTGGTTTCCCAGACTTGGAAAGCCATTAGAACCACAGGTACAGCTGTTCAAAAGGTTGGTGGTAGCCACCCCAGGAAAGCAACTGCAGTGGGTGATCGCTATATTGTCCTGCAGGTGAAAAAAATCTGAAGCCAGTTAGCAAGCATCATTGTACAGCAACGGGGTGACAAGTTTGCGGTTTACTGTGGCTAAAGGCATCTTCACAAAGGTAACCTATTCACCCGCCGTATCGAACGCTGCATTCTGTTGACAGCTCGCCATCTGCGGTACCATTTAAAGTGGTACAAAGAGTACAAAAACTGGACATCTGATCAATGGAGTTGCATCCTCTTCACAGATGACAGTTGTTTCAGTGTCACAAGCGATTCTCAATACCAGTTGATTTGGAGAGAGGTTGGGACATAGTTTCATCTCAGTAACATAACCGAAAGAGAACAGGTGGTCCTGGAGTTCTCGTCTGGGGAGGCATTATACTGAATGTGCGGACTGAGCTCCACGTTTTTGACAGAGGTTCTGTAACTGGAGATGGTTCTGTAACAGAGGCTCTGTTATTGTCAGGAAGTAATCCTTCCCCAAGTATGTTTGTTCTGAGGTGCCATTGGAGTAGATTTCATTTTTATAAATGACAAAACACGGCCATATCGGACTCGTGCTGTTCAGCAGTTGCTGGAAAGTGAAGACATTACCTGAATGGATTCGCCAGTGTACTCCCCTGATTCAAATCCCATAGAATGTGTGTGGGATGCTTTGGGGAGACGCATTGCTGCACAATTGCATCCCCTGAAGAACACACAGCAACTGAAACAGATGTTAATTGGGAAATGGGCATTCTTACCGCAAGAATTTCTGGACAATCTGGTGCTGAGTATGGGGAGACAGTATGAAGCAACCATTGCAGTAAGGGGAGGCATCGTACTTACATCTTATACTAAGGAACATCTGTTTGTTATTGTTCTTCTTGGACAGATGATCTTGTGAAGGAATACTGTGAGTTCAATAAAGCCTATTTTTGTTTGATTCGATACTGTATGCATTGTATTCATTTTTGTGAGACTATGATTCCGTCATCCTTTAAGTACAAAATTATTGTGTCTCAAGTCTGAATTTCATGTCTCTCAGATGATTTCTCGCGGAGTTATGGCAGAAAAACCACCTGTTGCTTAAGTTTTGCACACTAGAGTATAATTCACCAAGATGTCTTGTGTAAAGCTGCAATAGATATTACCCATATACTTAATGTGTTTTCAAAATTAATTAATGCAATTCGATCTTGGGACTTGGTACACCAACAATTCCAAAAATTTCTGATTGAAGTCGATGCAGATTATTCTAACCTTCTTTACCGCACGAAAGTAAGATGGTTGTGGATATGAATTTGAACAGGTTTGTAATTTAAAAGAGGAAATACAAGATTTCTTAATGAATAAATCAAACAAATGGTCTAATTAAAAATTTTTGAAGACAAAGATTGCAGTGCCAATTTTGCATTTTTTACCTATTTTCTCAAACATTATAACAAATTAAGCGAAAAATTGTAAGGAAAGAACCAATTTATAGATGAGACTTGTGGTTGTCTGAAATCATTTAAAACTCGGCTTATTCTATTTAATAACTGCATGGCGAAGAACGATTTAGCTCTTCCATGTTTAATATCCATGTCACCTGTGAGTGAGAATAAACTAAAAGATTTCAGTCAGGTATTAAAAAACTTCATGCAGAATTAGAAACTAGGTTTTAAGATTTTAAGAACATTCAATCACAGCTATATGTTTTTCTCGATGCCGTTTAATGTAGTTCCGGAAATGTATCTCCAGAATTGCAGAACAAATTGCATACCATCTTTTCATCTCTCATCTCATTACCTGTTTTACCGTTACGAAGTGCAGATGTAAGATTGACTCGCCTTCGTATCGGACACACACGTTTCACACACAGACATTTGTTTTTAAGCGAATTAAATCCATGGTGTGAAGCGTGTGATGAACCATTCAATGTTTATCATATTTTAATTTCATGTTATAATTTTAACCAACAACGTTTACACTTTTTTAAAAGTGATTTTATAATTTTATCTGACATAATAGGGGATCCACCCCATAGAAACCTATTCGCTTTCTTGAGGGCAATAGGTTTTATACATTTTATTTAAATTTTCATTTTAAATTTTAAAATTGTATATATAATTGATTTTTTTCTTTTATATTTTAGAATGTGATTTTAAAATAATATTTACACAGATTTTTGTTTTTTAAAATTTTTAATGTTGCTTGCGTTTGGGTTTAACACACACAAAAATAATAATAATAAAAATTAAGATAAAATGAAGCAACAAAAACTTACTCTTGGCGCAGCATGTCCACTTTTGGACCTTGTGCCATAAAACCCAACCAACCAACCAACCTCCAGAATTGCAGTTGGAAATTATCGAAATACAGTGTAGTACCCATTTAAAGCATTTGTTCTTGAGTTCCACAAAATAAGATTTTTATAGAGCACTACCAAAAATTGAATTCTCAAAGATGATTGCTTCCTTCCAGAACATTATGGCAATGTTTGCGTCGTTTTATATATGCAAACAAACTTTTTTGAGCATGAAATTTTGGTAAAATTCAAGCAGAAACCGATTGACTGATGAACACATTTTAGTACTGCTGAAAGTTACTTTGTCACAGCTGAAACCTGCTTCGAAAATATTATAGAAAACTAAAAACAATTCCATATGTCTCACATCTAACATGTCAGGGCCTACGAATAAAAGTTAAAATAAATATTTATTCAAGTTAAAAAGTAATTGGTGACATTTGTGTATAATGCTGTAATATTTTTATAATATTATGATTAAAATCTTTAACAGAAAAGGCATTTTTTCTATTATTCTGGCCCTCCTCTAGAATTTCTTAAAGTTGGCCCCCCACTAAAAAATTTTGCCCACTACTGACTGGGAGCATTTATGAAAATTTGAAAAAATATTTTTGTTTACATTTTTTACCAGAGAATTGTGATACTCTTCTAATTGCTGATAATTTGACAGCTCATGTTGAATTCCATAGTCTCAAATCAATTTGTGTTGAATTTTCCCTGCCTAGAAAGCTTAAATAATTTATCTCATGTGACTTGAGCAAAGATGAGTCTTTAATCGTGAAAGAATCCCTTTGCTGCTTGAAATTTCAAGGATTTTTTGAATTTAGACTCACATGTGATATGTAGAGAAGATATATTGAATAATGAAATTGTTGATAACATAATGAAAGAGAATGAAAAAGATCCATTAGATATCGAACAAGAAGAAAAAGACATAATGCAAATACCATCTTTAAAACAAACATCTAAATGGCTGACATAACTCGGGGTACCTTTTTGACGGTTAAACAACAGAATGCTTTTATGCATTGAAAAATGAAAAAAAATATTTTTAAGTAGAAAATGTTAGATGATAATTTTCTCTTATTTTTCATCAATAAAAAGAAAGTTAAGTACTGTTTTTCAATATGAATCTTATTTTGCGTTTTTTCACCTAGTAGATACCGAATAACTTCTTCTAATAGTATTTATTAAGAAAAAAATTGTGAAAGGAATCAAATCTTAATAATCTGATACATATTTTATTTTATGCACTGTTTTACCGGTTCCTATGAGTTTGTAAAAATGAGTGTCTACTGTATCTGAATTCCATATTTCCAGCATCATTTCTGTTGGCTTTTTTATAAACATTCATAAATTAACTATGATATAATGTTTTCTTTATAATTTATTAATTTTACAATAATATTTTTAGTTCTTGATTCAGTGTGATATTTAATTTTTTAGTACAATATTTATTTCTTTTGTTGATATTAAATACGCATCAATAGTTTTTGTTTTTTAATAGTTTCTAAATTTAAGATAATTTTCTGATAACTTAATTTTAATTATTTAAAAAAGCAAGAAGGGGTACATATGTAAAAAAATTTATAAAATACTGAGATGAAGTTTAGAAAAGAGGTAAAAGAAAACGAAATAAAATAATACAATCTAGAAGAATATTCTTTCCGTCTCAAAAAAAGTTCCTTCAAATTGCTCTTTAAAAAAATTTAAGTAAAATTGAAAAGCATTTACTGAAAGTGAATGGTCAGATTCCTTGGCAAAGGTGGAAACACAAGTGTCCAAATATAAGTTAGTGAAATTTTCTGATATTCTTGGGAATTGTATCACATTTTTATGAAGTGTCAGTATAATTAGTTGCAAAAGAATTGATCAAAAATGAAGTTAATCAAAAAGAATAAACAACATTTGTATGGTTGAAATTATTATTAAACAGATTCTTATACATTAAAATCTTTTTAATTTCTATGCAATCAAGATTTGTCATATTTTAACTTATTAATATTAGCTTGTTATTTTTATTTTTCATGCTGAGAAATTTAAAGATATGGAAAAATGTGATAGATTTAATTATAATTTTAGCTTCCTATTAATATAAAAAATTGTAATACTATAATGTAAATTCTTTTATTAGTTATTGATTAAAATAACATTTTCCATTTTAAATTGCTGTCCATCTGATACACCTTCAAATATCTAATAATTAGATTTCCGTTTAAAATATTCCAGTTTAAAAGTGTAAATAAATATAACCAAAATGATAAAAAGATAACCAAATAATAAAGAGAGAAAGAAATGAAATATTTATGTATGAAACATTTCAATTAAGTTATTCAATAATGAATAAGCTTTTTATACTTTATATATTAGTATTTTATGTTTTGAAATGGGATTTTATTAATGTATGTCACTAAAATTCATGGGGCAGGAAGCATTTAAAAAATTTAAAATGTGCTTACTTTCTTCTCCATTTCCTATTTTTTATATATAAAGGTTTTAAATGAGAAAGAGTTTTTTATAAGACAGTTACTACTGTTATTTTCATTGATTACAGTTAAAACTATTAATTTTCTTCTAAATTGCTTTCACTATTTATAAATAATATCTAACTTGCATACCTGTTTCCTAAGGTAGTGTGCACAAGAGAGAGTTATTGTGGTAGCTATTTATTTCTTCTCAGCTTGCATTAAAATTTCTTTTTGAATTAACCTAAAATTAATATTTATTAAATTTAGTAAACAATTTGCTTTATATAGCTTCAATTCAAGATTATTACTTGTCATATTAATAATTAAATTTTAATTTAAAAATGTGAGATTTGTAAATTAATAAGGGATATTGATAACTCACCAAGATTTTTTAATATTCATTTTGGTTATAATTTTAAAATAATTTATAACAATAGAAAAATTATTCCTCTTTGTTTTTCTAATAAAATTATAAATAATATTCTTTATTTCATTTGAAATTTAGTTATGAAATATCTTAATAGTTTATTATTCATCAATATGTCATTTAGCTCTGAAAGCATTATTTCAACGTTAACAACATGTAAACATTATTTCAATTAGCCATGATTTATGTATTTACATATTATGCATTAAAAATGCTTATTACATAAGTTTTAAACACAAGATCTATTGGACCATATATTGTTTTCAGAAAAATAAATAAAAATTATTTTAGTTAACTTTTAACCTTCTAAAATATCAGCTCTATTCAATAAATCTTGGCAACCCACTTTTAATAATCATCATAATGGGAAAGAAAAAAAATCGTAAATGAATTGTATAAATATTTCATTTGCATTACATTTTGTTTACATCTTCAGAAACTACTAAAAAATAATACAAACATTTTATTTACATTTTATAAACTAAACTATTATCATTTATTGATAAAACTTATTTAAACGTCAATGTTCATTTGTGCTGGAAATTGTTTAGCAATTGTAATGGTGATCGATTGTGTAATTATAATGTAATAGTACATTTCTCTCAATGAGACAAAATTAAATCCTGCTGTATTTAGTTGTTTTTTGCCCTTAGTGATTTGTGGCCATAATGCTTCTTTTAATTGATAAAATTATCGCCAAGCAATCTTTTGGACCAACTAGCTTTAACTTTGTTTAAAATTTAGTTTGTTTACCATTGTTTAATCAAATTTTACTAAAAAAAATTAAATTTTATGTGTATTAAATTTAAAATAAAATTTTCTTTGTAAAAATATGCTATTTTTTTAGGATTAAAAGCGAGGGTATGATGGAAAAGTAATTAAATTTCTTATGAATCGAAATAATATTTCTTAATTTATAATTTCAGTTATAATCTTTTTAAGCTTGTAACTTCTTATTGGAAGAAAAGTTGGAAGTGTCTCTAAATTCCCCTATTGGAATCGGGAATGGTATCGTTTACACCCATTGATCTTTGTAACATGCTTAAAATTCAACTTTCTCTTTATTATTATTTTTATTGTATATTTATGTTACTTTAATAAAACTAAATAGCTTTGATCAAGGGATTTGCATTATTTAAGAAACATAAAAATGATAAATTTAAACAAAGATCTTATTAATTTTGATATGTAAAGTAGCACCATATTAGGAAGGAATAAAGTTCTCAACAAGTACAAGGTACTTAAAATAAAAGTGACTTAATTTTTAGATTTGGTTTTTAATATCAGTTGGAACTAGGTAGTTAAATAAAATAACATTAAATTTTTTTCATAAACCTTTTGCTATACACTTTTTAAATTTTATCTACAAAAAACTTATTCTACATTTTTATTTTTTACAGTTTAAATTTATTATTTTTTACATGCTTGATTTAGCTTAAAAAGGAATGTAAATATGTATGAAGCCATTTTTTGCAATTTATCTAATAATGACAATAATATATATATATATATATATATATATATATATATATATATATATATATATATATCTTCATAAATGCTTTTGAGATAAATATTTAATTTAAAAAATATAAATATTAGTTTGAAAAAAAATTTTTTTTCTTTTAGGTTTCATGGCTGGCCAGTTACTATACCAAAAATCAATGGAACACTTGCACGCTTTGAAATAAGTATTTGTCGCCCACTTTATGCTTCAACACATTGTGGAAGTAGCTCTGTTTGTCTTATTTCTGGAAATACTTCCATTAGTTTTGGTGATTCCATTAAAAATGGCTCGACAAATTATGCCATTGCTGATCGTTTGGGAGGGGGCTTTTCTCTTTATGTTACAACTTCAAATCATTGTGGCTCTAATGGAATATATCGTGCAGTAATAAATTTTGCTTGTGGCTCTAATTTGGGTGCTCCAGAATTGATTTTACAAAGTGAATGCCAAGCAAATTTTTTCTGGAAAACATCAGCTGCATGTTCAATAAAACCAAAAATAAAACAAATTCCTTGTTATGTTATTGATGAAGATGGAAATAAACGAGATTTATCACCTCTTATTTTGAATAAAGGAGCTTATTTTGTTAACACTCCTATTCCCACTATAGATTTTGCCATTAATGTTTGTGGTGATATAATACCTGATAACCAAACTCAAAATTGCCCTACTGGTTCTTCTGCTTGTCGAATTATTGGCAGTGAAACACTTTTATTTGGTACAACTAATCGAAGACTCCAATATAGTAAAGAAGGTTTAACTTTAACCTATTTATCTGGATCAGCTTATCCCCGACCTCCACATGGTTGTAAGCTTAAACCTAAGACAAACATATTGTTTAAGTGTCCAAATCGTGGACGAAGCCAGCCACCTAAATTAATTTCATATTCTAATTGTCAATATGAAGTTGAATGGGAAACAGAATATGCTTGTCCAGAAAATTTATTAAAAGGAAATATAAAGGATTGCAAATTTACTGCAGAATCTCATGGTGTTGAGATTGATCTTACCCCATTGAAAAAAGTTTCAGTTTATAATATTACAAGCAATTCATCAAGTACCATTAATTTTGCATTAAGTGTGTGCGGGGGACTAAGTAATTTCAGTTGTGGAGAAAAAAGTTGGAAATCTGTATCAGTATGCAAGACTGATTCAAAAGATAATTCATCAGAAATTGTTGGTACTACTCCTGGTGCCAATTTTATTTATGCTGATGGTGAAATTATGTTAACATATCCACAAGGTTCTCTGTGTAATAATGATGTACATCAATCATCTTCTATTATTTTTGTTTGTGATTTAAATGCTGGAGATGGAGAACCTAGTCATATCTCTTCTAACCATTGTGTTCATATATTTGAATGGCGTACAAAACATGCATGCTTAAAAAATCCTCTTGATACTCCATGTTCTGTTACATTTGACAAGAAAAAAGTAAATCTTCAAAAATTATTACTTCTTGAAGGTGATCCATGGGAAGCTATTGATCGACGCAGCGTACCAAGTAAAGATAATGCTGAATACTATATCAATGTGTGTGGACAAGTTGCAAATTTAAAAAATCTTAGTGGTTGCGGTGAGGGCTCATCTGTTTGTGTTTTGCTTTATAATGGCACATATCTAAACCTCGGTAATTTTACAACACCTCCAATTTATGATAATTCTTCTAATTCGGTAAAACTGCATTATTCCGGGGGAAGTTTGTGTAAGAATGGGCAGTTGTGGTCTTCAACAATTGAATTTGTCTGTAGACCTGGCCACATAAATTCTGGACCTGTTTTGACAAGAATAAATGATGTTGAATGTCTTTATGAATTTGAATGGCTGACTGCTGAAGCTTGTCCTGAAGGTGTAATTGAAGGAACTGATTGTAAAGTGTATGATAGCAATTTAGGAATCAATTATGATTTGACATCTTTAAAAGCTAAGGTTTATGAGGTGGATACTGAAACATCCAAATTTTACCTAGGAGTTTGTGAACCTGTTCTTAACTCACCTTGCTCTTTAAACAGAAATTCTTCTGAACTTATTGGAGTCTGTCAAGTTAATAAGACTGAAAATACGTCTGTGAAGACAGGTGAGCCAAGTTCTCGTTTGTCTTATATGGATGGTGTTGTTAATTTAACATATTTGTCTGGTGATCCATATGATGATGAAAATAAAACTGCTCGAATGACTATAATAATATTTATTTGTGACTATAATAGTGGCAATAGTAACCCATATTTTGTGGAAGAAGTTGATTTTGCTTATGTTTTTCATTGGTATACTTACTTAGTTTGTCCACGTATTTCATCTGTGGAGTGCTTAACTCATGATCCTATTTCTCATGTAGTTTATGATCTTTCTGGCTTATCTCTCTCAAATCAAAATTGGGTCACTATTATAAGTGATAATGATAAAGAAAGACAAATTTATATAAATGTCTGTAAGTCATTGACAAGACCAATTGGCTGTGATTCAAATGCTGCAGCCTGTGTTGTTGAAACAACTGACATTGGAGAAAATGTTGTAGTATCAAATTTGGGACAAGTTAGTGGGCCTCCTGTTCTGGATAGTCCTGGTCATCTTTCTTTGACATATACAAATGGTGATCCTTGCACAGCATTTGGAGAAAATATTACTTATTCTTCTGTAATACATTTCCTTTGTGGAGATCAAATGTCTACAAATGGTCCGATATTTTTAAGCAAATTGGGAGCTTGTGAATACGCTTTTTTGTGGACTACAAAAGCTGCATGTCCAACAGCAAATATGATGAGTAAAGATAATTGTCAATTAACTGATCCAGATTCTGGTTATACATTTGATTTAACTTCTCTTAAGATGGAAAAACAACCATACATTGTTCAAACAAGATCTCGTACATTTCAACTCAATATTTGTGGAAAAATCTCGGAAGGCTGCTTACCTTTTAAAGGCAAAGTTCCATCAAATAATGTAAGTGTTTGTGAAACTGACAATGAAGGTAATATAATATCTGAACTTGCCATTGCTGATTCATATTTATTAAGTTATGCTGCTGGACAAGATTTAACACTTACATATAAAGCTAATTCTTCTACAACTGTTTCTAAAGAAGTAATCATAAAATTTCCATGCACTACTGGAGTGCCAGATCAAAATCCAAGATTTATACGTAATGATAGTGGACAATTTATATTTGAAATGAAAACTCGCCTTACATGTATTCCATCTGAATTTGAATGTAATATATTAGATAATTCAGGAAATGAATATGATTTAAGCCCTTTAGCAAAATTTAATAATGGAAACTGGGAAACAGTTGATCACAGACCTGATTATTCTCATTTAAGATATCACATAAATTTTTGTAGGCCATTAAATAGAGTTAGATCATATAATTGTCCTGGTGGGGCATCAGCTGCTTGCCAAACAAATAGTAACCAGATGGGTATTGCTGGTCTCAATTTGGGATCTCAGTACAGTTTACCTGTTGTAAGTCATAAAGGTACTGTTGTTGTACGTTATACTAATGGTTCTCTGTGTCATAATGGCCAGTTTAGTCGGAGTACTACAATTAATTTATTTTGCTCAGCAGAAGAAGGAGATCTTACATTCATGGGAGAAACTCCAGAATGTGAGTATGTATTTTCTCTTAACACACCAGCAGCCTGTCCTTTGCAAAGTAGCCGAGGATCTAATTGTATGGTTAGAGACCCTGTATTTGGATATACATTTGATCTTAATCCCTTAAAAAGTAAAAATTATAACTACAATGTGTCTGTTGGAGAATATATTTATTCATTCAATGTTTGCGATAAATTAAATGGCTTTAAAAATGTGTGTGCCAACTCTAGTGCCTGTCAATTGAAGACTTCTGATGTTGGATTTTCAAAAAGTTTAGGATTACCCAATGATATTCCTATATATCGAAAAGGCCTTATAACTTTAGAATATCAATCTGGCTCTGGAAGTTGTCATGGGCAATATAATAGATCAACAAAGTTAACTTTTACATGTCACCATGGCCATGAAGATAAAGATGGACCTTCTTATATCTCAGAAGCAGAAGATTGCACTTATTTATTTGAATGGCCTACAGTGCATGCATGCCCACCATTTGATGTTATTGAATGTTCTGTTGTGGATGAAAATGGTACTTTTTATGATTTTAGTAAGCTTTCACTGCTTAGTGACAATTATTATGTAAAGTATCCTTTCTCTGATAAAAATACATTTGTGATTAATGTATGTCGAAGTGTTGTACATACACCTGATTCTCTTTGTCCTTACACATCTGCCGTTTGTTTGGTGGATAATATGAATCCTAGTGGACCTAAGAATCTTGGTAGAGTTGGTCAACCACCATATATTGATAATGGTAAAATAAAAATGAATTATACGTCAGGTGATCCATGTAATGATGAGCAAGCAAATACTGCCAGATTTATGCAAACTGTTATTGAATTTACTTGTGATCAACATAACATTGATAGTGGGCCTCAATTTGTTGGTAAAGATGACTGTACATATTACTTTGATTGGCCTACAACTTACGCTTGCCCTGAAAAAACTGTTATTAATAGGAATGATTGTACTGTCACAGATCCAAATACTGATTATGTTTACAATCTAACTGGCTTAAAAAATCTTGGAACATTCAATACTACTGCTGGTGTTCATCGTTACTATATCAATGTTTGTAATGATAGTTCAAATCCATGTGGTGCTGACACAGGATTATGCCAAGAAGAAATTTCTGGGGGAAAAAGACATTGGAGTGGTGGAAAATTGAATGGAGATTTAATGTTTACTGGTGATGGAGTTTTATTTTTAAATTATTCAGATGGTGATCCCTGCCATAATAATCGTTTTAAGCGTAACACAATAATTGAATTTACATGTGGTCCTGATATAGGAGAACCACAATTTCTGTATGAAACACATGATTGCACATATTTTTTCAGTTGGAAAACTGAATTTGCTTGTCAAGTGTCTCCTCATTGTGTAGTTAAAAACGGAAGTCAGCATATTGATTTGACTGCTCTTACCAAAGAATATCATGTAGCTGGATCCAGCTTATTAAATGATGATTCTTCATATTATATCAGTGTTTGTAGTCCTTTATCAAATATACAGGGATTATTTTGTCCTCCTGGCGCTGGTGTTTGTCGTGCATCATCAGATAAAACAACATCAAGAAGACTTTGGCAGGTAATTTTTTATTTTTCAATAATACTAACTAATGAATACTTTTACAGTTTCAGATATCAAATTACTTTGAAATATAATTAATTTTTAATACAATTTATTCTTTCAAAGATTAATTTATTAAAATGTTTAGAAATCTTCAAGTCTATTTTTTTAAAAGTAATGTATCTGCTTGCATTAAAAATGTAGAAATGATTTTTATTAAGTATTTTTCTTTCACTTGAGAATTTTTATTGTTTTAAAAGAAATTCATGATGTTAATAGTGCTTTATTGATTTTAAGAAAAGTTTAGTTTTGTGTTGCTCATTTCAGAAAGAATTGAGACCTCTACAGATTATTTATTTACAGACTTTTATGTTATTAATTTGCAACTGCTGTTACTTAAAACTACATTGATAAATTATTATCATTACACTTTTAAATTTGTTGTTTTCGAAACTTAGATGGTGTTGATTTAAAATATTTAGTTTTAAAGATATTTGTACTGAAATTTATTTAATATTTATTATTAATAATTGGAATAGGATTAAACTATATTAACAAAATTATCTGAATATTACAGTTTTAAAATTTTATCAATGTATTCATTTGCATGAATTTGCTAATAAAATGATAAAACAAAATATTGCTGAATATTTTCTGTTTTATCATTTAATTAGTAATTTTATTTTTAAATTTATATTTTAGTTTTAAAATATTATTATTATTTGCAATCTTTACATTATAAATCCGAGTGCAAGACTTAAATTACCAATATTTAAAAAAATATAAAATCCCTTATTTGTAAAAAAAGTTCAAAATTTTTTCATTTATAATATCACAATGGCAAAAAGTTTAACAAAATTTAAAATTACGATATTTTATATAAAATATTTTAATTTTAAATTTTGTTAAACTAACTGTTATTATACCTGCAATTTTTACTAATTTATGATAGTTTTCACCTGTATCATAAAATTATACATGTTTTTCTTATGTAGGTCAGGTCTGCCATTTAATTAATCATTTGAAATAAATAAGTAGAGGTTTTTTGTATGTATAAAACTTATGTTTAAGCTTATAATTTAAATTTTTTTTAAACTGTAACAATATGACATAACAGCTTTATACATTACATCATTTAAATTTTGTGATCAGCAAAATATTTTCACCTAAAAATATATATATTAATCCTGTAATTTATTGTAAAAATATATGAGCAAAAATTTCTAAAATCATACTGTAACTCAAAAATTTAACAAAATTTTCATCATCAGAAAATTAGGTACTTACGTATTAATGCAACCAGGCCAAAATTCGCATAAATTGCCAAATTTGGCGACCCTACATATTATACGTGGTTTTTCGTAAAGAAATTGTTTTGCTTGCTGGTTATATTGAATGCTGTGAAGTACATTAACTAAGGATATTTTGGGATCTACCTGCGAGTGAAAAAGATGCTGTTGAATTGTTACAGGGATATGGAATTATACCGAACGAACATACTTGTAATAACTCTCATAAAATGAAACTGTATTTTATAAAGCAAATCTTCTACAAATGTAACGTCAAAGAGTGCAATCAACACTTGGGTGTAAGAACTGGAAATTGGTTTGAAGGTAGCCGGATTTCATTTGTGACAGCGATGTGCTTCATTTATTGTTGGTGTAAAGAGTTAACCTCAATGAAATTTTGTGCAGAAGAGATGGAAATTTCTGACAAAACTGTTATATATTGGAACAATTATGTGCGGGAGATATGTGCCCTTGAAATGGATGGAAAAGAAAGAAAGCAAATAGGCAGCGAAGGACTTATTGTGGAAATAGACGAAAGTTTATTTGGAAAAAGAAAAAATAACACTAAGCGCGTATTGCCACAGCAATGGGTTTTCAGCGGAATTTGCCGAGAAACGAAAGACGTTTTTGGTTACTGTACCTAACAGAAGCCCCGTTACCCTCATGGAAAAAATTGCAAAAATATCGTGGAAGGAAGCATTATTTATTTGGATTGCTGGAAAGGATACAAGACAAGTCAGTTGGAAAATGCTGGATTTCTGCATGGAACTGTTAATCATAAATATAACTTTGCGGATCCCAACACGGGCGTTCACACACAACATGTAGAGCGCATGTGAGGCTCAACCAAATGGCACAACAAAAAACAGAGTTGAACAGCCCATCATCATCTTGACTCATACCTTATCAAATTTATATGGCGCCAAACTCAAGCTGTTAATGGCTAAGACGGTTTTCAATCAGTGCTAAAAGCAATAGTCAAAATATTTCCGCCGAAAAAATAATTCTGCAACTCATTTAAATTCTAAACCGGAAGGTTTTAATTGCTATTTTATATTTTAAAACAAAATAATATAAAAAAACTGTATTAAAAATTATCTGTAATTAATAAATGTACATTTTATTTCTATTCATACATTCTCACTCAAACTTACAAATCGTGCCAACCTGGTTGCGATAATATATAAGTACCGAAAATTATTTATTTAAATGATTAATTTTTACAAAATAAATGTATATAAACATGAAGTGTATACAGATGACATGATAAATTAAATACAAAAATGTGAAATGATAAATAGAAGTTTGAATAAATGAATACAATAGATTATTTGATTATGCGATCAATTCAATTATTTGAAACTCATTGCTATTATAATTAAATTTTAGAGTATAAATTTCTTGTGGAACAAGGTAAAATCAAACAGATGCTTATTGCTTGACTGTCATTGATGTCATAAGCAAAATATTTTTATAAAGGCAAAAAATAAAATATCTGATATACTATTCCAATTTAATCATTTTACTTTGTTTTACTATTATCTCTGCATTTAATTTATTGAAAAATGCCTTATCTAAACAAATATAAAATCATTCTTTATTATTAAGAATGTAAAATAAGAAATTTAACTAAATCTTTAATTCAGTTCATATATAAAAAATTAAATAATAAAAATATAAATAATGAAACTTAGTATTTAAAAATTTATGGAGCTCTTGAAGTAGTGTGTTTCGGTATATTTTAGGAATATATTTGTTATTCATAAAATATATGTGTTAATATACATATATTTTATGAACTTCAAATTCAAATAAAAATGTATAGATTATTTTGTCACATTGATACATATTATGAGTTTGTCATTCATTGTTTATAATTTTCTTTAAGGTATTAAATTTACCCATTTAGAGATTTCTTATTTAATTTAGCACACAATAGTAAGTTAAATATTAACTCAAATGTTTTAAATATTTGCTTTTTTGTTAGTTTCTGTATTAATTTCCACTGGTTCAAAAAATTTTTTCATTTAAAATGCTCTTTATATTCAACAGTTGTAGAACTAAAATTGCTGAGTCATAATATTTAGTATAGTTTTTTTACAATTAGATCTATTTTTAATATAAAGCTATTTTAACAAAAAATATTTTACACTTTAAAGGAAAATTCCATGAATATATAAAAAATAATGAATTAGAATAATTGTGGAATCATATAAATTATATGAATAGTAATTACTTGTGCTTTTAGCATTGTACTGAAACTTTGTGATAAAACTTACCAGAATGGAAAATATTGAAAAGGTTCTGGATTAGTTTTAAAAGCATAACATAAAGGGAATAGTTAATCAAAACTGAGTAAATTATAATTTTAAGTAAATTAGAGCTGATCTGCTGTCTATACTTATACATTTAATTGACTCTAAAAATAGGAGGCATTGGACCATTACATACATTAGCCATTCTAAAGATAGGTTGGTCTAAAACATGATATTAAGTATTTATTTATAAATTCTTCATATTGATGAATCATCAGAGCTAATATCACTAGACAGGCCTAGTAAAGTCCTATTTATTTTTTAATATTTCATAAACTTTGTAATTGTATAAATTGCCATATTGCGAAAATATCCACATAAAGTGCTTAGAAAGTTCTCATTTTGTTATATAGAAAAATACAGAAAATAAAAAATAAATTCTTTCTAATAGAATGAATGTATTGAATAGAATTTTATAGTTATAAAAATTTGTTTAGATTAAACCTTCATAATGTAATTTCATCATTGTGTTCTGAATCAAAAACAACAAAAAATTGAAAAAAAGAATCTCAACATCACTATTATTCAATTTATTGCATCTTTATTTTTCATTGTTATTAAATCTGACACAATCACAGTAACTTTAATTGCCATACGTTATTGGTTCACAAGGCAACATCTTTGTAGAAAACTTTTCTTGGCTAATCAGAACATTTTGAAGGGAAAAGAAATATACTTTTACATTCAACACTTTCACTTCTGTAGTTTGTACTTTAAAATTTTATTGATCGTGATGCCCAGTGATATAAAAATTTTTTAAAATTCACCTGGTCACAAAAATATATTTTCTTTTGATTTTTCTTTTCCCAAAATAATGATTCCTCAAATTGAATTCCAGAAAATATTCCTCAAAATTAGAAAGCAAAAGCACCTTCCCTAATTCAATAAATTTCTCTTTCCCATGACAACATCACTTCTTTTTATATGTATTTTTCAGTGAAAAGGATGACCTATTAAAGAAAGTTCCGAAATTGTTTTTCTTTTGAAAATTATCTAAGTTATTAATTTACAAATAAGTTAATAATTTAGATAAATTCAAATAAGTTTTTTCTTCATTTGTTATAAGCATAATTTTTCACTTAAAGAATTTATAGTTCTGTTCAGAAAGTAGTCAAAAATATTAAAAATTTAATCCTTATTGATTATTTTACATTCAGATTTTATTCTTTAACTTTCTAGTTGTGTATTTCAAGAAAGTTACCTTATTTCATTTAATTGTATAGGAATCTTCTGTCTGGTTGTCCTTTTGATTTTAACTGGTGATTTTATTTGTTTCAGATACATGAAGTAACAATTTGGCCTACTCAGAACATTTGTTGTCCATTTGTTAAGCTTTAACTGTTGGCTTAAACAATTGTTTCCCTTCACTTTGTCATATTCATTAGGATTTGACAAAGATATTATTCAAAACAAGCCAATATAATATTAATTTAAGGCTTCATTCTTCGACTTTTTCTCTAATTCTTGTTTTCAAGATTTTAACTACACCAAACTGGAAATTGTACATCAGGTTCTTGATGTACACAAATTGTATTTGAAAAGCACTACTAATTATAAAAGTTTCTCATGTAAGAGGAGGAAAGGATTACCAGCACACTTTTGATTTTGTTAGCAATAGAATAATAGTAAATGTATCATATGCCTCTAAGTAATAATTCCTGATCAAATAATGTATATTCTCTGTAAATTTTGAAAATAAATAGGTAAATGAACTTAATGTCTTCAATAAAAGGAGTTGGTACTCTCTATTCTTGCTGAGATTTAGAGAGCTATGTGACACATTTAATTTTGTTGTATGTTATTACTGTTTTAGAAATAATGTATTCTTCCACAATTAAATTTGGGAAATGCAAATTGTTTTTTTTGGAATCAATGAATTGCAACACTAAACAGTTCAGGCTTGGTGTCCTTCCCCCTATGATGATTTCTGTCTCTTCTGATTGTTCAGATTTTGTTTCTTTTTCATAAAATTTAAAAAAAATATTTCTGCTCCAAACTGTGTAAGCCCAATTTTTTTAAACTGTCTCTACAACCTCCATTTATACCTTGGAGATCCATTTTATAAAGTTTACCTCTACTGATTTCTGTCAAGTATGCCATGTTTATGATTTTAATTATGGGATAAGATTGCTTAACGATGTCAACATGAAAACAGGATTTTTGGTATAATGGTCTTTGATATTAAAGGTATTTTTACTGGTCTTGTGAATTCACTGATTTGCACACTCAAATCTATGCTCTTATTATTGAATATTTTTGCATTTTATTGTGTGTTTCTGCATTATCACAAGGGAAGATTAAATGTTTCTAATGTTAAATTGGAGTCATGAAGCCTCAATAAATTATATACTTTATGAATTTCATTACTTTATGTTAGGATTTGTAATGTTTGAAGACAACATTCTCTTTAATATACTTAATAAGTAAAAAAGAATCCTTCATTATGGCTGTTTTATCGGAATTTCTTGACTGTGTTACTGGAAGAAGGTGGTGCAACTTAAGATTTAAGTCTTTTGGTTCCCCCTACATTATGTTTGGTTTCAACTTGAGGTTTTGGTTGATATCTTCCAAAAAATACATTATAGATTGCTGTAAGAACTCCCTCCTCCCTAATTGTGTTTTCAATGTGCTGCTAAGTGACAATTCTCTTTCCTCCAATTGTAAGATTGCTGTTTTTCTTCTTGCTGAGAATTTGCCTAGGAGCATCTTACCAGTTAATTATTTACACTAGAAAGTAATGAATACTTCTTCCTTCCTTTATGTTGTTTATTTTTTGTGAATTGGCCATAGATTGATCTGGAAACTAGGAATTTTATAAGTCATTACCAGCATAGTTTTGTTATACAGACACACACAATGTAAACATACTGTAAAATTTTGTTTGTTCTTCTAAAAAACTATTCATCTATCAGTACAGTGCTTAATATCTTTTTATTGGGTTACCTTTTTATATTCACTTAATGAATCCATATAATTTTCATATTACATATTGACACCGCTATAACCTAAATAACTTAAGTAAATCTCATTAGAGGCTAGAGAATAGGATTTTTTTTTTAAAAAAAAGAAACCCAGCAAAAATATTTGCATTACAAAATTATTTTACTGAGTGGATCCTGACATTGTTAGACAAGCTCCATACAATTGAAATTCATTACATTCCTACAGTGGTATCTAATTGCTTATATTAAAACAAAATGTCACTGAAAATTCTACATTGGTTGTTTTGTATGTGTATTACTTTACAAATCTTAACTAATCTTGTAATTTAAAAATAAAACAGATAAATTCCTTCAGACATGCTACTCCAATAAATATAGTTTATGAAATTATTGTGTGTGATTATGCAATCAAAATTTTAAGATGTTCTATTTTTTCTTGTAAATTTTATGCTATACCCCATTTTGTGGACTGGAATTTTAAATTAAATTTTGTTCTGAATAATCCTTATTGAACATGAACTATTTTCATTGATGTTGTAATCTTATGTAAAATTATTTGATACACAAGATTTTGGTATAGTTAATTTGTTAAAATTTGCTTTTAAAAGTTACTTTCCATAAATTAACTCTAAACTTAATGAGAGCTTAATTTTTTATATATTTCTCAAAATTGTAAATTATGTTTGTGTATTGATTTTTAACTAAGAATATTTTCTATTTTTAGAATTTAGGAAAAGTTGAATATCCTCCATTCATTGATTTTATGGGGCATGTCACTGTGATATATACCAATGGATCAACATGCTTAAGTAATCCTACTATAAAAAACCGTGCCAGAATCATATTTATATGTGACACTGAAGCTGGAATGGTATTTTTAATTTTATTTCTATGTTGAAATGGCATGTGTTTATTTTATGCTATTTTAAATTTGTGTATAATTAATTTAAAATGCATATTACAATTGCAGAATATTAATTTTGAATATTTACATAGTACTTATTAGTGTGTAATATAAAACGTTTTATTTTTATTGAAGGGGGAACCTGTGCTAATAGATAATGATTATGATGAGTGCCTTTTTCTATTTGAATGGAAAACCAGTATTGTTTGTCCAGAAAAACCTGAAGAAAATATTTCTACTTATTGTAACTATACAGATAAAAGTAAAGGTGTACATTTTGATCTTAGCCCACTTATGAGAAAATCTGATTATTATAATGTGAGTACTTAAATACTTTTTTAAAAAATACCTACATCATAATAATTTTTCATTATAATAATTATTAAAATCATCTACTCCAATTATTCATCCTAGATAACATTTGACAATAATAGTGTTATGGGTTACTATGTTTATTTAATCTTGCAAGCTTGTTAGTTTCTAAATTTTATATTAATGGATATATATATATATATGTATATATATATAAAATATATAATAATATATATATATATATATATATATATTTTGCTTTTTAACATTGATGTGTAAAAGCAAAACACGAATTTATAAGTTAATTATGCATTTAAGTATAGTTAGTGAACATTTTAGTAATCTTTCTCTTCAATCTAATATGGAATTTTATAATTTTATATATTCTTATTCAAGATCATTGTTGACCAAAGAATTGGAAGCAGCTATACTTTGAGTGTTTGCTCTCCCGTTCAAAACACCAACATTTCTAACTGTGATGGAACTGCTGGAGTTTGTCATAGAAGAGGAAATTCTTCTGCTAGCTTTGGAACAGCAACATCTCAGCGATTTTCTTATGATGGTAGAAGACTGAGGTTATCATTTTTTGATGGAGATGATTGTCCTTCTGGCAGTGAGTTCATTCTTGTGTGTTCATTATAGAAATTATTCTTTTTTTAAATCTATTTTTGAATTTAACAATACTTTTGTAGAAGGAGAATAGAAATGCATAGTGATGCAATGACTGATCTGATTCATTCAATAAATTCTATTAATTTTCACCTTAAGTATATATATATATATATATATATATATATATATATATATATATATATAATCTATGTAATCGAATGTAAATTTTACCTTTAAATTTCCTGTCTGGTATAATTCGCTAATTATCTTTTTATTAATGATTTGTTACTGAATTTTAGGTATTATTGATAATTTGTATTTAATTTGTTTTTAAATCAGGACTGATATTTGCATAATTATATAAAGCTGTTATTTAAAATATACATATATATATATTTGATATTTTCTTAAATAGGGGATATTGAATTTTTTTACAAGTATATATTTTCTTTTTCACCTTTTACTTATTTTTGTTTCAATTAGTAATGTTTTTATGATTTCATTTCCTAGATATGTGTATCTGCAACTTTAACAAACATATATAAAAATTATTCATGTTCTTTAGAAATTATTCTTAAACTGTGGCTTATTTTTAGACTGAGATTATAATTATTCTCAGTCTAAATTATATTTATAACAAAAAAAAATTTAAATTATTAATATGAATGCAATTATGCAAAGAATGAACTAAAATTATCATGCAATGCTCTTTAGGGAATTTGAAACTAAAAAGTAATTGAAATAAAAGAAAATAAATCAATTTATGTGTGCCAATTAGTGTTTGTGAGCACTGTTAGCAATTTTGTTTTAAACTTAAATTGGTTGATTATGATTTCATTAAATTCATGTGAAATGACATTCCATAGATCATTATCCGAAATTTGTGTCATCGGTGCACCATGCTATCAGCTTATATAAATCAATAATTTCTGGATTAAAAAAAAAAACTGCCTATTTTTATATTTATTTTTAAATTTAGAATTTTAAAATATGTTTGATTATTTTGTATTTGCCTTAGTAAATATATATGTTGTTTTAAATCATACATTTCTTTATCCTTGAAGACTAAATTTAATTTCTATCTTTGTGCTTCTGACTGAAGTTTAAGATTCTTTTTCTCTTAGAAATAAACCAATTGCATTAGTTTATTTGCATTTTCATTATTCAATCATTTTTAATTATTCTGTTAATATGCTTTTGAAAGCAGAGATAAGCAAAATCTTTTCCACCTTAATAATAATGTATATTAACCTTAAAACAAATAAATGCAAAATCTATTAGTTTCAAGATTAAAATCTTCATAAATCCATATTAATAGAAAATTTATTGATTCTAACAAATTAAAAGTGTTAATTTAACTGATGTGCTAATTTGTAAGTAGAGTACATGATAAAATTCATTTTTTTTTCAGTCCGAGGACACCGATCATCTGAAATATTTTTTGTATGTGATGCAAATGCTGGCTTGGGTCATCCTGTATTATATAAGGTTTGTGGAAAATTCTTTATTATTTTTTATTGAATAAATCTTTGCTTAGAAATTTAATTACTTTTTATTTGTAATTATTTATAGTTTTGCTTGATTAGTAAATTGAATCTATAAATTATTATGAATATTTAAAATTCAAATTACTTTACTAAAATGTTGCGGCAAAATGATATTTTTGATATTGACTATTTAAATTTCTTTCGCGTGATACATCAATTAATATTTCTAAAGCTACTAAAATTCCTGTTTTTAATATTTATTGTAATTGTTTTTAAAATATTCATATTGATTTATTTTTTAAGTAAAGAAACTTCTTCGGTTTGTATAGTTTTTAGAACATATCAAATTATATTGATTTCATAGTTACATAGAAATTTAGTTTGTTAAAGAATTCATAGAAGTTTATGCCAAGCTGCTAAATAAATACCTTATTTTATAAAATTATTTACTGAGAATTTAATACTTCCAGTTTATCCATAACTTTTAAATTTTTAACTGTCACATTGCAAAAAATGATGAGAATTCAATAAAATCATATATTTTAAAAATTCAAGCCAATGTCAAAATAGTGATATGTTGTAAAAATATGAAATTTTATTATTGCTTAGTAATTCTGAGTTGCTACTACACCATGAATTGCTATAATGACTTACTAAAATATTGAATATTTAACTAGTCATTAAATTAATGAAATTGATATCGTAATAGCTGCTATTTAAGTTGTGTAAACAGTGATTAAATGCCATTAAAATAACAGTTAAGGCAAATATTGGTAATAAATATTATAAAATTCTTTTAAGTTCCTTTTTTGTGTATGGATCCACCATAAATGAAAAATATATTTATACCTATATTCACAAATAGGTGAATGTTTGTATACATATTTATCTGTTCATTTATATTACTCACTTACCTGCACATACATATGTTTTTTGTATATATTTGCTGTGTATATTTGTTTGCATGTACACTGCATAACAGGAAATGCATTACCTTTAAAG
The DNA here is from genome assembly GCA_030067965.1 of Latrodectus elegans. NCBI lineage: Eukaryota > Metazoa > Arthropoda > Arachnida > Araneae > Theridiidae > Latrodectus > Latrodectus elegans. The sequence continues at coordinate 79,851,544 of CM057819.1, forward strand.
CCCTTGTATAGAAAATAAGGAAAATCAGTAAAAATAATGACATAGTAAGAAACATTAAATAATGTAACTAAATTCTAAATATATGAACTAAAAATTCCTGAGTTTATATCTCAACAAATAAGCGTGCAGGAAGCAACATTCTTATGTTTTTCAACAATGGCTGTATGAAACAAAAAAACCTTTGAATCTGAATAATATGTATTAACTACCAGATCATGTTGAGCCTTCTATGAAGATATCTGATTTATATACCTAAGGGACAAGGTTATGTTGTGGCCGTTATATAATAGAGTTGTAAGTTGATGAAAATTAATCGAGAAAAATGTGAACAAAATTTTTTTGGCAGCCAAAGGTAAAATTAAACATTTTTTCTTTCTTCAATAATTTGAATCTTTTTGTGAAAAAATAAAAAATAAAAAAACTGCTATTATGTAATTTAATGATTTATTTATTTACTTGTCTGTATTACTGAGGAAATAGAATTGTATAGTGAGGACATTCTTCTGCCTATTGTTCCATGCATAGTTGCTTTTGAATTAATTTTTTTATTTTGCATAAGGTTTGACAGCTTGCTGGGTGTTTTTATTTGTGGATGTGATGTTAATTAAAAAAATTAATGAAACAATTTGACATCATTTTTGAGCTTAATGCAACCATTAAAGATGATATTTTTTAGGTACTTTTTGTAATTTTGAAGAAGTATCAGTTACCATTGAAAAAGTTGTTTTGTTACTAATGTTATACATTTTATGTTTTTCACTTGCAATTTGTCTTGACATTTTTTCAGAACTTCAAAGATGAATAATGTGCATTTTATTGCATGAATATTATCTTCGATTTTGTTCTCTTTTTTTTTTAATACTTTTTATACTTGTTACTTTTTTTAAATTTCTTTTATGTAATATTTTAGATCTTTTTTTATCTTGGCAGCTGTTATTTTAAATTAGAAAATCTTTATATTAATTCCATCAATTTTATTTTATCTAGTTCTTTGTGATAACTTTAAAACTTATATATGAACAAAATAAATTTATTCCCAAAATAATTTACAATGTTATTTTTAGGGAAAAAAGTATATCTGTTACATATTGATTAGTGTTTTAAAATTAAAATCAATTATGTACTTATAGGTAAAAATTTAGTTTTTTTAAACTATAAATTAATTAAGAAAACAATTATGTGTAGAAAATGTTCTTTTAAAGTAACTTATAACAAATGATTGTCTTTATAAAAAAAGTCATTACAATGTTTTAACAAAAAAAAAAAAAAAAAAAAAAACTCAATATATTATGAATTGCAGTGTAATTATATTTTCTCATGTGAAACTCTTGTATGTATTATTACTAGATTTCTCCAATTAATACAGTAAATTTTATATTAAATGTTCATAGCTGAATAAATTATTTCATATTTTATCTTTTGGGTATAAATTAATTTTTTCTGAATGTTACAATTTGATATCTTTTTTTCTGTATAGTATAGTAATATACTTAAAAAGTGTAAAGAGAAATATATATAAATACTAATTAGATGTATTAATTGTTTAAACATTTCTTAAGAATTGTATACAAAATTAAAAGATGAATTTTTTTGTGTTATTTAATTCTACCATTATGTTCTACTTTTAGAAATTTAAATTAATTAATTAATAATGAGTTGCAATTCAGATTTATTCCAAATAATATGATATAAAATTGAAATGAAAATATTTCTTTCTTATTCATTCATTTATTTATTTTTGTTAATTTTATTAATTTATTTTCACTAAGGTATTAAAAACGTCAATTTAAAAAAAAATATTCTCTTTATATATAACTACCTTTTTCTTGTAAACTTATGATATATTTAAAAAGAAAATCAAATCAATATATGAGTAAATAATAAAATCGATAAGTGTGGATGTCAAATACAGAAAGTTTTCATTTTCTGAAAATGTAAACTATGTTCTTTTTAATGTAAAAATAAATATTTTAAAAATCAATTGCTTTTAGTTCTTATAATAGGGTTTAAGTATTTGTGAGTATATGTCCTGTTACTAATACCCACAATTAGGCTGATTGCCAAAGAGTTATAACTATAAGCAAAGCTATAATTATTAAGTATTCAGTGAAGCAAAAGAAACATTAGCCTATTGATTTAAGTATCTATAAAGTGTTTTGTTTTATTGATAGAACCTAATATATTAGAAAACAATAGTTTATCAACGATTGGACTTAAAAATAAAAATAGCAAATTTAGCTTATTGATATCAAACATAATGAAATAAATATGCAATATAAGTTTAAAATTTGATAACATTTAAAATAAAAATATTTCAGTTAAATAGTTCATTGTCACTACTAACAAAAATAAATAAACTATAATACCAAGGTATTACGTATTAATCAAAACTATTGGACACCAGAATTACATCAATATGTTGCCAACCTTTTGATTCTCATAACGTGTTGCTTTTAAATATCTAAGATATACCCCCTTTGATGAACTGGCATGCTAATATAATTAATAACAGTTAAATGGAACAAATTAATAATTTGATTTCAATGAAGCAATACCAGATTGGCAAAATGATCAAACTCTAAGTGCATTAGAAAAACAGAAGTTGGATAACAGTCAGCTGGTAAGGTATAGTAGAAAAATGAATTTAAAGAAAATAATGCAAGTATTTTAATTGAATCATAAATATGGTGATAAGAAAATAACATAGACTAGTATTAAACTAATAACTTAAAAGAGCATTGGATGCATAAATTTAATTTGTACTTGGATGTCAAACTAAACTGTTTTTTTACAAAATGTTTAAATATTAAAATTTGAAATAATATTTATTATGTAAATTTTAGAACAACAAAATTTTCCATTTTGGAAAAAATTAGAATATAAAATGAAAGAACTAAATTGTCTTTTGTTTCATAAATTATTTCATTTTATGAAGCTGTGCAACAAAAATATATATAATTCTTTCCCTGAATTCTATTATAACTTCTTAACATAACAAGTTCTGCATAGAGAATTACTAACATACCATTTCAGGAAATAATACCTTTATTAAACTAATGTGAAGGAGGAAAAAAAAATAGCCTTCGGGCATGCTGAACAAATGTGCTAAAATAAAAATTAAAAAAAAAAATCTACATCAATTTATTTAGAAGGAAATTGGAGTTTTAAAGGGAGCTATGTTTTTATCTCCCCTTTTGTAGTTAAATGATCTCTAGCTCATACTCCACATGAAAAATTTTCCCAATGAGTTGAAAAAAAAAATTTTTTTTCCAAAAAATGTACTTTAGTGGTACATTTTTTTGATTATAAAAAAGTTATAAAAAAATTACTTTTATAACATTAAATTTACTGTCAATTCATTTAGTCACTAAGAGTGAATGCCCCCAAACAACTTTATTAGATAATGCAGAGGCTGATTTTTAAATTTATTTGTTGGAAATAATCCTCTTCAGCAGTCCATGCCACTGCAGCATGTTAAAACTGATGACTCTATAGTGATAATATAAAGGTTTATTTAGCCCATGTTTATGTAAAATGACTGTTGAACAAAAAGCAAACCCACATGTGATAAAAAAGGAAACTAAGAGAAATCAATTTAAATTTAATGTAAATATTTTATTAAGAATATTAAATGTATAATGAGGTAACTAAATCTAGTCATCTCAAACAATGTGTTCCCTGTACATTTCCATAGTTCTTATTGATATATGATTGTATGTAGATTTTCAGTTTTTCATTTCAAAATTTTTCAATTTATTAACTCATTTATCTTCAATATTTAAGCCTAAAAATATTGATTTGTTTATATTGTAATTCTATAATAAAGCTTATCAGTTTTTAAATGAGGTTTCAATGATTTTTATATTTTAAAATTATTAAAAATGCTTTATTAAATTTTATGTTAAAATTATGTTACTATAAATTGTTTTAAAGATATGAAATTTTTGACATAGTGATCTAAGAATTTATTTCAAATTATTAATATGTATTTGCCAAAATAATAAAATTTAAATTTTTCTTTAATTGTAATGTTTTGTAGAAATACTGTTCAAATTAAATTTTTATGTTTCAACCTTTGAGACTTAGTTTTTAGCTACTTAAAATTTCATTTGTTTGATAAGATGATTTTAATGAATAAGATAATTTTAATGAATAAGAATATTTGCATGAATTCTTTTTAAGTTGTTATATAGAAATTATTGTATTTAAAAGACATTTTTGAAATGTTTAAAAAATATTACCAGTATAATTCTAATAAACTTCACCAATTGTAAAGTTCTCTGCTGTTGAAATGTCAATGTATATGAAATGTAAACTGCTGTTAAAATTCAATGGATTAAATTTGACTTAAATTTTTCTAAATGATAGCTTTGTATTTTGTTTAGAATAAAATAAAAGCTGTTTTTGTAATTTTTATTTCATTCTCAGCGATACTCTTGCTTAGCCATTTTTATGTGGAATACTGCCTTGGTATGTCAAAATATGCAAAGCCAATGTGCATTTGAAATTGGTGGAAATTATTATGATTTCAACTTATTGACAAGTTTGTCTCATAATTGGGAGACAATTGATGCCAAAAATACAACTATGTAAGTGGTTTTTACATGTTTACTTTACAATTATAGATGAAGATAAAAATTTTTAAAGTATATGTGATGCTAGAATGCCTCATTTTACTTAAAATGATCGTTTAGAATCTTATAATCTTATCTGCTTTTGTGAAGTACAAACAGCTGTTCTCTGCTTTTGTTTACTTTATTTATGTATATAACATTTAATTTTTTTTAGTTAACTTATTTCTGTGAGTCCCATGTTATGCATCTGTGGTGCACAGAAAGATTGTATGTGTTTAAAATAAAGAAGTGATGTGCAATAACATTTATACTGCGCAATACCTCTTTTCATTATTAAATGTATTATTCTTGAAGAAATTGAAACAAAAGTATTATTTTATTAATTATTTCAATCTCAAATTCTTTGTCCATTTCAAATATGTTTGAATCTATTTTTAAGTAATGCTAATGTGAATTTCCGAAAACTTTGCAAGTATAAAATAGCCATTTGACAGTTAACTAAATTATCAAAATGTATGAGAAAGGAAAAGAAGTTTATGAGCAGTCAGGGAATTCTTACTTCTTGTTATTTTTTACAATAGTTCAACACTTGTAGTTCTTGGACAGTTTTGATCTATGTTCTTCATCAACTAAAAAGAATTGATTATGGTCAAGAAAATGGCTCTGAATTAGAAGAACTTATTTTGTACAATTTAAAAAGATTGGATAGCTTAAAAATAAAATTGCTGAAGCTCATGAGGTAATAATATCAGGAAATTGATCTTGCATCTTTGGAATCTATTCATGTTACTTTTGTCTGTTAACAAAAGGAACGTTTTTCTACTAAACGTTTTCCACATGATGTGATCAATAGCAATGTTATTTTTAGAATGCATTTTTCGTTCTTCTTGATATAATTATTAGATTTGTACTTATGATTATTAAAAATTTTTAAACAAAAATGTATATAAAAATTCGAAAAATGTTCTTTTAAAAAATTCTAGGGTAACAGACTTTATCTTAAAATTTTAGAATGCTGTGTAAAAAATGGAATATATATATTTTATAATATTTTCAATATGTCACAATTTATATATCTTTATCTTTCTTTAGATTGAATGTCTATCAGGATATTATTATTGGCAATAACTGCATTTATCTTTTTTCATAAAGTAATAGGATAATATGGGACTATTTATAAATTGCATTTATTAAATTATTAATTTTTGAAAAATAGTTAAACAGGATTTCATAAATTTTAGGAACCTAACAAAATATATATGTATCAATTCACCAAAAGATTATTTCAACTGAGTCTGACAAAGTTAGTTTCTTTGCAAAATTGCTGTTTAAAGTTAGATCATCACACAATTTTTTCCTAATTATGATTTGTTGTTAGTCTCTGGATTATGCAAAAACAAGGAAGGATAATATAGATAATTTAAATTTAACAAGAGCTAAACTGCTATGAATAGAAAAAAAATTTTAATAGTTGATTGTTTAACTTTTTTCCTTTAAACATTCTTGTATAATTCATTAAATTAAATAATAGAAACAGTTAAAAGCAACTAAAATACCAATATATAATTAAAAAAATAAAAGTGATATAAGTTTCTGCAAGTATTTTTTTTAATAAAAGAAGTATAAGAGAATAAACAGTGTATTAAATAGACTTTCTGTAGAGAACCTTATTTTCATCCAAGGCTAATGATGATGATCATCTGAGCCAGGCACAAAAAGACTAATTCAGGCATATTTATACTTCCTGTACTATTAAAAATGTACTTAAAATTATTTTGAATTTTCAGAACAATGGTTTATGAATTCAAAATATATATATCATTTTGATAAGAATTATTAATCACAAAATTATAACAGTCTAGCAATGGTGGAAATTGTCTCCCGAATTTAAACAAAATTCATAGTATAGGCATTGTTAATTGATCACCCCCTGTTTCTATTCTTCTGTGTGTGTAAGAGAGAGAGATGAAATGTTGCAGCTACAAAGCATTTCTCTTTTCCTTGTTAAAGGTGAATTTTATTTGTTTATCTTACCTGAACTGCAGTTATTATCTAACATTTGTTAATATATATATAATTGCTTATTTTGTAAAACAATAGGAAAATATTATAATATTTAATAAAATATTTAAACTGTAAAATATTCAAACACTTTTCATCAGATAATATGTTTCTCACTTGTCCACAAAAATCATTATCAGATTTTTGATAATGTAATTGGGGCAAACATTTAATAGAGATATAGATGCCATATTTCTTATTTTTAAAATTTTATTTTTAACTTATATTATTAAATGTTGAAAGTATTTTAATTATTCATTTTCTTACTCAGTTGTTAATTAAAAAAAATTATTTTCCTTAATATTAATCTATCTTTTTTTAAAATAACTTGTGAAATTTTTGTATGTAAAAAATGCATTTTTATATTACCAAAACTGCTGTAAATCATACTCAATATATTTAGGTATTGGATTAATATGTGTCGTGGAGTTCAAAAAATTAATCTTGATATGGATTGTCCACCTACTGCTGCTGTTTGTATGAAGGATTATACAGGCACTTACATATCATTGGGAACAATTCAGACTATGGAAGCTAAATCAATAAGTAAAGTTTTATTTTTTATTACAATAATTTATTTTTACTTTTCAAAACATTTTAAGAATAAGCCTTATAACTACATAATGATGAATTTATTTGATAATTTTGCATAGCCTTAAAAATAAAAGTTTTTATTTAATGGGAGTAATTTATAAAATTTATTTAAAATGCTTTTATTAATGTGTGAATATTTTTTAAGAAATTGCTATTAAAAAAGTAAAACATCACTGAATACATAAAAAATATGATATTTTATAATAATCACTACACTGTCCTTCATTGTTGGATGCTACTTATTTTATTATAAATAATAAAATAAAGAGATGTTATTTTTAAACACTCAGTAAAAGTAACCATTTTTAAAATTTTATTTATGTTCTTAAGTATCAGAAGAATGTGTATTTGGTTTTTGTGAATCAAAATATGTAATGTTCTGTTGTCCACTGGTATATTTTTCAGTACTAATTGTTTTTATTCCTAAAATTATATTTAATTGCTTTCTTTTCATTCGTCTAATCCCCAATAAATGTTATTGCTATACTAGTTAAATAAAATTTCTGTTAACCACATTTAAGAAAATATTTGCATTTTTTCTAAAAATTGTGTCATTTAAAGCAATTGTAATAAATTAATGATAGTTTAAATTTTTTCATTCCTGTATTATCTATAGTTTTTTAAGGTGCTCTAGGCAGAAGATACGTTTAATCCTAGGCTTCATAACTGGGCACTACTATTTCAGAAAACACCTCCATAAAATAGGACTGTTTCAGCAAGACCCTAGGAAATGTCATACAAGAATAAACGACCAAGCATATCATTTACAAATGCGAGGTCCTTGTCTTCCCTAGATTAACTTCTTTAGACATCATCCATATTAGAGAGCTACACCTAGACTCCATTAAAGGGTTATCGGACTTTATTAATAAAGTGGGTGACCCGAGCAACTGGAACTAGTAAACATTGGGTTTGTAGTTAACAGTGCAAAATGTTGATAAAAGCAGAGGCGCCCAATGACACATGAACCTAATTTTAAGAAGAAGATCTGTAGTTTTTATTTAATAAATGGTAAAAAAATAAAACTGATGAACCAAAAATATTTATTGGTTTTTCATAATAGTAGTAATATCTTGATTTTTTCCTTCCTGTAAAATTAATGAATTCTATAAAATCTTTTCTTATCTTGAAATTGAACTGTAATTATTGAATTCAAATAACTAAATAAAAATAGCATTTTGTTTTTACTATGATTTTACAGTAAAATTTGCCTTTTTTAGATTCAACTGATATATTACTTTCATTTCAATCTGGGGATAATAGAGCTTGTTCCAAAGTTCCTTCGTCACAACCGCTTACTCCAATAACTAGAATATTTATGCGATGTGGGAAACTATTAGGGAAACCAAAAATGTTTTCTGGTCCAGATAATGAATGTTTTTATGATTTTGTTTGGGAATCAAGCTTAGCTTGTGCTAATAAAGCGTAAGTTACTTTTATATAACAATATTAGAAATTATTTTATTCTGTGTGTAAAATGCTTTTGTTATGATGCAAAACTCAAAGTTCTACTGTGTTCTTATAGCGATATTTATTTATTTTTCTTACTTATCTAGGGAAGAAGTAGCATTAGAAGATAATGGTATCATACGTGATAACAAATATGGTTTTATTCTTGATATTAAAAACATTTTAAATCGGTATGTGTCTTTTATATTCTTATCTGTCTGGAAGAAAAGTTCTGTGTATTTCTTGATATTTCTTTAAATAGAAATATCAAGATTATTATTTTTTAAATTAAAATTTATTATTTTTCAATTTTCTGATGCACAATTTTTTATTATTTTGTTTCTTTTGTGTCTTAACTGTGTGTTTTATGTTTAAATATACCCTTTTGTAAACCAAAATTTTCTAAAAAAAATTTTTTTGTGTTTAATGTTTCTCAGTAATTAGTTTATTGAATAATTTCTAGATAATTAGTCTTTCATATTCTTAAAAGATTATGCATTCTACAGTTTTTGAAATTCTAATTACCGTTGTGAAATAAGTGTTTTTTCTTTTTGCAAGCATTTTGTTTTAAAAAAATGATTTTATTTTTGATAAAAAAAAATTGTAGAAAAATTGATTATACATATATAATCCAGAAACAAAAAATTTTACCTGCATTGTTTATTTGTGTGTTTTTTTTATGATAGATAAAATAAGTAATGGAAACTTTTCATAAGTTAGTAATACTGCAAATTTGAATATTGGATTGTGCTTATATTTAATAATTTCTTAATTTTATTTCAACTTTGCTTGAGTTTAGCTACCACCTGAAGCTGTTGTTTAAGTTTTTAATTGTACAGAGTCCATCTTAAACTCTACATCATGATCCAATTAGCCTTAATGGACAAAAGTAACTATAGAGTGGTAAACCAACTAAACTAATTACTCAGCATTTTTTCTATTAATACCCCTTGTCATTGCAATAATTCATAGTACTTCTTTTCATAAAATATCCATCTAATTTTATTTAATGAAAATGTAGTATGATTATTCTTATTATTTTAATGTTTAAAATTGTAAGTAATTATCAATTAATATTTATCTCTATATTATAGTTAGAGCAATAATTAAGTCAGTGTAGTCAAGCAAATTAAAACTGAAATTTAAAAAAAAAAAAAAAAAAAAAAAAATTCAAATACGTTTTTATTGCAAGGAGAAAAATTTCCAGGATAAATAGGAGCATATTAGATAGATGATGCAAGTTATTAAAATCTGTATTTCTAAAACTAAAATAATTAAATCCTAACTGATAATAGAAAGTTCTTAATGGAGAATTATTGTTGTTATAAATAAATACTTTTTGGTTTTCAGAATTCCTTGGCACACTATTCCCCAATTTCAAGATATATATTTAAAAGAATACAAAATGAAGTCAGTTTAAAATTAAATTTTACTAAGGAAATCACATGAATTAGCTTGTATAGTACTGTATATAAAAAGAAACAAAAGTGCATTTCATACAAAATTATTTTCATGTTCTTAATTTTATTCTAATGATTATTAAACAAGAAATATTTCCAGTTCTTACAGTTTCCCTTTCCTGTCTAGCACATGTACTTTTAAAATTATAAATGAAGAAAATCAGTATAATTTTTTCTGTATTAAAAGTACTTAAAATTTTCATTTCAAACGATGAATAACACTATTTTGTGAACTTAATTTATTTATTCTTCATGCAGTGTTGTTTATCATTACCTAAAGTTTTTTTTATATGTTATTTTTATTATATATATTATGATGTAGAAATTCATTCTTATTATTTTTGAATTGTATTGAGTTATGTTTCATTGTACTTCATTTTATTCTGGAATTTGTTGTGAAAGAAATTAGTTTGCTTCTCATATTTTGTTAAATAATTATTAATTTCATTTATTATTGATAAAAGTTTGCTTATAAATAAGACAAATGAAAATAAAGTTAAAAGTGTTTTTTCCCTCTCCTAAGCTAATACATAATATAATCTAAAACTTATTCAAATGATATTATGAACTGTTGATAAAATTGTATATGTAAATTTCAGAATTATTATAATTTGTGTTGATTATTTTCTGTGACACATTTTTAAGATCTATTCATAGCTTTTGTTTTCAATGATATTTATTTTTCAGCACATTCATTACAAATGGAACTTCTGGGGGTGATAATTATATATATCAAATTAATTTAAGTGGTGTGCCTGAAAATACTAAGAGCCTCGAAAATCCTTGTGTACATGCTGCAGTCTGTCAAACAAAATATGGAGAAACATTTCATAGAGATATTGGAAGTATTGAGACAAGAACTTTCATTTTAAGAGGTAAAAAGCAATTTTTCTTACTTTAAAGATTTGCATTTATTGTTTTGCCACTTACAAGGAAGGTGGAAAATCTTTAATGCATCATTATATTGAAATTCAATCATTTAAAAAATTGCTTTTAAAAAATTGTTAACGTTATTAAGTTATAAATGATTAATCTTCACTAGTATAATCACTTTTCATTTATATATAAGCTTTTAGATTTTTATTTAACAACAATCACTTTTAATTTTGCATGTGATGTCTATTGTTTAATTTATTAAGGATAATTAAGATAAATAAAGAATTATTTTAAGTAAATGTATTTTATTAGAAATGTGCAAATTATTATAAATATGTGTTTGAAATTGTGTGAAAGATGAGCATTCAATTCATTCAGGTAGCAACCATACCTTAAATATTTTTATACAGTTTTTTCAAACTTTAATTCATTAATTTAATTAAATTTAGTTTTATATTAAAGAAAAACAATATTTCTTTGTTGACCTAAGTGGGAATTGACTTAATTTTTTTATATCACTTGTTTGTGTTATTTTTCAATGTAAATGTCATTTTGTATAATGTAAATTGAAATATCATAATGTTAGTTAATGATTTTAGATTGTGAAGTTTTTCCTATTTAGCTAGTTTTACTTAACTGGATGATTATAAAAGGAAATTATTTTTATGTCTCAAAATCATTGAATTGTATATTAAATGTATTATAATGTATATATAAAATTATTATTGAAAATATATAAAATCACTACATACTGTTATATGCAAAATTAACATTTATTATTTATCTCGTATTTCAAATATAAATGACTGGAAGATAAGTCTCTAATGCTTATTAAATTGATTCTTAGTATTTTTCTGATAAATGACTTGCTGAAAGAAGAAGAAAAAAAAACTTTAAGTGCCTTCAATTGTTAATTTTTATTTTTATTTTAGAATTTTAAACAATCTTATACACCTAACATTTGCTAAGATTAAGTGATGCTATTTTGGAAGGATTTTGATTATATATATATATATATATATATATATATATATATATATATATATATATATATATATATATATTGAAATGTATTTAATAAAAAAAACATTTTTATTTATTGGAAAAAAAATCTCTAATCATTTTTTGCCCCCAGTCTGCATTGAATACTGAAACTTGAAAGTAAAGATAATCATACAAGTATTTTGGATGTAATGTACAAATGAAAATATAGTTAAAAAATTCCCTCCTTAAATATAAAATTTATATTCTAGTTGATGTATTGATGCAATTTTTATTTTATTTTTCTTCCAAAACTGGGGGATTTTTTGGAATGGTTTTTGAAGCAAAAGGTAATGTCTGTAATCGTTTTTATAATTAACTACAATATTTATTTGAATGCTTTAACCAAAGTTAACTAAAATAATTTCTACAACAAAATGTTATTGCTTCTATTCAGTTTTTGTACTTGTTATTTGAATCAATCTGATAAAGCTACTATATTTTTATGTTCTTAATGTTTGTCCATTTACTTTTACAATGAAGGAAATGAACTACATCTTCAGTTTACTTCCATGGGAAGGCCATGTGGGAAAAATAAATCAAAGAATGTAACTTCTATTGTCAATATGCACTGTTCAACAGCTGCTGGCATTGTAAGTATCCATAATTTATTACTTTAAATGACTTAGTTTAATTTGGGAATATTTATATGGTGTAATTAAGTAATATAAATAATGTAGCAAATATGAGAATACATAAAAGATTTTCTAATTTAAGGTGTTTCCTTAGAAAGAAATTAAACTTGAAGTTAAGTGTTAAGAATTATATTATTTTAAAGCATCTTTTATTTTAAGCCCTTGAATATAAAGTGAATGATAACAATTTAATTAGAAAATTAATACTCTTTAAAAGTATAACAGTCAAGTAATTCTAAATATTGAAAATAAAATCTGAATTTGATAGTGTCAATTTTTAAGAAAAATGTATTAGTTTTATTGAGATTTTTTAAAATTTAATTGTGTTCAATTTTATTACTGCTACAAATGCATTTTCTCAACTAAGAAAATGTTTTTAAGTAATAGTTGATAATTTAGTTATCATATACAGTGTATAATTGATTTTAAAAACTACTAATTTTTTAAATGTCTATCACTTATATATTTCTCTAATTTAGAAATAACATCTTAAACCACATTTTTGAAGCATATAGTTTTGCACATCTTAAATCACATACTTTTAGAAGATAAAGTAATTTCTGTTTCAAAATCACATTTTTGAAACAGAAACTTCTTTATTCTGTAAAACTAATTATTAAAGAGGCTAACTTGAAAATAAAACTTAAATTTGTTTTAATTTAATGGTGCTCTTATATGAAAGTTTTTTGGCAATGTTCCATTAATCTTCATAGCTTGATATGGAAAATGTATGAGGGGAATTTCATTTATTCCTTAAGACTACAAAAGCTGTCATTTCAGTGTTTAGTTTAGGTAGCAAATTCTGTTTTTGCAAGGTTTTTTAATTATAAAATATGTAATTAAAATTTTCATATTTTTATGAGGTGTGAAATATACCTTATAAAAATATGAAAATTATAATTTAAAGAGGACATTCAATTTATTCATTATTTTAATATATTCTATAGCATTTACTAACTTTAATATTTTTTTATATCATCAATTTTTTAAATATGATTGTATTAGACAATAAGTTAAAATATTGTATAAATTATTTATATATTACTTTCTTACTTAACAAGTGTAACTTATTATAACAGAAATTATGTTTCATAAACATAATATTATATTTATTATATAAGGGACATCAAAATGAAAGTGGCACTGTAATTAGCATAAGAAATAGATTTAATATTATCTCTATAAATTAATAAACAAGATTAAAAAGCATGTATATGAAATACAAACTAGACATAATTAACTTGTAAATTGAAATAGATGTCTCAGATGCCCACAAAATAATTGGACACCCTAGGTGAAGTAATACAAAAATTTGTTGCGGAAGCACAATTTCCAAATTGCTGTATCTCAAAGCTTTCTTGAGTAGTAGTGAGATATCAGAGATACATGTGGAGTGTTCTAAAGTTACCCAGCAATATTATACTGGAATTATTATTATTATTATTTTTTTTTTTTGCCCAACACACACACCCACACCCCTTGAAGACTGGCATTATTATAAAGAGAATAGAAGACTGGCATTATTATAAAGAGAATAAACCCATGTTGCAAGCCTGTATGTTACCTGTGTTCTCTAAGTTGATAATCTAGGGCAGATAAATTTTTAGTGTAAACAATATTGCCCAACATAGTCAATCATTCCAATATCAGTGGACCTTGATGCTGAAGTTGTAAAAGGGGTTTTTTACAGGCTTCAGCATGAAGGAACATAATGATTTCAGAAGAGCTTCTTCTCCTGAATTCATTATCCATGGTGATGAAGAGTCATAATTCCATATTTATACATTTGATGTAAGTGATGATTCCAAGTTTTATATGCAGCAGTAATCAGAAAAAATAGTTTCCCATTTTTAGGAAACACATGATGTTTTATGGAAACACCCATATACTAATTATTTTGCTCCTTATTGATGTTAAGTAATACATTGTGCAACCCTTTCTTTATTGCTACTTTCTAGCAGAATTATGAAACTCTTACTTGGCATGTGGATATTTCATTCACTATCTCAAATCTGTCATCATAATCAGTTATTTCTTATGAGACTGTTCGCAGTTGCTTTCTGGGTGATAAATACTGTACTTTCTCTGGTCATAACCTAATGTCAATTCTGTTTTATTTTGTACCACTGTTATTTACCATCATAATATTGATTTGGATTCTGTACCTTAGACATTTTGTGCATTATAATAAATTTCTTCACCACTGACATTTTCAATAGTTAAAAATTTTATTATTATTAACAGTATTTGGATATATCCATAATGTAAATGATACTATTGAACTTGCTACTGTGCTATTACATTATCATGAGTTGTGATTTGACAGTGCATGTTTTTTATCATAAAGAACTTAATTGCACCTGAATGGTTAGTATTGTAGCTATCTTTTCAATTGTTTAGGAGTTTGATTCAATAGCTTATCTCTGGCTTAGATGTTTGTTTGAATTAAAGGTCATTCCAGTTAGTCCTCATGTGTAAAGAGTAATCAATAAGTGTAAAACCACAACCAAACGAGTCTCCTTAGAACCATGTATAGTCTTGTGTATTTTAAAATAGTTTTATCCATTACAGTGTTGCTTTCACTTGGGCAGCTTTTGTATTTATTTTTATTAAACTTGTATTATAATAGAATTGAAGTCAATTCTTTATTAAAAATTAATTTTTATGCCATATGCTTTTTTATATATGTTTAAAAAATTTTTTAATTTGCTTATAATATTTTAAAGTATTTGTCTCATATCTGTTTTGTTCTTTTAAAGGGAAAGCCAATGTTTTTGTATGAATCTGGAAATTGTGATTATTTATTTGAATGGGAGACTTTAGCTGCATGTCCAGTATTCCATAAGTAAGCTTTTCTATGTAGCATATTAGCTAAAGTAAACCTTAGCTAGTCTACTTTTCAATTTTATTTCTTCTGCTATTTAGGTTTTTTAATATAAATGAATAGCATTTATTTATAAATAATTATTAAAGAGAAATTAATATAAATAATTATAAAGATAATTAATAATTATTAAAGAGAAATATATTCCTTAGTTTTAAATATGTACTTAATTCGTTACATAAAAATTAATGTCAATTTCCTTAACATTTGTGTCCAAAAAGTAAGCAATGAACAAAACCAACTGATTTTTACATATTCTATATTTTAATGTAACTAATTGAGACATATGCTTTGCACCTCAGGGCCTTTCTGTCACGAAAGCAGAGGGGGGGGGGACTGTAGGCCTTGGCCCACATGGACTGTCATGCCACATAGAGACTATTTTAATGTCTGTTTAGTTTCACTTATATATATATATATAAATATAATGAAAAATATATTTCTCAACTACAACATGTTATCTTATAAAATTAAATTCTTAACCCTTTGCAGTTCAGTGTTCCTGGTGATGGAGCACCAAATTTTAAAATGTTTTTTAAACTTTCTTTTTTGTTGATAGAAGGCAGTACTACATAAAATGATCAATAACTTTCAATTATAGCAAATTATTTAAATCCCTTTATTTTGAAAGAATATTTCCGAATTTTTTTCTTATACAAAAATAATTGTTTGAAAAGAAATTTCTGTGTTATTTTATTGCCTATACCTTGAACTATTGATTCTATATTACTTTAAATTTTTTTACACATAAAGTATATGGATAATTATCTGATAAAACAAGGTATTCCATCACCTGGAACATTGTGCCGCAACACTACTTTTCCTTTATGTGATTCAGAGTGCGATTAGCCTTGAACTTAATATTGTGGGTGGCAGCTGTGTTTATTTTTACTATTTCTTCTCTCTTTGGGGGTGGAATAAATTAATGTTGAGGAATTTACAAGGAAGGATTATACTTATGGATAATATTTTTACACTCTTATTGGCCTCTTGAATTGGGAAGCATCAGTGCGTTATAGAATTATGTCAATTAGTTCAAATCTTCTCTGGTTAGAAAAAGCATTATTTTTATGTTCTTGATTTTCCTTTTTGCTGCTATTTATTTTATAATATTGTTTAAATTTTTTAATTTATAAATTTTTAGTTTACATTTTGCAAATGTAATTTTAATTTCTAGTTCATTTTATGCAAACAAATGGCACATAGAGGTCTTAATCCATCTGAATAAATATAAATGCTTCAAAAATTGCCCTCTGTAAGTGAATCAGAACATACGGATAGTGATACAGAGAAATAAGTTCCTAAACCACTAGAACAGTCTGTTTGATAATGTGTGTTGTGTTGTAATAATGTTGTGTCAGATGCTTGTGAAAATGATGGTGAGGATTTATCTCAACTAGGCTCCTCTATGCAGCCCCAAACCATTACTTCAATAGCTAAAAAAAGTGTACAGAAATCTTTATTTTATTTATTTATTATTATTATTATTATTTTTTTTTTTTTTGGTGTAGAGTAGGAGGTTTTCTTGTTATGCATCTTAAACCACAATAAATCTACTGAGGTGTAATGTATTTTTTTCATTCATATGCAAAAGCATTTATGCGTATATGGGCTTCACTGCAATGCTTGCTTTTTAAGACCTTTGCGGCGTAGTGCAATCTTTACAAAATTTTCACTATATTCTCATAAAGGCCTAAATAGACAACCTACAAAATTTTTTTTGTTAATATTTCTACTTTAAAAGGTAGTGTGCCTGAAAGGGTTAAGTGAATCAGCTTAAACCTCTTCACGACAGACTATCATATATACATTTCATACAAACGAATATGCGACACTAGCAGTTCACCCATGCATTCCTGGAGAGTTAGCCTAGAGAATGAGCTGTGCATGTATGCATTTTAAGCTGAAACAATTTTTAATAACCACTAGATAGTTCGCTGTGTCCATTACATTTAAACTGAATGTAGTTTTAGTATTCTGACCTTCATATTTTTCATATTTTGGCTGTTTTTCCTATTTTACTAATCAGTTGTGTCTAGGGAAGGGGGGGATTGTATTGCAAACAAACACTGCTCAGCTCTTTAAATTTCCGTGTGATATAAGCATTCTTGTTTCTGATAGATCTTCAAGCACTTTTTTGTTTTGTTTTGGCAACTGTGTGGAATCTTAGGGTTTTATTATCAACTTTACTACAGCTTGCATTGTTTTCAGACATGTTTTGCGCATTTCTCCTGTTATTTTGGAAAGCCATGTCTCCAGATTATTATGATGAGGAAATGATATTTATTAGAGAATGAATATATTTGTATGATAATAAACCATTTAGAAAAAAACATAACAAACATTTTATGCTTGCAAATCATGCAATTCTTAGGATTTTGCTTTACTCTGTTGCATTTCTCTGATTTTCCACACTCAATCTTCATTTTAAATTTTGTTATTTTTTCTTGTAAATAGCCCTTGTCATATATTTTCTTTTAATTTAAAAGTATATTAATGGGTTTTGTCAATTAAAACTTTGAAATAACTAAAATAGCTATTGCAGAAATTTTTTCTGAAGGTAAACAAGCTTTTTTATATTTTTTCATATTAAATTGAAGGAAAAAGGTCTAGCTTTAACATTATAAGACAGATAATGTAATAGTCTAAAATGCTATTAAAAATTACATAGTATGAGTCAAACTTTATTATTTGAGATTTTTTCCTAAAGTTAGGTCTAATAGAGCAAAGCCTCGATCCTGTAGTATAATTTCTTTAACTTCCGATTTGTCCTGAATGCATATCAACAAAGGTGTCTCGTCATGAAAAAGTTAAATAATTTCCTTGTTATCACATTCAGGAATTTGTTCAAATTTCTTCCCTAATAAAATTTTAATTTTTTAAATTGGACCACAATTTGAAAAATTGTGAGAAAATTTGAAGCAAAGAACATATATTTCGTTGATTTTATTTCTTATTTTATATTTTATTTTATGATTTTTTTTTCCAGATTATTAACAAAATAATTATTTAGAGTAATAATCTCTTCATTTTTTAAAAACGGACCATCCATCTTGGAAATATGCTTTTCCCAATTTACTAACAGCTTCTATGCATTTAAATTGGTTTCATTATCAATTAGGAAGGGTTTAATATTTTAAAACCACCTTTTGCTTTTCTGTCACTAGAGATTCATTTTATCACTTTCCATCCAAATTTGTACTTAGTAAAATAGTTAAATGTTTCTTTATAAGTTCCCCAGTTATAGATTTTTTTCCTTTTAAATTCCAAATCTTTTGTGAAAAACATCATAAAAAAGTCCTTTCTCATCTGAATTCTAAAGTACAATTCTGGATATCAAGTTAAAATGTTTTTGAGCATACAGAGCTAAACTCAGTAGCACAATAGCCTCCATGAGGCCAAGACCCACAGTGGTTACACCTGTTATCTTGACTGAGTGGTCTGGGTTGGAAAACATTTTTCATTTAGATGGTCAGCTTGACTTGAAATCCCCTTTATTTAATTCCAAATATGCTTGTAGTAAATATAATTACATTATTGTTTATGACAAAACAGGATTAAAGAAAAATGATGATTATCTGGTAATTATGTGCTAAAATTCTATTGTACTTACAAAAGTATGCTTTATAATCTAATTTGTGGATAGTAAATTTTAAATGATAATTTTAGACCGTTAATTCTTTTTTTTTTTTTTAATGCCAATCATGCAAAGCTTACTTATTTTTCCTATTTTTTCATGTAGTTTTTTTATTTTCAGAGAGGAGACTGGTGCTACTGATGATTCAAAACCAATAAACCCAGTTTTTAACCCATACCAAGAAGTCAAACAATCTAATCATACTACAGAAATAATCATTGGTGTATTATTTGCAGCCATAGCTGCTGTAATTGTTATTTTCTTTGTGGCCAAGCCTGAAAGAAGGTAAATTATCTGATGTTATTTGTAAACCCAGCATTTCTTGTTTCTTGCACTGTACAATTTCAATTCTTATTTACTTTATAGATCACGTGCTTATAGCAGAGTAAGGAATCTCTTTTGTGGGGTTAAATTTCCTCAGTTCCGTTACAAGAGGGTATGAATTTTAAATTTCTAAGGCTTTTTAAATATAATATTAAATAATTAGAAAATTTTCTAATATAAAACATGCAATAAAAACTATATCCTATTTGGTTCAGTATTATTTGAGCAACATACTTTGATTTTTATTATTTAAATTATTTTTTATATCACTCACTTACAGGATTATTTCACTTACCTAAAACATTATTCAAAATGATTAATTTTACATTAAACTGAAATAAAAGATATATCCTATAAGTGGAATGTTTTGATTATTTGCTGCTAATTTTTTCCCAGCATACTTTATGAAATTTTTTCATTGTATACCGTTTGAAGCATTTATTATGCATGTACTTTGGAATGAAAATTTTTTTTACATTAATTTTTGTTTTGTTGCATATATGAAATTGAGAATGAAATAGTTTATGTATATACTAAATGTATGTTGTATAGATATTTATCAATGTGCTAGAGAATACAATTATAATTTACTAAATATTTTCTTCAGAAAACAATTTGTTATTTTAATTTATTTTAAGTTCAAAAGGTTTCTGTGATTTTCTATCCGATTAGTATTATACATTTTCCTCATAACTCAAAAACTTTCTTTTGTTTTGAATATAATGATGTAGTTAAGCCATTTGTTTCATTCCATTGTTTTTTACTATTTGGTATTTTAGTGCTCTTTTATATAAGGTTATAGGTTTTTGTATTTTATAAATATTAAATTCATTTTTATAATACATTCTTTCTCTTGGTTGTCATTTTATTCTGTGAAACATTGATTTTATCTATATAATTATTGTTCTGTTAATTGTCCTTCAGTAAATTAAATATATAGTGTAATGTTCATGACATGTTTTTTTAGGGTGACATTCTTACAGAATTGCAATCGGATTTCTAATTAAAGGTAGCGTTTTCTTGTTTTCTGTTATTTGGTGAAAGGAATGGGACTGTATTAGTGATAGTTTAACCATGTAGCTTTTGATTTTTCTTTAACATATGGCTTATTACTTTAATATTTCATAACATGCCTTAACTCCTTAACAATAAATAAAATATCTTTGTCATGGAACAACTTCCAAATTTTTTTTACTATACATGGAATATTTCTTACTGAGAAGTTTTATACTTCAAGAAAAAAATTTAGAGGTGCTGATATTTCTAAACACATTGTTGATTGTGAACTTTATTTCTATCTCATATGTTGGGGGAGGGTAAAGAGGAATATAAGTTAAATAAGAAACTACTACTACACACTTACACATATCTTGTTTACATTAAGTTCTAAAACATTTTTGTTATGAAAAATCTAACTCTTTTAACCAAGAAATCCTTTTCAGATCTGCTTTTATTTCTCAAAGTGATATTTTGATTATTCTTTATTGGTAATAAAACTACAGCTGAAATGATGTAAACAACATAAAGAAACTGATTAATATGGAAATCTGCAAATAATTAGATAAGTAATTATCTAATTATTTGAAGATTTCCATATTAATTAGTATATCATTTAATACAAAATAATTTATAAAAAATAAATTTTAGGTATTTTAATTTCTATGTTTAATTGATAAGTGCTACATTAATTGTATTCTATGCTGAAAAAAAAATCAGTATGTTAATTATTACATAAATATTGTTAATCACATATAATTTTTACTGAGGATAGTGGTTAAAATGTTAACAATAAAAAATTGACTTTATCACTATCACTGTTGCTTTTAAATAGTAGCTTGGTTTACTTGATTGTTTTTCCCTGAAAAATATAAAATAATTTTAACTGCTTTTAAATATATATATATAATTTTAAAGAATAAGATTTAGGTGTTGTGATTTTTCTGTAGCTCAACTATCGATTAACATTGTATTAAATTAAAAAAAAAAAAAAACTTTACAAAAGTGTTTCTGTTTGTTAATTTTTTTACTTTTATTATGAATGAAACAAAAGTTGAATGTTTAAATCTTATTATTACAGTAATTTCAAATAACAGAAACATGTATATACAATACTGTTTTATCTAACACCATAGAATAATGTGGGAGAATACATCACATTTCAGTATATAACATGGTTTCATTCTAATGCAATGTTGTAGTTGCAAAACTCCATTGTGCAATAAAATACTGCATAGTAAATATTTTATTACTTATTTTACTTAAGAGTAATTAGATGCTCTATATCATTCACAGGATTTGAGTTATCCAAGTGTAAAAGTTGTTTATGCCATCTGAAACTATTTTGTTGTTTGAACAACTGGAGCAGAAATATTTTATTCCCTTAAAACTTATCACGTGTAAAGAGCATTTAAGTGAAATTTAAACATAATCAATTTGAAATTAATTAATATAATTAAAACTTTATGAAATACATCAATATCATAGTTTTATCATTAAATTAACTTAAGAAGTTGTGGACATTTTCAATTGAAATAATGAATATCAGATATTAACATAGTATATTAGGATTTGCAAAATGAATGGGGAAAAAATGGACATAAGTGCGAAGATTATCCAAATTTATTAGTAGAAGAAGTTGATGAACAAACAAATTTGAGAACAAAGATATTAAATAAAGTAGTAAAGTTAATAATTTTGTGATTTTTCCTTCTGGCAAGGAGGCTGTGATAATCAAGAAATCAAGATTTGATTTCTTCAAAACAAACACCTTAATCTCAATTCTTTCAGTTACAAGTACCTCAGCTTGAAGTTTTTCCAATGTTTAAAAACTTGTGCAGTTTCTATTATACAAGAACTGAACTCAGCACCTTTTTCGAAGGTGGTGTCTCAGACATGGATGTACACCTTGCTTTACTCTCAAGTGACTAAAATCAAGCTGACAGCTGAATGATTAAATCTTAAGCCTTCAGTTTAACAGCTCATTAGTTAGAATGCCACCTTGAGCTTACATGTTTGTGTAAATCCCTGTCTAATTTGACTTCATATGCAAAAAGTTACTTTTAAGTGACAAACAAACCAAATCAAGTGATTCACTGCTTGGTTGATAATATTTATACCACTTTTAGTATAGGCTTCAAAATCTCTTATAGACTTGAAAATTAGAAATGTTAAGTTATGTTTTGTTATATATATATATATATATATATATATATATATATATATATATATATATATATATATATATATATATATATATATATATAAAACAAAAAATACTTAAAATAAATTGAAAATTCAAAATAAAGTTAGAAAATTGTTTTTTCTTCTTATAATTAAATTTACACTGATGTGAAAACAGTCAACAAATCAAAATTATTAAAGTACTAACAAGAGCAAATAATAATAATAAAGTAAAAGTGATATTATTCAATCAAAAAACCCAGTTATTCATATGAATTTGAAAAGTAACCTTCTTTGTTGATTCTGAGTCTCATATGGCAGTTTCCCACTGCCAGGAATCTACTACTATATTGTACGAAGGTTATCTGTACTGTAATGTAGCATAATTTTGAGACCAATGCTTAATAAGTTATAGTATTCTTTGTAACTGTGAATTCTGTAACTGGTGAATTAAAAGTGGCTCTCTAATTAGAGAATATTTCCTTATGGCTTGAATAAGTTAATAGATCATTGAGTTGTATGTCCTTCTGCATATACGATTGTGATTTGTTTACATCAATGACCAAAGTTTGTAAATAAAAAATTCTGTCTAAATTATTTTATAAAAAGTAAGTAAGTATAATTTGTAGGATTACAAATATTTATTTTAAAATATAATTGATGGAGTATGACACTCTTTATTAAAAAAAGTATTTCTATGCAATAGTAAAAATATTAATAAAAATAGAAAATACTTTTCTCCTCTAACATTTATTTTAAACCTCTTAAGTACCTCTAAATTTTTACTAAAATTTTTACATTTTTAGTTTTTTTGTTATGAATGAATGAATGAAACAAATTAAAAGTTTCATGACATCTTTATTATTATTTTTTTTACATTCTTACAGCTTTTTTTGCATGCTCCTTTTCATATTAAAGCTTGATAAAAAAAATTATTATAATATTTTTTTAAATGCTGATTTTTTCTAACCATTTATAAATATTATAGCTCTCTTTGGTCAATTATTTTACCATTTTATTTCTACATTTAAGTTGAATGCATAGATTAACCCATTTTAAATAGATTTTTACAACTCTGTTTTTATAATTTCTTTCGCCGATATTTATTATTTCCTACAATTTCTTTATACTTGAATATTTAAATAACTATTTGTGTAAATTGCCATACTATAAAAAATCATTAAAAAGGAATGAAATATATTTTGCTTGATAGCTCAAATAAATTATCAAATTTTCAGATAAATAATATAAATAGTAACACTTAAAATATTATTTCCTTTTTCCTCTCCCCCCCCCAAAAAAAAATCCCTGATTTTAAAAGCTGGTGTTTCCACAGCTAGTGGCATCAAATAAGTTTCTGCATATTATGCTGAGGAATACTTGATGCTGAATTACCAAAGCTCAGTATTCTATGCCTGAGGAGTAGTATGACTGATCTGATTTGTGTAATTCAACATGTTTTTTATGATCAACTTTTTTCAGAAATCTGCTGGCTATGGAAGAAGCAGAAATGCATTCAATTTATATATTGAAGAAGATTCACACATTATGACCAATATGTAAATTGATGATTTTTCTTGAAATTTATTCATTAGAATGTATTATAAGAGAGGCTAGTTTTTGATTCCTTATTTTTACTGTATATAACAATAGGTGGCTGAGTTCTCACTGTTTGAAGTAGGTAAAATCATTTATAAAATCCTGTAGTACTCCAAATATTGTAAGGTATTTTTTTCAGTATTACATTTAATATATTCAGCAGAAAGTAATCTCTTTTATAGTACATGATAAGAGTTTGTTTAAATTGAAGCAGCAGGAAGAATTCTTTCAAATCTGCACAACATTGGCTTTTTTGGTGACTCCATTGTAACCATGCTACTAGACACTGCTGATGAATAAACTTTGTTAATTTTTTGTATAAATCAGATGCATCTATTAATATGCCCTTGATTAGAGAGTAATGTATAGTGCATTGTGAATGAAGTATTTTTTTTAATACTTTGATTGATGTCATATGTGAGATTCCTTGTTTGGGTGTTGATTTATGCAGCTTTCTACTATTTATTTCTTTACTACACACACCGCTGTTGTGACTATAATATGTGACTACTCTGTGCAAGTGATGCTATTATACATTTAGTTCATTTTCACATTGACCAATCATAGAACATAATTCTGATTTTTAATTTTATTCATTGCATATATGTGTGACTTTTTTTAATTCTATACAGTCTATTAACATCAATTACATTGAAATAATGTAGTTTTAGATTTATGGTTACCAATATATATATACATAAATATCACTGTATCATTTTTTTACATATAATTTTGCAATGAAATTTTAATGAACCTTTCTTGAATTTCATTTGCAAAATTCCTTAATGGTTTCAATCATGTATTTTGTGTGAATTTTATTTTGAATGCATAATTCTGATAAATTATTAAGGATTGCAATTTTTACAATTGGTTGTTTTATTTTTTCAAGTTTTCTCTATTTCTGCATTGATTTGTGGGCATTTAAAACAAAGTAAAGGATTACTAATATTGTATCTCAATAGTTTATTTTAATTATCAAATTAAAGAGTTCATGAAATTAAAATTTTTTAAATTTTATCATATTTCAGCTGTTGGGGTAAGTTATTTTTGCTTTCAAAGATATATTTTACAAAGGAAAGAAAATGTATTGTAATTGTATGATGAATTTAATATGAGTTGTCTTTTAGTTTGGAATAAGACTCATTTATTTAGAAAGTCAAAGTTTTTTGGTAAATAGTTTAATTAATGAATTTTTTCAAAAAAAAAAAAAAAAAATGTATGAATGTATTTTGAAAAGTATTGATACTTAAGAAAATATTTTTATTTTGTATCATAAGAATTTTTAAAATTAGGTATTTAGTAAAAGATTAGAAATCTTATTCAATGTGTTATATCTCTACAGTTATCACAATTACAACAAAAATATTTATGAGCTCTTTGTTTAATTATTAGCAAATTAAGCTTTCATTTTAAGTATTCAATAAATGGATGCAAATTTTGAATGAATTTAAATTTACAAATTGATTTTTTTGTTTAATGTTTTTGATTCAATATCTGAAATTCTATTGAGGCTCAATTATCAACAAAGTTGGTGTTAGACACCTTTTGGGGAGAGGGGGAAAACTTCAAATTATTTGCAAATTAAATAAAAAAAATAATTTAAGTACTTATATATTACAAAAAGTTTGAAATAAAAGCTTACAAAATGTTTTTGATGAAAATGTGGAAAAAGTATGATATGGTTTTGTTAAGTTTCATTCTAAAATATGGAATTTTTAACAAATTTATGAAAATATTTTTGTATATTTTTTATTTTAAGTAGAAATATAAATTCTTACCTTATTTAGTTTTAAAGATTTTATTGTTAATAAAATCATAAATTTCATCAGAAAGTTAGAAAACTCTCAGTATTTATTATGCATGTGTTAATTTGTTTTTTATTATTTCAGTATGAAGGCGAAAGACTTATTCTTGTTGATGCTGCTCAACCTCATCTTTTTGTTGATGACAAAGATGTGGAATTGTTAAATTAAGTGGAGATCTATATTTAATGATTTGTTGTCAGTTGAAAGTTGTGAAAGTGAATTTTTTACACGTTTTATGTTGTGATAAAATTAGTTTATTTTATATTTTTACAAATGCATTTCAAAAAGAAATGTCATATTAAAGTCATTTTTAATTAATTAAAATAATACTAGTTCACAGTTAATGGAACAAAGTACATTATAATTAATTTTATTTATCAGTTCTTTTTTTTCCATCAGTTTCAGTTCTGATTATTTGTTTTCGGTTTTGCAATATTTATTATTCAAGTTAATATATAAATATCTTATAAATAAGAGATTCTTGATTTTGTATCTTTCGTTTATTTTATTTTCATTGTTTTTTGTTTAGCATATTATTCTTGACACATTTTTTAAACAAAACATTATCTTCAATATATTTTCACTTGAAAATTCTGCTTGCATAGAGCAAGTCCACTTTTCAATAAATATTATTCTTATTAATTAAAATGTATATTGTGCATTTTCTCATCTTAAAAAACATATACATTAATTATGTTACATAGTTTATAATTTATGTTATACATTAAACATTAATTATAAATTATGAAGAATATAATTATGTCCATTTAGTTTGACCCACTTTTAGGATTTCAGAATATATTTTTCTTTTTAATATAGAAAGTTTATCTCCAAAAGAGTTTTATATATATATATATATATATATATATATATATATATATATATATATATATATATATATATATATATATATATATATATATATATATATATAACATAGAAATACAGCTTTTAAAAATATTACTCAATTTTCAGATAATTATGTATTATCATTATTGAAATGGTTAATATATAAAAATGTTAAAAATTTGTATCTAAAAAGTTTGCATTTATTATCTTTTTTCTTTTCTTCCCTTATTGGATATTTTATTAATTGGACAGGTGTGCATTAAGTTTTGCATTTGAAAAATGTTTTAATTCTGAAAATGTTTAAATACTATACTAATATAAATTCTTAGTTTTTGTATCTATGATAAGAACATTAATATTTCAGTTTCATTAATTGCTTGTAATAATATTTGTATATTTCAACCAATTATATATTCAATATTCAGGATATGAGTGATTAAAATATAATTCTCTAGTTAATAATTTATTATTATTTCTCACTACTAAGATTAATACCAAAGTGATTGTCTCTTTAAAAGAGCCAATTTTTGTGTTTTAAATTTCCCTTTTGTTACACATTCTCTTAACATTCCATTAATGTTATTATTTTAGGTATAGTTTATATAAATTTTCCTCTCTTTATATGTGTGTGCATGTATTTTCTGTGTTATTAATGTGATGGTATAAGTAAAAATAAAGCAGTCATTTTTGAGTGTGTGAAATGTCTTTCTAAGCGTTTATGTACATACGATTTTTTCTTTATGAGTCACCATGTGCCTATCTTAAATTTTTTTTAAATTGTTAATGAAAACTGCTTGGGAAGAGCTGTTGATTTATATAGTTTATGAACGTAATTAGTTTTATATTTCATTCTACAAAATTTATAAATTTGCAAGAAATTCGTTATGAAAATTTATTTTTTATGTATATTAATGTCTTCAAATCTTGACAATGTTTATTTCAGCTATGTGTAAATTTTTTTAAGTGTTATTTGATATTCTAACTTCTTTAATAAGTTTTATAATTTTTTCTCTCAAAATATTTCCTTTTATTATAGCTCAAATTCCAATGCTATTATTAAACTTATGATTAACAAGTTCTTTAAGAAAATAATATGCTTATTTTTGAAAAAGTTTATGATTGAAAACCAGTTTTAATTGCTTGTGTAACCTTAAAAGTTTATAAAATGATACTAATCTGTGATGATGTTAAACGCTTAATTTTTTTCAATAGTATTTATTTTGAATTTTGAGTTCAGTCAATTTAGTTTATAGAGCTAGTTCAAAAGTTAAATTTTGTAAATAAGAATAGGTTTACATTATATTGAAATTGTTTGAGTAAACAATTGAGTGAGAAAGGAAAATTAGTATTATAATTTTGTTGTTTGAACTCTTCTTATATCAAAAACTTGTATTTTGTTGCAGCTTGTGTATATTGTATTATTGTGTAAGTAAAATGCAATTTAAGAAATAATTATATTTGTATATTTTATTTTTGTAAAATTAACTTATTTCTATATAATTGTAATTTTAAAATTATAAAATGGTTTTCCTATGTTATATAGTTCCTTGAGAAGAAAATTTTATGTAATGTGCCCAAATCAAAAATATTTATACTGTTATGGTTATTGCTAGTTTAACATTATAAATGCACAGGATATACTGTTTTTGATATCTAAAATGAGATTAATAAACTTGTATAATTTTAGAAAATTTTAAATTTATAATTTTTGTTTTCATACAAATTTAAAACCACACGCAATATAGGGCGTTTGCATTTATTTACTGATATCTTTCTATTTAGAGTACTATTCATCTGCTTCCTGTGTATTTTCCATAGTTCAAGTTGCTGTCATACAAGTAAACTTGCATATTTATAATCAGCATTTTATTCATACTCAATTATTTTAATTGTAAGTTAAAGATAAATAAAAGGTAAAGTAAGAAGAAAAATTTGTGATAATAATATATAAAGAATATGTTGTAAAATTGATATTTTTATGGAGAAGAAATATATATTATGTTTTTATATACAAAACTTCTCTTGTTTTACTTTAAAAGAGATATTTTTCACTATCATTTAATGTCTTCATTTTTCTGAACATTAATTTTATAAACATATAAGTTCTACAAACTAAATATTCTTTACATTATTCTATGTAGAGGACTATAATATACAAACACAAAAAGGCAAAACAAACTTGTATTTTAACTTTGCAAACTATATTCTTACCTTATTTTCAGAGGTTGTATATTTAGAAATAAAATATGTAATAAAATTGTGCCTGGAAAAAGTTCTTGATTTTTTTAAATTATGAATATGTATTTTTCATGAGTTAGTTTTCTTCCATTATTCGTATCATGTCATTTTATTTTTATTGAAATGGGAGACTTAAATATTAAAATTCTTGAACATAATCAAAATTTAATTTGATATTAAAATTAGCTACCAGCTATTAAACTTGTCATACAACAAGGAAATGAAGTATACCATGAGAAAATTTTCAAGAAATTCGTATGCAAAAATCCAGAAAAAATTAATCTTCCAACATCTTCTGGCAACAATAATATCACTTGATTAAGTCAAACAATGGTTGGATGGGGTAACTCAAATAAAGAATCAAACAGAAATATAGCTGCCTCTGATCAAAATGGAAATTTATTCCCAATTATTCTTTATAATATTTCTTTGGGCTAGTATAATGATATCGAATGCACACTTTCAGTGGTTGTTCTCTCACCAGCACTAATCCGACCATCAGGTAAACAAAAATTCGATTGAAACACAATATCACGTCTTCCTCTTGCTTCTATGATTGTTCTTGAATGACACCCTATTGAAGATGCTCCTGTTTGTATTTATTCCAAGCTAATTAATGGTGTCTAATGTCGACAAAACCATACTCTATGTATTGAGATTTCATGCTGTAATTACATTGAACTATTCTTTGTGGCACTTGTTTACTTAGTCCTTGATTCGTACCTCATCTTGATGTCTGTTCAGTTTATTAAGGCTGTGTGGATAACATGTCTATCTTCTCAATTGTTAATCATACTTTTCTACTGTGTTCCATCAGAATATGCTAAACTCATCACTTTCTTATTCTGCAAAAGCTTGTAACTGAACGGTTAGGCACTTGGCCGTTTATTCAGCTGCTGTGGGTTCCATTTCCACTTTAGCCATAGATATTCATAGTGGTTCTGAATCCCTTTAAAACTAAGTATCGATTAAGTTATGAGCCCTCATATGAAAAAAAAAAATTACTGTACAGTGTCAACCACAATCTATCTGTAATCTGCTTAGTAGCACACAAGATCGTGAGCTCTGCGGTAAATCACAATCACGGTAAATTACTAATCAATCTCTACCAAGAAATAAGCTCGTGAGCCTTTATCTCTTTATAAAACATAGCAATAATGCTCAAAGCAATTTGTGCATGAAAAACCTACTGTGTAATTTTTTCTTTTAAGTGCATTGCTGTCACTACCACCGCCTATATATGAATACATAAAAAACTAATCATCTGCATATTTCATCATGTGTAAATTTCATATGTGTATGTGTGGTATAACAATTTGAATGATCAACTGTGTACCTGGGTAAGATTTCTCTGTGAGATATATTAGCATTTTCTGCATTTAAATAGTCTTTTTATTCCAAGCTGATAATTTTTATTAAATTAATAGAGACTATCAGCTTGGAATAAATGTTATTAGATTTGTTGAAATGTTGATTAATAATAAAATGCTCAGAAACATTAATTAAGTTAATATTTATAAGTTTCAGACTTTTTAAGTGCAGTGTTTACATTGTTAAAAATACATTGTGTTTACATTTTTTAAAATCATCCAACGGAAACCTTCAAGAGTTATTTCCATTTAAAGAACTTGCTTGCTTCTTTAGAACACTTACTGTAAACAAATTATGTAGACTATTTCTAAGATGCCACTGATTCCAAGAGAAAAAAATGTGACTTTGACAAATATCCTGAAAACAAATTTCAGTAGTACCTTCTATTGTTCGTTTTTAAATACATAAAAGGTAACCCTCGTATTTTCATTATTTAAAAGAGATAAAATTCGTTTTTTGTTTCCAACTAAAATTTTTGATTTGAAAATAATTTATTCTATGTTTATTTATAATTTCACGTGAAAAAAACTATATTGTTTTCATTTTAAATTTTTCTTTGTTATTGAAGTAGAAATAAAGTTTTATTATTTTTGATTTACACTAGAAGCAGGAATTAGCGATATTCGCGTGATTTTAATATTTTAAAATCAAATCTGCTTTTTGGAAAAAAATGTTTTACGATGCTAGGCTAACAAACTTATGTTGTTGTAAAAATAATGACAATCGTTGAATGTATATTCCATTCCATTAAAATATATATATATAAAGTAGATTTTAAAAAAAAATTACTATTTTCCAAACTATTTATCTAGTCAGTTTTTGCGTTTGTTATGACTTTCGCATAATCTAAGATAAAATAATGGCTTTCAAATCAATTTTGGAGTACATCGTTATTCATTATTATAGCTCATCTTGAATTTTTCTTTTTTGTTTAAATTTTATTTTTATCTGCTGCGAGCTCTTTCTATTCCATCTGTCTATAATGATTATTGAACAATAAATTTAAATTGATAAAAATATTACATATTTGAACCCTTTATTAAAAATATTTGCAAAATAAATTGCAATACCCATTTTAAAGTTTGTAAATAGCCATGAATGTTTGTAACGTGTCAGATATCTGTACGATTTCAATTACTAAAATTTCGTTCAAATTCCAAAAAAAGTACTTTTTGCGTGATTTTTGGTAAAGATGTTCAGAAGTTAAAAGATAAATATCGAATTTCGATCTATATATTTATGTTGATAAAAAGTTAATACTATTAATAATGTTGAAAGGAAAGTGTACCGGAATGTAGTTGATACTTTTATTGAATTTACATTTGAAGTATATAATATTGACTTAAACATTTTTTTTACTTACTGATGGCGCGTTCAAGATAGGAAAAAACATTAGTTTCAGTCATAAACTTAAAAATTAGATTTTTCACGGTTGCATGATGGAAATTTTTGTACCTGGAAATTTTATTCCCGCGAAACAATGTTAAAGACATTTTCCAACGTAAAACGAATTGGAATAAGTCACAAATGTTATATGAACGAGTTCTTGCTTTACTTAGCGAAGGAAATTTAGTATCAATATATTGGGGATCTGACAAACAATAGTGTTTCTTTGAGTTGCGGTCAAGTTTTTTATAAGCTAATTAGAAGAAAAGTTAATTTTAAGTTAGAAAATATGTATGACGAATGTATAAATATAGATTCACTAAATAGCGTAATATTTTTACATAAGTAGTTAAAAGCTTCAGGAAAATAGATGAATTATATTAATAATGTTGGAAAATATATATTTAATATATTTCTCTAAGCTATACAAAAAAATTTTCAAAACAAGTTTTAAAAATGCACTGCTAAGAGTAGCGAGAAAGTGACTGAGCTCTTCAAGCATTGAGGGACAACTACGAACAATAAGTGCTTACTTTCGAAATGATATGCATAATACAGTTGAGGTCAGGTTTGGATCAGTAGGTTGTAGGAATATCGTGGACGGCGATACACAAATGTTGTCTGATGCGAATATGTGCGGTCGGGTGTTATTCTGCTCATAAAGGCAAGTGCTTCAGTAGCTTCAAGGCGAAGTCGTAAGTTCAGGAAAGTGAAGCATCATTTCCCGCGGGCAGTGGTTGGGGAGGGTGACGACGTCGTACTCTTTCACTCGGTTGCTGGAGCTGTGTGGGATAGGGATGTCCAAAGTCCTTCCGCTGGTGTGACGTGTATGTGGAGAGGAGGGTGCCAGCTCAGGTGTGACCTCGTCAATCTGACTATGGTTCAAAATTACGATTAACCTGGTGATGGGCGAGTATACCAAAACACGTTAATCTAACGGTACAGTCCGGGGCTCGCCTGTACCGCTATGTATGTATGCTGATAAAGGCGTTGGCCATCCCATGAAGGTAGAAGTGTCACCGGATGCAGCACATCATTCACGTAACGTTAGGCTGTCAAAGTGACGCGAATACGATCTAGAGGTGACCTGTAATCGTATGCAATGGCCCCTCAAATCATGGTAGGGAGTTCTACAATTGCTGCAGGATTGGATCTGTCTTCGCGTCGACACCACACTCGTACGCGAAGAGACAGTCACTAAAGAAACAGAAATGTGACTCATCTGAGAAGACGATCCTGTGCCCTTCCATCATCCACATCTTGACCCGACACCATTCCAGACATTGGCGTCTATGCTATGGGGTCCATAGCAATCTTAAACGGACGTCATGAGCTCAGACCATTAGCAACCCATCGACGGGAAATGGTTCCGCTCGATATGGGAGGATCCATGGTGTCTTGCACATGCTGCAGAATTTCTGTAGACGTGTTTACGGTGCCGCCATCGCCTCTCGTTGGACACGTCGATCCACTCTCGCTGTATCGGCACCCTACAAACGTGCCACTGTTTCTTCTTTCTATCATCGCCTCAGCGGTGCACTGTGAACTATTGTTATAAAAGAGAGAGAAAAACGGTTTATTCCTTGGGAATTTTTAAAATTTCTGGAAGTTTTGAAAGACCTCGAAAGTTTTGGAATTTTTCTGATGATTTCGAAATTTTTATATTATAGATTTTCTTTTATTTTTTAACCAGACATTCTTCAAATTAATAAAAATCCATTTATTTTATGATTTCTACTACTATAGTTACGGTAATAGAAAGTTTTCCAGTATAACAAAACAATTTTTCGTTAACGAGCAATTTAGAACAATTTCAAAAATTAATGTGGAGGAAACATTTTTTTCTTTCTTTCTCTGTACGAATTTATGAATTTATAACGACGGAAACATGGAAATGTTAATATTTATTCTGACACATCTGTCAGAATAAATATTGATATTTCCATGTGACGTATATCTTGATAATATTAATTCATTATTTTAATAAGTATTTTTTTCTCATTACGAAACTAATTAACTATCATACTAGAAGATAGCACCTTTTTTTGCATATTTAAGTAGTTTATTTCACTTTTCTTAAATCAAAACATGTATGTAAGGCAAAACAATCCATTTAACAAAAGATGATTAGCTGAGTTTATTCCCGAAAATTCCCTTTTTAATCACAAAATTCCAGAGTAAATTCCCGGTAATTTCACATCACTACTGTGGACGCGTCCAAGTGTCTTTTATCTGCGATTTGCCTCCTCAGTCTGATCGCCAAGCCCCTCGTAAACTCATCTGTCTGCTGGAACTGACTCCGTCGATGATGGCCTGACATTCTCTGCAATTACAGGCGTCCTATTGGTGTTTTACTTTCAATGTCGAGCAGTTTACATTTGACTTACAAGGAAATGAAATTAAAAGTATTTAATCACTATACAAAAAATAAAACAAGGTTTTTCAGAAGACTTAGTCTATTTAAATGGAAAATACATTTTATTTTATTTCGTATTTATATAAACCGGAATTTGAAACTATACAGTTAACCGAATTTATACGGTTAGGTGTCTAAAATGTAAAAGTGAAATTAGTTTGATTTCAAAGAATACCTGTGTGGAAAAGTAAATGTGATAATTTAACTTCAAAATTGAGAAGAATATGGTATTCCTCGCCGAAAATTTTGTTTTTATTAAGAAAGAAACTTAATGTGCTTTTTGAATGGTGTTTTAAATTGATACAAAAATAGTTTTCCTCGTAAAAGTTAGAAATGGATAGATTTTGTAATACGTTAAACCAATGAATATGGTAAATGAACCAAATATTCTTAAAATAAGCAACAATATAGATACCTCATTGAATATTCCTTCACAAACATTATAATCCATAAATATGCTTGCAAATGTCTATTAATGAAGAGACATTTAAGAGTAATTTTGTCGCTTTAAAAATTCAGTGCATTACAAGAATGGGATTGGTATCCCTCATTGTTATAAATTTTTTAATGACCTATAAATATCATATCTTCTTTTGGAAAAGGAAAAGTTATATAAACAAAAAGAAAAATTTGTTGGTAGAGAGAGATTTCGGAAAAGAGATAGGCAGTAACAGTAGAATCTTCCTTTCCTATTATATTAATATAAATTTTCCTGTTAGCACAGAATTTTGGTGTTTCAGCTTACTGATGGGTGACTTATATAATTTGCGCTGCCTTTTGTTTTTCACCAATTTGGCACCATGTTATAAGATTTATTTCTGGTTGACCTATCGTGGTTTCAGTGCCTTCTTGTTTCTTTAAGCATGTACAAAAGCAAGCTTGGCGGAAAAAAAAAATAGCTAATTTTCGTGGAGGTGCTCCCTAAAATATATCTTTCCCGTTATTGATATCTGTTTATAATTGTTGGTCTCTCTTCCAAGTAGTGTCACTAAAATGGTAAACAAAATTTGACCCATTTCTCAAACCTCGACAGCATTGATGATGAAATTTACAAAAGTAGAAACACGCAAAATATTGCTCTGTTGGGAATTTGATTCATGATGATTCAGGAATTTGATTCAGCATAATTTCGTAACTCTACTAATGCACAGTTAGAAGATATCTTAACAAAGAACATCTAAAAAAAAAATTATTAACTAAAATCTATTCATATGGAAAAGAATTTTATTAATTAATAATCCATAGAAAGAGATGTTTATGTGCCTAAATGTTTTATTGAAAGTTTTTTTTTTTTTTTATCATGCATAGAAAGTGCACTTTGAATCGTAAACGCAGGAAATGTTTCCGCTCATATTTTGTTTTTATCTCAAGGCATTTTATTTTGTTAATTTAAAAATTTTAAATCATATAGTTAAAAGATTGCATGCCGATTCTTTTGATAATTTTCATCTCGTTTTTTAATCTGTAGCCTGAAATAAATCATGTGTTCCATGTCATTGGACATGAAAAATTCGTTCAAATATGTTTTTCTTTTTTGTATGTGTTTATTACAACATATTTATTGGTTACAAAATATAAAATTGTACATTTATGTATTTATTATAATTTATTTTTATTCATAGCAAAATGCAAAGTGTTATTTTATTCCTAAGCAAAATTTTCCTGTAAATTCGTATTTCTTACATTGTATAAAAAATTTCATAAGTCTTAGAAATTTAAGTGTCAGCAAGTTTGAATATACACAAATAATTAATGTAGTAGTGTAAATTATGTAGAAAATATTTTTGCGGGAAAATTCTTTTGCTGCAATAATAAATTTAATCTTGTTTTTATTTCATGTATAATGTAAGCCGTTGCACTTTACTATGGCAAAAAATCTTTATTGTTATAATTCTGAAACATGTTGGCAAAGGTTGGCCAGTAATGACAAAGTTAAACGTTTCTCTACATGGTGACGAGGATGTAATGAGATGCAGAAATAAAGAACATAAGTTTTTTCTAAACGCAAACACTTTATTTACAGAAAAACCAAAAATTTCCATATTATAGAAACTAACTAGCAACTTTCAGAGTTGGAGACTGAGAAGTCTAACTTAAATAGACTAACTTTCAGCTGACTTTCCAACTTACTTGCAACTGACTTATCGTTGATTGAGCCCGATATTTATACTTGTTTGGAAGGTCTCATTATCTTCCTCCCTAGAGTTTTCTAAACATTCCTAAGCATAGATGCCGCATAATCCAGCATGCCAAATTCTAAATTTGAGGATTTTTTTGGCGGATTTTGTTATTTATATGGCAACCTGGTTTTTATTACATCATAGAGATCGAAGCCTATAAAAATTATGCAGAAAATGTTTTGGCAACCCTTGTATTTACCTCATTGTGATAGGTCACGACACGTCCTCTTGGCAACATTTCTTCGTCGCCAAAAAATTCAGAATTTGTTATGCTGGTTTATATGAGCTGTTCCCCTTACTGTATTGAGCTCATGGTAACTCGACTCGTATTAGTCCTATGGACTAAAAGCTTTGTGAATGTTGATTATATTTCGTTGCCAAAAATGTTGCCAAGCTGACTTAAGTCTTATAAATTTATTTCTCTGCTCTGAAAATCTCTATTTTCACAAAATAAACATTGTTTAGACACTAATTTTACAAATTAAACCATTATAGCACATTAAAACACGAAACTAGACAGAAATATAAAGCATTCATACAAATATTTACCCTGTTTACATTTTCCGTAACAATGGGGAACTATAATTCAATCATATGACAGAAAATCCGGTGGCCACAACTTCAGGAACTAATTTGTGATAAATAACCTTAAAAATTACGGTAATCACACATTAATTTTGGACTCTATTTTTTCGAAATACGATTCTCTTGCCGAATTTAAAAGATTTTCTTCTCCAACATGATTCCAACAATTTCTCTGAATTTAGATTTGCAAAACATTATCTGGGATATCAGAGATTATATTTTGAAAGATAGGTGCCTGAAATATCAGATTCATATTTTGAAAATTTGACTGCTCTAAAGGCCTATTTGCATTGTTCTTGTTAAAAATGATTGAAAATTTCGTCAAACATTTCATATTAAGAATGCATCATGTGCTTATAGTGTGTAGGTAAACTGGTTTTTTTAAATAATGGCAGCGCACACCATACATTGAAACTTAACTGAATTTTATAGTAAATTAAAGAAATGCCAAAACGTCGCAAATACAAAATCTCTGAGAGAGAAGCTATTTCTGAACTCGTCCGTTCACATCGTCGGGGAAAACGTGAATGTGCTCGGTTGTTCACCGTGCGCTGTTGTTCGGAGATGATTGGTGTTGCCAATGTTCTGGTAGAAAGTTTCTCCAGCTGCAGCTGCCAACTTCCGAGCAGAAATGTTCCACCACATTACGCCTCCCCCCCAAATGTCTAAGGCACGAGGAGTTAGAGATATCAGGGTTGAAACGACCTCTTCTGCCGGATCGCGTAGTTTGCACAGGGGGTTCTTCGTTTACAGCAGAGTCTTAAATCACAGGAACATGCATCGCTTTCGGAGAGCTCGGTGAAGCTTAGGTAACAATGGGAACAGGAACTAAAGATTCAGGAGCTTCAGACATTAAAAATGCTGGTTTTAGAAGGTCGACATTGATATCGGATTCTTTCCCTTTAATGAGGAGAGTGTAAGTTTTATTAAGCCATTTAAGCACTTGAAAAGGACTATCATATAGACGAGTCAACAGAGGTTTTACTGCATTCTGCCTCACAAACACATGAGTACACGAATCCAAAGCTGGGTGCACGAAATACTTGGAGTTGATATGAGCTGAATTGGTCATTTGTGCAACATTTCTCATAGACTCTCACAGCTTTTGAAAGAAAGAATCTGGATCCTGGGAAGTAGAGACACATGTTGCCTAAAAGAAATCTACAGGCAGCCGAATTGTTGTACCGTAAAGCATCTCGGCACAGGTACCACCAAGGTCTTCCTTGTAGGCTGATCGAAGACCTATCAACGTAATGGGCAGGCTTGATATCCACTGGACGTCATTCTGGCTCATTAACGATTGTTTTAATGATCGGTGAAACTTCTCAATTAATCCGTTCCCAGCAGGGTTGTGTGGAGTTGTGCGAATTCGGTGAATGCCAAAGATTTTGTTGAGATTCGTGAATAAGTTCGATTGGAACTGATGACCTTGATCAGTTGTTATGGTCGTAGGTATTCCAAATCTTGCGATACAATGGGTAATAAAAGTTCGGGCGATGGTTTCTGTAGGAATGTCATGTATCGGAATCGCTTCCGGCCAGCGAGAGAATCTGTCCATTATTGTTAAAAAATAAGAATATTCTTCCGACGGGGATAAAGGTCCGACAGTGTCCAGGTGCACATGTTGAAAGCGTTGTAAGGGGACAGCAAAGGCTTGCAAAGGGCTATGGTTGTGTATAGAAACTTTTGCTTTTTGCAATCAATACATGCGTGAGTCCATTCAACACAGTCTTTTGAAATTGAAGGCCAGACGAAATGAGAGAGAATCGGTCTTTTAGTCGCTCGTACTCCTGGGTGGGAAAGTCCATGGAGGGAGTCAAACAGAGTTTTTCGGAGTGGATAGGGAACAAAAGGACGGATTTGATCGTTGGTTACATCACAAAATAATTTAAGTCCTGGGGACAGTTCTATCTTCTGTAGCTTTAAGGAACTACCTGAAGTTGATAGTAATTGAGTGAGTTCTGCATCATTTTCCTGGATTTCAGCTAAGCGTGCGAAATCGGTGGCGTTATTACTATTAATGGCTAAAATTCTCGATAAGACGTCGGCAGCTGGGTTGTTTGATCCAGAAACGTGTTGAATGTCAGTGCTAAATTGAGTGATAAAATTCCTTTGCCGAATTTGTCTAGGAGATGCAGAATTTGAATTTTTTAAAAACAAAATGTAAGTGGACAGTGAAACGTAAATATAGAAAAGGTTTGTCCTTCAAAGTTGTGCTGAAAATGTTTACAGCAGAATAAATAGCCAATAATTCTCTATCATATGTGCTGTACTTGGTTTCAGCTGGCTTCAGTTTCCTGGAGTAAAAAGTTAAAAGTTGTAAACCATTGGTACTTTGGGAGTGCAATACTGCTCCTATGGCGATATCGGAAGCATCTACCATTAATAATAGCTGCTGATCAGGGGAACGGAAACCAAGGGTGACTGAGTTCATTAAATCTCTTTTGCATTTTTCAAACGCGGCAGTTGTTTCCCCTGTCCAGAGAACAGGTCGTTTGTCATTCTTTTTAGAGTTTTCTAGAAGTGAATGAAGTAGGGCTTGAGTAGCTGTGGCCTTAGGCAAGAAACAACGATAAAAATTTAGCATAGCTAAAAATCTTTTAAATTCAGACAGTGTTTCAGGCGTAGGGAAGCTAGAAATTACTGCTGACTTTATGGGGAGAGGGTGTTATTAAGCAGCCAAGAAATAAAACTGATGTTTTTCCAAGAACACATTTAGAGGGGTTCAATTTTAGTCCGT
The DNA here is from genome assembly GCA_030067965.1 of Latrodectus elegans. NCBI lineage: Eukaryota > Metazoa > Arthropoda > Arachnida > Araneae > Theridiidae > Latrodectus > Latrodectus elegans. Next base: position 79,891,428 of record CM057819.1, read on the forward strand.
ATTCGCGGAGTTTATCAAAAATGATGCAAAGGTGTTTAACATGTTCGTCTTCGGTTGCCGATGCTATAAAGGAGATCATCGAAGTAGGGGACGCAAAAATCTAATTCGTAAAGCACTTGATGTATGAATCTTTGGAAAGTTTGACCGGCGTTACGAAGTCCAGATTGCATTTTAAGGTATTCGAATAAACCGAATGGGGTGGTTACAGCAGTTTTCGGTACGTCCTCAGGATTGACGGGAATCTGATGATACCAGCTCTTACCAGGTCGAGGGTAGAAAAAATATTTTTGCCGAAAAAAAAAACCTGTGTACAGTTCTGAATATGGGGTACAGGATACCTGTCAGGAGTTGTCACAGCGTTCAAGCGACGATAATCACCACAAGGGCGCCAATCACCATTAAATTTGTGGACCATGTAGAGGGGACTGGCCCAAGGGCTTTTGGACGGTCGAATAATTTCCTGAGACATTAGGTATTCGAACTCTAAACGCGCTGCTTTGAGTAATTCTGGGGCCAAACGGCGGGGTCTGGAAAATACATGGAGTCCCTTAGTTTCAATCTGGTGGAAAATTTCATAAATTTTAAGGTCATTTGTTACTAACGAAGGGTTTGTAAGTTCAAGATACTCAGCGAGTAATTTTTCATATTTGTAATCGCCGATAAGTACGGATATATTGGAATCTAGGGGAAAATTGTTGAAAGATATGCCGTTTGACGAGAGAGACGTCAGAGAGTCGATCAGACGGTTATTTTTGACATGACAAGTAACTGAAAATGTTTAAGAAAATCAACACCTATAATTGGTTGGTTTACGTCATTAATGACGAATAATTACGAAAATTTTCGGTGGAGATTTAAATCAATAATGAGGCGTTTATTGCCAAAAGTAGAAATTTTAGTGCCATTTGCTGCATATAAGGCTAAAGTTTTGAGGGTGTGGTTTTTGGAGCATATTTTTTAGGCGAAACAGATACGTTGGCTCCTGTGTCAATTAGAAAATTTAATTTTGAAGACGGGTTGGCCAGAAGAAAACGATTCACTTGGCAGTCGCTAGATTGGCCAGTGAGCGATCACCCGTTTAGTTTCCCAACGGACGAAAAGAACATGTAGCTTGGCACTTTCGCACTTGATCACCGAAACTAACATGGTAAAAACAAAGTTCATTCGTACGTTCCTTGCAGTGAATGAAGTTAGGGCGAGAGTGGGAACTATCGCTAGATCTGCTGCGTTGAAATGATCGACGGAAATTACGCCTAGGGTTACGGGAACTGATTTCCAGGGTGGTGTTTAATTCGCTTACTTGTTGAGTTAACTGCGCTACCTGGAGTTCCAAGTGAGCCGTGAGAGAATCATGAGAGTTAGGGGTGATAGAATTTACATACGGATAGATAGATCGCTTATTTTGTCAGCAACTGCTGCTATTTTTTTCAAATCATCCTCGCTGAAAGCGGATAAAATAGTCTGCGTGTTATATGGCAGCCTAGTGAGCCATAACGAGCGTAAAAGCACTTCATCTATGGTATCCCCAGCTAACGAACGCATGCGATTTAGTAATTGGGAGGGTCTTTGGTTACCGAGTTCTACTCCTTGCAATAAGATTCGAATTCTAGATGCTTCACTTTCGGAATGAACAGAAATTAGATGTTTTTTTAAGGCATCAAATTTTTCGATAGTAGCAGATTTCTCTAAAATGCCGTGTACCGAATTTAGTATGTCGGGATCAAAGCAGGAGACAACATGATTGAATTTTGTTAGATCGGATATATTCATGTTTGTTATATTCGCTAGGAGAAACTACGATTCCAATCTAATGAATCACAGGGTAGGGTTACTTTTTCCAGAAAGGTGGTATTTTTACCGAAACGTGTGCAATCCGCGAAGGTGTGTCTTCGGAGGGAGAATTTTGAGTAGCGGAAAAATCATCAGATAAAGGCATGGTCAAAATTTAGCCGAAAAATAATTACAAAGTATACAAATCAATAATGGGGAAGTGCGTATAGTTTCGAATACCAAGATATATAAATGAGAAATACAATAAACACAAAAAATATTAGTTATGAAATATAAAAGAAGAAATGAATATTTATATAATGCAATGCAGTAAATCAAATAATAAAACCCAGCACGTTGCGAAAGGATTGATAAAATTGTGGAGCAGTTAACGGAATGCAGCTCATGGGGCAAAAATATGTACAAATAATAATTTAACTGAAAAACTTTACGTTAAAATATATACATAATTTTCCCAAGTAATTGACCCCAGTGAACAACCAAAAAGCACATAACGCTACGTTTAAGAAAATTATAGAAAGATCCTACTTGCATCATAGAAGTTATGGATGATTACCAATCAGCACTGACATTTACTAATGAGATCTCATAGAACTGTAGATGTTAATCCAAAGGAATTCACGTCGAAGTTATAAAAATCCCACGTGGCGCTGGAGTTACTTCCAAATCCAAGTAAGGCTTGAAGAATATGCGTGTTCTCATTTTGGTCACCAGACATAGTGTGCAGGTTAACTGATTTTTTTAAATAATGGCAGCGCACACCATATATTGAAACTTAACTGAATTTTATTGCACAAATTAAAAAAATGTCAAAACGTCGCAAATACAAAATCTCTGAGAGAGAAGCGATTTTTGAACTCGTCCGTTCACATCGTCGAGGAAAACGTGAATGTGCTCTGTTGTTTACAGTACGCTATTGTTCGGAGGAGATTGGTGTTGCCAATGTTCAGGTTGAACGTTTTTGTAGCTGCTGCCTGCAGCCAACTTCCGAGCAGAAGTATTTCACGACATGCTATGTTTGCATTACAGGCGATGCATTTAAGAATTTTTTAAAAACAATTTTTTTTTTGTTTTTAATTTTGATTACTTAATTGATGGTTCATGAACTTACTTTTTATCCGAATTCAAACAAATGTTTAATTTTGTTTCCTGTTACATTTTACTATTCTACTATCAAATAATCTTTCGTTATTTAATAAAGAAATATTGATGATTTGTATTCAATTCCCTAAGAAAATTGAATGGTTCCTGATTGCAAGTTGTTTCTATGGCTATCTGAATTTTTTATTACTGACAAAGACGGTAACAGATTAATTAGGCAAGAAATAACGACCATCTCTACTTACCCTCTTTTATAAAATTATTTTTGCATAATCACTCGAGGAGAAAAAGATATTTATAGATTGAAATCACCCTCATTTTTACGTCCCATAGTTTAATTTTATAAAAAGATATATTAATTTTTGATAAAATATTCTTTTTGCTCACTGCAGTGAATGAATTGATCATATCTTCTATACACTGCCGAATTGAAATGCATCGGAATTCGATTTATTTGAGTTGTTTTAATTAATTTACATGTGAGACCTAATTTCGTATTTAAAACAACAATAATAAGCAAATTGAAAATGTTATGTATCGTTTCTTCTTTTATTGTAATTTTTTCCCCAGAGTTGTATATATTTTATTGGAAAATTCGCATGCAAAATTTGTTCGAGTTGACACCAGTATATTATATATTTTTAACTCATGATTTGTTCCATTTTAATGATGATTAAAAAGTTTATGATATTTTTAATTTATTTTAATATATGAAGAAACTTTGTTTAGAGAAAGCAAATTTTACTTGAAGAAGAAACTAAGCTTTGGGACTAGACGGTAAAACTACTGCAATAGCTGAATGTAACTTTCATCCAAATTTTCAGAAAATTGCATAAATATTCATTGTTATACATCATAATATTTCCTTTCCTATTAATTCATAAATTTAGTAATTATAAAAAGTAGAAAATATCAAGAATATCCTTATGAAAGTTATTATTAAGTATCTATAGATTGTAAGAGTAATGCTTTTGTGAAAAAAATTTAAGTTAGTTAAGGGTGGCATGATCTCTTAATATTTGTTATAAGGAATATATTGATAATTTTAATGAAAAGAAATGCTTATGCTTTTAAGATGAAATTCTGAAGTCGTTTGAATCAATATTGACCATCAGCCATTGATTATTCTTATTAAGGGATATCAAAAGTTCTTTTAAAGTGAAAAATATTTGTCAAATTCATACTTCATTTATCTATGAAAAAGAAGCTTTAAAATTTTATTGTATTTTTCGGATGGGAAAAAAGAAACATACTTTTGTGAATAGGAAAATATTTTAAGTATTTTATTTTTTTTAAAGTGTTAACTTGAATTGTTTCGTTTAATATTATTATATTTAAAAGTAATCTCAAAACACATCGGTGAATATATTTTGAAGCAAAATTCGTAAAATTATAGAGAATTAAATTCTTTAAATTTAATTTTATTCATTATTTTAATAACACAGAATAGCATTTCAAAATTGGCATTATTGTACTTTAAATAGCTTACCATATTTGTGAAAGTGACTGTGTTATTAATATTTTTATCCTGACAATAACTCCTAAAAATATTTATCTCCATTTCATGAGTAGTATGGGAATATATCAAAGTTTTTTTTTTTTATTCAGTTCAATGTTGTAGAATTATTATTTCTGTCCTTTAATAATATTCAAATTAAATTTTTTAACCAGAATAATAAATCTCTTAAAAACAGTGAAATATTTTGTTTTTAATGTCTTGTATTGATTGAAATGATGAACTTTATTTAAATTTTCAAAATCTAACAAATAAAATCATAAAATTAATAAAAAATAATTCGTTTTTAATTTAAAACATAGCTTAATTTGAAGAATTTATTAAATAATATGTGGTAAATAGTGCTATACAATTAATTCTTTTGTTACCTAAAATAAAATTAGGTATAACATATAATAAATATATTGATTAATTTAACAAGAATTATTTTAAAAATTATATAACACACTAAATAGTTTAATAATTTTTTTTTGAAAGAAGTAACGCTCACAAAAATTATTAATAGTGTATTTTCATCATCGTAAAATTATTTATTAAATTTTTATTTTTTTTTAATGTAAAAAATATAAAAAAATTATTGTATATTTTTATTTTAGATTAATAAAATTTATATTTATTGAGATAAATGTTAAGTTATTGGTTTTAAATATTCATTGCCTTGTATTAAACAGAAAGCTTCTGTGAACGTTAAAATTGTACTGTTAAACATAATGAAATTACTAGGAAAATTGGGGTATTGATAAGAACTTATGAAAAGAGAATTTACATCGATTGAATTAGTTTTATTGTTAACCAATAGATGGCAGGAGTTAAAGTTTTAAACATCTCTTTCAGCTGAAAATTATTGAAACAGGTTGGTTATGTGCACAGTTAGAAATTTAAAATTCTCATCACTTTTCTAATTAAATTTTACTGAAAAATATTTAACATGAATTAATTTGAATTTAAATACTAAAATAGGAAATTTCTGTTGATGTATAATTAAAATTTGTAAAATATTGTATGACAGAGAAAATAATTTAATGATTTTCTTTCTTTTTAATATGTTTTGAAATAAGTTTATAAGAAATAGTTAAATGTGTTAATGTGCAATTCACATATACATTAATTTCATATTTTATATTCTTGAAAGTTTAATATTTATAATACGTTGACAGAAAATCTAATCGTCGCATCGGTGGTTCAGTGGTAGAATGCTCGCCTGCCACGCGGGCGGCCCGGGTTCGATTCCCGGCCGATGCATTTTGGTATTTTTTCGTAAAAAAATTTTCGTTTTTCAAAAATATTAATATTGAAAAAATTTTAAAAAGTTTATATTTTTGTATAATTTTTTCCGATTTCCCTTACTTCATCTTCACATTATTTAAAAAGTTCCCTACAGGAAACTTTTTATCTTAAAACTAAATTTTAGAAGACGAAAACTCAGTACATTAGAATTGTTGAATTCTATGTTAAACCGCATTTATAATTCTTTTAAAGCAAATAAATTATTTTTCTGTTTGTGAATTACAATGTATATAAAAAATTTATGATTGTGATGAAAATTTCATCAATTCATAAAATTTTCTGCATGCTGATACGAAATATTTCTAAATTAGATATTAATTTTCAACGCATGTATACATAAGTATGAATAATATAAATATAATATGCATATGCAATATTCATTATAAATTGAGTTACCATTACAAGATTGTCTATTCAATTAAAATGAAGAAAGGATCAAATTGCTTTATAAATAATGAGAAGAAGAATGTGTGTGTGTGTGTGTGTGGTAACTATCTATTATTAAATAATGTTCGTATAAATATATCTATGCATGTGTAACTTGAATAAAGTATTCAAATATAATCAATCTTTAAGAAAAGTTTTATCAGATTATAATAACTTTCTCACTGAAAGCAAGTATTCTTAAAAATATTTTAAAATTTTTTATTTAATTCAGAGGCTTTATGAATAGTTGTCAGGACACGTGTTACACCATCTCCAGGATAGGGACAGAAGGATGTCTGAAACCGGATCGTCGGTGCTGGGATGGTTGAGCTTTTTTCAATTTGACTTGATCAATCTCTGAGATCTTCTAAATGAGACTGATTATGTGAAGTTTAATAGGTCTGGTCCTACTTAGAACAAATTGCACCAAGCACAGGTTAAATTGCATAATAACTTCTAAATGAGAGTTGAATCTTAGCATCTTTATATTTTCTTGGTGAATGGGCTGGTGTCTTGCAGAGTCTAAATGTTAACTTCAAATTATGAATTTTAATATGTATATAGCTTCGGCTAGGAAATAATTATAGAAATTAATGAAATTAAAATCAGGAATTTCGCATTGAAATATTTCCCATTTTGTCGGTTAAATTTTTTTTACAATAAAAAGCAAAAAAAAAAGTTTATCTTATTTAATTTCTGTAAAACAAATTCCGTGATAAAAGGAATGATTCTAACATGAATAAATTAAATTTTACCACACGGTAAAAATAATTTTTTTTCGCGATTACATTAAAAATATGAATTTTTTAACGGTTTATTTTTTTAAAATGAGTGAAATATTTTAACTGTTAAAAGTATAAGATAATTTGTTGCTTTCTTTATTTGTGAAGTGATTAGGAATTCTAATTAAAGAACCATAACATTGAAGAGAATAATGTTTTTTTCTGAGAAAAATTGTCTTCTCTTGAGATAAATTTTTTTTAATAATATTTGAATTCAATATTAAAAATAGAAAGCTTTAACAATAACGATAACTGAAAAGTCCAAGAAGTTTTAAAAAAATTAACCTCAAACTGAAGGGTCTTCAAAACACAATAAAAGCAATGTTTGATAGACATAGCTTGAAAATTCACGAAGAATAACTCGTAAAATATAAGCTAAAGTTAGATGGATGTAGAAGAAAGTAAACAGATATATCCATCTAATATCATCTAAGCCGTCTGCGAGAACACAGAGCTATCCCTATACATTGTACCTTAGATTCTACATGCATAACAAGACCTTGTGGTAAAGAATATCATAAAACTAGCAAGCTAATTCATAGCTCTAAAACAGTAAGTGTTTGTGGAGATCTTAGTAATAATACATGCGTAATAAGGTATTCCATTGATGCTCAATTAACCATATCAAGAAATTTTAGTGGATAGTTAAAAAGTTTAAGTCTGAGAAGATTATTCCTGAAGTTACTAAGTATTGAGTTTTGATGTCACTGTTGCTGCATTCCTTCTTTTAATTGTCTACACTCGTCGGAATGCACACATAAAATACTATAAATGATAGGAAAAATTGCTTCTTTACAATCATCTATCGAAATTACCACTACACTGATTAACGTTCCCAGTTAAGAGAAAATTACATATACCCTTTATAAATTTGGAAATAACTCTAATTTTTTCTCTCCCTTCCAATAAGTCTCTAGCTTCATGTATTATTTCTTATCTTCTACATTAGTAGCTGAATAGTAACAACTCTCTAGTCTTCAGTTCAACAATTCGTGGGTCCGATTCTCAACTCAGGTATGCTAATAAGGATTTAACAATGTAGAATCTTGCGTAAATTCCAGTTTACTTAGCCCTCGTATGCTGAGAAAGAACATAGAAAAGAAAATGAATCAAATCATGTACACTTCAAAATACTTATATTTTGTTATAATTGTAAATGAGACGAACCAGACTTAAGATAATGATTTTCTAACACCAACAGGGCAAAGAGGGTACTAGTGAATACAACTAGTACGAATAGTTAACCGAGGAGGGCAAGAATCTTTTAAAAAGTTGTTGCCGTTTGGTGGTAACAATATGTTCCTTCCACTTAGGAAATCTACTGGAAGACTGATTATTTGTCCTTTTTATGGTAATATTATTCGTACACAAGCGATAATTTGACCAGGATGTTATGCTTAAAATGGATTGCAAATCAATATAAACATCCATTCTTGATGTTGGAAATGAAATTATGAGCTGTGAACTGTTAGAGCTCAGCTATTCAACTGCCAATTTGGCCTACGTAGATGAGGAAGTAAAAATAGATTAATTAAAATTTCATCCTCAAAATCTCAAAATCATAACAAGTATATATATATATAACCTAATAAAAATATAAAATTTATAAATTTATTCAAATAAATAAGCTGAATATAAAAACATATAGAAAAAAGCATTAAAAAAATAAAGTTTTAAAATATTTGTAACGTTTTAAAATTTATTTCAATTTTTTTTAATATGCAATTATTTTTTACCATAGGCATTAATATTAAAGCATATATATATTTTAAATTTATTAAATAAATCCCGTTATATTAATTACTATCTCATTTTGAATGATTTAATAATTGGTATTATAAATCCTTTATATTATCATTATTGGGGTATTATAATACTAAAAAGCATACTTTTGTATGCTTTTTAATATTATAATACCAAGTGGCAATGCAGTTGATTTAATTAACAAAATAATAATCGAAACAATATTTTAACATTTGAGAATTATAATCAAAGGAACTTTTTCATAGAAAATATATTTGTTTCTGAAAATAGCAAAATTGGAATTGTTTTTTTTCACGTATGTGTAAAGCAATTTATATAAATAAAATGAGAAGCACAGCTGAAAAAGAAACGAAGTTGAACTAAGAAAAATGCATGTTTAATCTTCAGGGATTCTTAATTAAGACATAAGTAAAGGTATCGAGAAATTTGCGGCGAAAATATTTAAAAATCAATATGTTAAAATGTGAGGAAAGATAACTTTTAAATAATGATGTATTTCTCTGAAAATAGGAAGAAAAAAAACAAATTAGAATATATTTATTATATTACGCTTATATAAAGCTAGGTATTTTGAGGATTCTAGTAATGCAATCAAACCGAATCTTAATAAAAATTAATGAAAATAAAATGCAGATGAATGTTGACTAAAATTCCTAATAATTAAAAATAAGTCAAAATTACTAGTTCTGTTATAAACTTTGTTCAAATAATATTTTAACCATTTTTATGTAAATAGTATTTTTGGTAAAATAAGAAATTAATGTTAATTATTTTCTTCAAATTATAAACTAATATATACCTAATATTCATGTCAAATAAACTTTGGTTGACTATTTATTGGTGATAATTGGGATAAGTTATTTCCCCCTCTTGTGAAGGATCAAATTCTAGGGTTGATAATAATAAGGGTAATAAGATAAAAACATTGGATTAAATAACTCGAAGTATTCTACTACAAAATAATAATATCTGCTAAGTAGCTAGGTACAATTTTTTTTTTACAAAATTGCTTAAAATCAGTTTTATCGGATTGCTAAATTTTTTAACTATTTAAATTTTTATATTTGTTAAGTTTTTCAAAATTAATAAAAATTTCTGATATTCTCTCCCTTATTAAGTATAAAAATTCTCATTCCTTTATTTTTAAATTTCATGGACGAAACTGGATTATTATGTATAAATAAAATAATTTTTGTTAATAAGCTAGCAAGTTATTTGTTAATCTAATTTAAATGATTTCACATTTCATTTTAATATCATCAGTTGTCGAATATCTGCACTATTTTTAGCTACGGGTTAAAGATTGTTATAAAATATCGAAGACAACTTGTTAAATGTTGAAAACCTATACTAAAAATGGAAAATTGTATGTGTTTATAATAGATTATCATTGCTGTTATTCAATAGATAAAAGGGTTCAAGAGAGAGAGGCATAACGTTTTTCCAAACACACTGGATGTCAAGATCAGTTAAAATAATATTAAAAAAAGTGAATTCTTAGTTTATAAAAATGTATAAATTCTAATCCTAAATATAAACAATATTTGGCTCTCTGTGATAGTGAGATCCTATATAAATATAACTTTTCTAGTCCTTTCTTTTCGTTAAATCTATAATTCTATCATTTTGATAAAGTAAATAATAAGCTAATTTATTGTAGTTGGTTAAAATAAAAAGTAACCTAGAGTAAGATTAATATTATAAGTATATATTTGGCCGAGTTAACATATGAATTTTATAAAACACTTAACTCCTTTGAGCTGCAATTGATTAATGAAAGAAAATTTTATTTTTGCCTTTTTTATCTTCCTGTTTATTATGCTTTAATCATATTGGCATAGATATTCCTGTAATAAAATAAAATTAATTGAAAAGATATATATTTCACTTTCATTTTCTTATTTGTAATTTCTTTAATGAATATCTTTTATCGACATTATTCCGTGAATATTGCTAAGTTTTGGTTAGAAATGGATAAAAAAAAATTATTTAAGTATCCATTCCCTAAATTTACCATACTCTAGTGGTAAGATCTCTCCGGAGTAAAAGATGATATGATTTCTGTCAATGTTGAATACGACAGAAATATTATGCTTTCGGCTTCTACGTACATAGTTGTCGGAATGGCTTTACGGAACATTTTGTTTCTGTGATCATGATCGGAACATTTTACTAATGATCATTGTTCTCCTTATATATGAAATGCTCCTTAAGAATGTTGCAAGAAGATGAGATTTAAAATGTCTTCCAAAGATGCAGTGTCAAAGTTTCCATTTGATTTTTTCGTCCCTCAAAATAACCATCTCATTTTATTATCTTAATGCTGGCAAATTTGCATACCTAAAGTAAAAAGAAGTTGTATAGCTTTTTTTTTTCAAGTGCAACTTACTTGTACTTTGAAGTATGATAATTTATTAACTATCAATTATAATTGTGTTGTTGTTGTGTGTTGTGGCTTATCCTCAAATTGTCTGACGAAGTCAGACAAAGTTCATCACCTTAACGAAATCCAGGACCAGAAGAGGGGATGAGTATATATCCTGTCTGGAAAGCCCCAAGCAACTCAGGATGTGATTAGGAGAAGCCTGCATAGTTTTACATTTAGAGCAGACCTTACAGACTCCTGCCTTCGAAATACGTGAGATCCCTTGTGTGGCCGCTATCTAGTCTGGAAATTGCGGTTCTAGAGGCTCTGTCACAATTAAGAGTAAATAAAGAGCCAGGCTCTTTGTCCGTGTACCAGCGATGGTATGGATGAATCCTCCACCCTTAATATAATTGTATATTGTATTATCAGTTGAAAAATTACAATTAATACTATGACATAAAAAGTAACCTGTATTAAAAAAATTCAAAAGCTAACATTATTGATTTAGGCATGAATTTTCTGATTATAACATTCGAAGCAGAGCGATAGTTTTCATGAAAAACGTTTGTATTAAACGGAATAAAGAACATTTTAAGAAAGATCATTCTAAAAGAGAACGTATTAGATAAGCGAATTGTCTCAAAGGCTGTAATCATTCCTGTCAGCAACATTTCCATTTTCAGGGAATAATGGCTATGCTGAGTGAATTACAAATTTTATTTAGGAAGACAAAGAACAATATCTTTATGGATTTTGTCACGTATAGAAACATAAAGTGAGACGTTAAAAATTCTTTATGGGGACGGACAGGGGAATTATACTGCACCAGGAAATGTCAATCTCTGAGCATAGTTATCAATAGTTTTCTTCAAAATTTATTCTTCCTAATATAAATTTCACCAGTTTTCTGCTCTTAATTATACGAGTAACATGAAAAAATGGCACAGGTGCCGTATAATCCATGATGCCAAATTCTGAGATAGTCTATTTTTTGGCGGATTTTCTAATGTATCTGGCAACCTCGTTTTTATTACGTCATACATTGGAGACCTATAAGAATTATCCAGAAAATTCTATTTTGGTAACCTTAGTATTTACATCATCGCGCATGTCACGATGGTGTAAATATTAAGGTTCTTGGCAACATCTTGGCAACATTTCTTCATCGCAAAAAAAATTCAGAATTTAGAATCATGGGTTGTATGGCACCTGAGCCGAAAATTTTTTTTAAAGTCTATTTCTAATTAGGTAAACAAAGAAAATTTTTGTTGTTAATATATTTACAATGAATTCCTACTTAAATCAACAAGAAGAATGTTTTTATCACCTAGATAAAAGCTGAAATTAATTAATTAAACTTTAATTCATGAATTAATATTTGAAAAAATTGCATTAACATCGAATGTAATGTACTAGAAGTTAAAAAAATGAATTTGAATTTGAGTGGAAGAATATAAAGTATTTTATTAACAATTTAAAATTTAAGCAAGATATATATAGGAAGAAATGAACTAGTATAAGGAATTGAAAAACAAAATATAAACATGGTACACACAGTTGGGATAAAACTGTGTTCTAATAATATTTCCATTCATGAAAGTGAAATATGTATGCCAATTTTTTATTTTTTATCAAATTAAACTCGATAAGAGGAAGTCGTTTAATATGAAACGAATTTCTAATCTTACAGAAAGTATTTAAAAATGGTGCTAACATGTATGCTTGAAACGGAACTCTACTTTGTATGAAAATAAGTTATCCTATATAATTAGAAAAAACTATCCGCATTTAGGTAATACAGACGTATTTTAGTTTAAAAACTAAGCAATTGTGCTGGTTTTTCTACTTGATACTAAAATAAGTTTTAGATTACGTTTCTTTAGAAAGTTTTGTGAAACGAGAACTGGAGAAGAAATAATATGCAAAGCTTTCTGTTTGGGATATTTCTCTTTTCAAGTAAATATTTTTAGAAATTTTCCCCTCCATGACTATAGGAGACATTTATTTAAAGCAGTCTGCATTTTTCTAAAACGGGACATTATTTTTTGTTCCGTATCCTTTCGTTTTTACTTGACAGAAATTCTGAATGAAGTCCATGATGGTTTATTTTTCTTAAATATTGATCTAAAATGTGTATTTTAAGGGGAATAGAATGAAAGATTGTAATAAAGAGAATGCAAATGGAGCAACATACTATATGAACCAAGGAAGAAAAAAGTTAAAAAATGTATAACTGCTTTGTCAGAAAATGTTCTTGAAGCTCGTTCGTAATAAAATAGATTTGTACACTACTCAAAAAACATTAAAATTGTGGATGAATTTTGCAATTTGATTGGGAATTACTTAGATGATTGATATAAAATAGACGATCGTCTTAGTCTACAAAAGAAAAAAATAGCACGTTTGTAAGAAAAAATTCATTTTGAGTATTTACGTTGAAAATAAGAAACAAAATTTTGGCGTAAAGAATAAAAAAGAATTTTTCGAAAGAAACTGTTTTTTTTAAACCGAAGGATAGTTTTTTTATGGACAGCAACATTAAAATGCTTTAAAGTATGGAGGGCCGCCCAACTTGTGTAGTATTCAGCGTGCCTGACCTCGGATAAGGAGGTCCTGGTTTCGAATTTCGGTTCGGGCATGGATGTACTTTCTCTCTCTACCTATCCTTTTCTTGCATGAATGGGTTGTGAATGGTTGCCTACCCTATAAATGGGTACCTATGACATGTGTGTACCGAAGAAGTCGGACTCCACACCTAAATATGGTTGAGTTGGAAAAGTGGAGCAGAACTTCCTATAATGCCAGCCTAGCTAGCACACGACAACAACAAAGCATGGAAACCATGAGGTTATTAGTGGAAAGTTGGGGAATTCTGTTTCTTTCCTTCAGAAAAGTTCTTTCTAGCTTTTGAAAAAATTGTGGGGTTGGTAATCAGCCAACAACTCGTCTATATAGAATCCTAGAATGTTTCAAAAATTCTCTTTTGATTTCATGTCCCGGAAAATACAATTGCTATTCTGTTCTATGGCTACTTCTTAGAAAAGGAAATTATCCAGAAAATGAGCATGATGTGGCCGGAAATTGTCGTCTATTAACACGAAGTAATCTCTAATTGATGCAACTTCAGTGATAAAGGTAAGATTGGAATTCTCATCTTATATCACTGATTAGTCAGAGTTCTTTTTCAAATAATATGATGGTCAGTGCGCGTCCATCAATAGAGATACAAGAAAGGTCATCACACCCTCATCTCTAAATCTGCACAAACACTAGATTGTTTCTGTATCACCCCCCAGAGGAAAACATGCCTATTATGAGGATGAACAGCTAATACGGAATTCAAAAGAGAGAAGAATATTGAGATATTATTAAAGCGGTTCCAGATACTAGAAATCACACTTTGTGAAACTCCATAGATGCTGCTATTTCAGTCTTCTCTAACCGATTAATAATTCTCGAAGAAATTTGTTAGATGATGACTCCTTGAGGCATTTAATTCATCGAAGCAAAACGCAAAATATTGATCCTTGTTTCCGTTTTGTCCTTTAGAAAGATAACAATCAGATTTCATCACTGCTGCTAAAACAAGACGTTTTAGCAGCAGTGATGAAATCTGATTGTTATCTTTCTAAAGGACAAAACGGAAACAAGGACAAAAAGGTTTTCTGTCAAACCCAAGATTCGCATACTCAGAAGTTTCAAAGTGAAAAAAATTGCATATGTGGCTATTTTCAAATTTCTATAAAAAATTAATGAAACTTTTAATTAACTTTAATTGTGATTTAATTAATTTTAATCAATTAATTTTCCTATGTACTCTTCTGTGTACCTTTAATATAAACAAAACTTTTTGTAATATTCTAATTATTTTAAACGATGTACTTACTTGAACAGAGTTTTTCAAAAAGAAGCCAAATTTTTGTTGTTCGTTTGAGTTGAAACTTTCTTATAATTTTTAAAGGCTTCAACAGCTTTAAGCTCTTAGGCGATCCGTAATTGGTATTAACGTAACTGGAATAATAACCATGCATTCTTTAAAATAAAGGCACACAGGGGTATTCAGAAAAAAGTTATATAATAATAAACTTTTTTGTATACCACTCCGTATATCTTTATTTCAAAGAAAACTTTTCATAATACATTAATTATTTTGAGCAGTTCTTCAAAAGGAAGCCAAGTTTTTATTGCTGGCTTGAACCTTTAAAGGCTTCAACAGATTTAAGCTATTAGGCTATCAATTAAATGGTATTAAAACTACAACAAAGATTCCTGCAACGATTTAAGGATGGACACGATATACGAACAACTTTGTAATGAACTATTGATCACTATAAATAAAAATTTTTAATTCATTTAACAAATAGATTATAATTTGTGATGTATGTAATTGTAATTGATGTATGTATGTATTTTTTAATAATTATAATCATGGTTTTTTTTAAATACAAATAATACTGATCCTTGCTTAAAAAACTGCAAATCAAACACTTATTTTAAAAACTATAAATTTTTCTATTCGTAAAAACGGACAATTGTGTTAACGGGATATAAATTTGTGGAATAAAAATTTGCCACTACTAGCAATAAGTGAATTGTTTCAAGTTTATTAAAACATAGAAGTATATCATTTGCTAATTAAAAAGTTTGATAGGCGAAAGAAAGCAAATACATAACTTAGAAATTTAAATCTTGAAAATCTTGAATATTTTATCTTAAAATCAAAAATAATGTTTCTAATATAATTTATATCACTCATTCTCACGTTAGAAGCTTGATGACATTTTAAGGCACCTTAATACTAAATTTGCAATCAAAGACCAAAAAAAAAAAAAAAAAAAAAAAAAATCAAAATTATTGTGCGTCTAACTAAATTTCAATGCTCTTTCAGAAGTAGTTTTTCATGAATCTTCAGACTTTATCTTAAAATAAATAACTCAAAGCATTGTATCTCAAGCTTTGAGTTATTTATTTTAAGATAAATTATTAGGAATTTCTCAAGCTTTGTAAGACTCTTAAAATAAGGAAGTTCGAGAGTTGAATTTACATAAAAGAATGTTGTACAAGCAGCTGAGAAAACGTGTTTTTTTCAATGTTTTTTAAATCATTATTTTTAATAAATCTGTCCAGTCACTTATAAATTATTTAGTTTCTAACGAAATAAAATTACAAAAGAAAGTTAAAATTATTTGAAAAGTAAAGTCTCTTAAAATATAAATAAAAATCAATTGACTACTTTTTTTTTTAAAGACTTCAATATAAAGAAGTTCTTTTCATAAACATCACCCATAAAATTTATGAAATTTTATTTATTTCGAAATTCAACAAAATAATTAAAAAATTGTAAATTGCAGAAAAATTAATTTAATTATTAAAAAATATTTCTGCGTAAGTTATGTGAAATATGTGAATTTCTACTGAATGTATGTATATCATTCTCTTTTTTTTATGAAATATAATTTTAAAAAATTTGACAAATTACAAAGACAGTTACCCACAATTAAAATTGTATCTTAAAGAAACATTTCATTGTCACTTTTTATTATCATAAATAATATTAATGTAAGTACTTTTTTTTAACATGAAAGGATTAAAAATGTTTCTCCTTGTAAAGAAATTTTTAAAATTGCTTATAAAGATTGTTGACTACAGAAAATATTGGCAGAGTTTTAAAAGTCTCTTACGTGAAGCTTTCTAACCTTCATAGTAGAGTTTTATTGAATATTTCCCACATTTTAATCACTAAATGTTGTATTTTTATGAAATTTCTTGCAAATGTGTAGTTTTAATTTTATATAAATGAAGTAAATTCAGTTAAGTATAAGAAACTTTCTGTTAAGCACATAAAATTTATAATATTATTGGATTAATAAGAAGAAATTGATTTTAACCTTGAGCTAATCTACGAGAAAGAATTATTATAGCACTAAGAAATGAAAATATTATGAGAACTTGATTAAAAAAGCATTTTACTCAATTAATAAATAAATTAAGAAAGGTAAAACATTGGATGGAAAATTGACATTTTTCATGCGTTATAAAAGGTTTCCAAATTTAAACATCATAAACAGTACTGTGATGGGATCAATACATGTTAATGCAAAAATTTCGTTTAATTTTATTACCTGAATTAAAAAAGCAGAACTTCAAATCATTGAGTAATTTATTTTAAAGTATTTTTTAATCACTTTATATTAAAATACATTTTATATTAAAATACAAATAAAATGCATTATTTAAGAAAGTTTTTACTATTGGAATTTATAAATGAGTTAAAAAATATCGTGCTAATATATTACATCATAAATTAACATTCAAGTCTAATATAAATTTATATTTGATTACTTCAAAGTTCACCAAGATATACTTAATAATATGAATAATTTAAAAAGAAACTTTATAACGCTGAATAATAAAAACGTCACATCTAAAGCAGCTTATTTTGTACAAAAGTCAACACTAAAAGTATTTATAAATCACTGTAACATTACAGATATATTTTTTATTACCTCATTTACTATTCTTTTATTTTCATACATTATTTACTTGAAGAGAGATTTTTCTCACAGTAGTTTTACTATATCGGGTATGAATTCAATAATGTCAATCAAGTCATCTGAATTTAGGTCATTACTAATGATCATGTGGAAGACAACATATTTCCTCAATTAGTATTATACAATACAATAATTTACGATTGAGAAACAATGAAAACTATTTCAAGTCAAAATGAAAAATTTGAATTACGAGTATTTTTTAGTTATTACTTATTTTACTAAAGTAGATAATTATTTATTTTGCTCTGATACATTATTATTTATTTTATTGAGATACACATTTATTTTACTGGGATATACAACTATTTATTTTACTGAGACACACATTTATTTTACTGGGATATAGAATTATTTATTTTACTGAGATACACAATTATTTATTTTATTGAATATATAATTATTTATTTTATTGAGATGCACACACAGCTATTTCTTTTACTGAAATATACATTTATTTATTTTACTGAGATATACAATTATATATTTTACTGGGGGATATATATATAATATATATATATATATATATATATATATATATATATATATATATATAATATATATATATATATATATATATATATATTATTAGAATACACAAACAAACTTTACTGAAATATGCAACTATTTATTTTATTGAGATACGCAAAGAAATAACTTTTACGTTAAATAAGTTTTATGATTGTGAATTTCTTACTATATAGTATGAATCTTGCCTACAGGTTTATATATTTAAAAATAGTGACGCGTTACCGTACGATTGCTTACTTTTCAGTTCAACTAATAAGCTAATACTATTTTCCAAAAAATAAATCAAAATTTATTGATTTCGTATAGTTTTTGTAAAATGTATATCATGTTTAAGTAGCAAACAACCGTCCAACTTGTCTAGTAGTCAGCGTGCCTGACTGCGGATAGGGAGGTCCTGGATTCGAATCCCGGTTCGGGCATGGATGTACTTTCTCTCTCTATCTATCCTATCTTTGTCCTTTCCTTGTATGAATGGATTGTGAATGATTGTCTACCATATTATAAACAGGTACCTATGGCATGTGTGCACTGAGGAAGTCGGATTCCATACCTAAATATGGTTCAGTTGGAGAAGTGGAGCAGTGCAACCCATAATGCCAACCTAGCAATCACACAACAACAACAGTAAATAAAAGGGTTCATTTTTTTCTGAAAATATCCACTTTTTAGCTTGAATTGCGATATTTACATCAATGCATTTAACTGATCAGTTCCAAGGACATCTTGTTACAATGATGAGTAAAAATCCCCCCAAAAAATATAAAATTTGCCCTATTAATAGCATTGCAATCACAAGTATCTCTTAATTCGCAATTTCAGTACCGAGTAATATAGATAGAGGAAGAAAAGTAGCGAAAATACCTTATACTTCAATTTGCTTACTTCTATCTCATAGAAAATTTTATCTTCCAAGTCCTGTGTGACTGCTAATCGTGGAGGAGGGGGGTGGGTGCTCCGGGCAGAATGAGGGATATATTTCGGGAGTGTCTTGGCAGGGTCACCTAAGACATGGAAACCATTCCTTTATGCTCAGATAAGGCACAAAGGTGGACTAAAAGAAGCTGTTCCCTCCCTTCTCCATGAGTTTTGATGTTCACTGGTATTGTACAAAGCGCCCAGCTTGAATTCTTGAGCTCAAGGGGTGTCGATCAGATATCACAGGAATTTCGAGACTAAACAGTGACCTTCTTAAAGAGCAAGTGTCATCTATAATCAGCCTTTCTGGAACATGTCCTAGACCAGTGGTGCGCGAACTTTTTTTGACTGCGATCCCTTTTGCAGAGAGAAAATTTTTGGCGACCCCTAGAGATAAATGTTGACAAATACGATGTACATTTCGCACATTTCTTTCGTTTCATTGAACAAAACATCCTCATATTTGACTCATATTAATTTTATTTATAGTTTTAAGAAAATACTTTTTGTATAACGCAAAAATCAGAAAATTGCCCTTTAATGAGATGCATGTGGCTGCAAGTTTCTAATTATCTCATCGATGTTTGGATGCATGTTGTTAATTGCAATTCGCATATCATCTTCACGGCTTAAACGCGAGCAATATTTAGTTTTTATTGAAACTAGTTTACTAAATCCAGTTTCACATAAATACGTTGATGCAAATTGCATTAACACTCTGATGGCATTCTTGAATAAATCGGGATATTGTTTTTTCCACGGATAGTCAAAATTTTGGGCAAGGCTGAGTCTTAAATTGATTTTGAAGAGTATAATCACTAATTAGATCTATTAATTGCTCTTTCTCACTAATTTGAAGTGTTAAACTGCATATGTCAAAGGAAAATGGATCACGAATCCAACCAAGATCGCTTACAGGAAAATTCTCGAACAATTTTCCTTTAACTTTTCAATGTGATTGGAAATGATGTTTTTAAATGTAAATATATACTATTTTCTTTGATGAAATCGTTAAAGCAAGGGAACATGCCGGTATTGTTTTTATTCAGTTCAGTTTGCCAGAGACTAAGCTTTTTCTTAAAAGCTTGAATTTTACTGGCTGAAGTTATGATAGTTGAATTCTCACCCGGCAAGCTCAAATTTAAGTCGTTAAGTTTTTCGAAAATATCAACTAAATAACTGAGCTTCCCTAACCAAACTTCATTGATATAATAACTTGCCAATCTATGTTTCTTTTCGATTAAAAGTATGTACACTTCATTTCTCAAATCAAATATCAAATAATAGTATTTTCCCACGTGAAAGCCATTTGACTTCGATGTGTAATAGTAATCTTTCATACGTTGAGCCCATCTCAATGAAAAGTATTAAAAAGAGACGGCTGTTGTGGCTGTTACATTTAATGTAGCTAATTGATCTAACAGTAATATGTTGTGCAACTCTTCATCCATATGTTTTGCAACAAGAGCTTGCCAATGAATCCTACAGTGATTAAATACCATATGAGGCGCTACCTTCTGAATAAAGCCTCTGAGCCCTTTATTCGAATCTGATAATGCTGCAGCACCATCAGAACAAACCGCAACACAGTTTGCCCAGGTAAGGGACTTTACTTCAAAATATTCATTTATTACTTTGAATATTTTTTTCCAGTTGTTTTTTCCTTCCAAACTTTTGCAACATAAAAACGCTTCTGTTATATCTTCATTAAAAATAAACCTAACGTAAATAAATTAGTTGTGGCATCGGTAGTCTCGTTTAGTCGTAAAGCAAATACAAATGAATTTTGTATGCGTTTTATGACTTCTGACTCGATATTTAGTGACATTTTGGAAATCAGCCAAGACACGGTATCACTTGATAATGGTATTGTTTTTTTATTTCATTTCCATATTTATCACCATGCATATATAATTGATGTTATCTTAGTTAATGAAGGAAGGATAAGGGATTCTCCAATTGTATGGGGTTTCATTGTTTTTCCTACTAGATAAGAAACTTCTAAAGAAGCTCGCAATGCTTTCTGAGGTAATTGTTGTAAATTTCTTTAAAAGTGCATTTTGAATTTTCAGTTCGCATTTGAAAAAAATCGGCATTTTTATTTTGAAGTTATTTATGTTTAGTTTCCATGTGCTTTTTTAATTTAGCGGGTTTCATGCTCTCATTTGCTAATTTTTCGTTGCAAATGACACATATTAGGCGTTCTTCATTATCAACAGCACAAAATTTAAAACAATACTTAATAAATTCCTAATTGTATTTTTTTTTATTTTTTAGTTCAGTATTTGTTCGTTTGTTAGCTGAAGATGTACCCGTTGTACGTATTACCCATTTATCCATTATGAAGATAGGGGTTAAATTATTTAAACTAAAACAAATAATATATAAAATTTTATCATTTTTTTCGAGAAATTCAATAAAATCAACAGAGATCTTTCTCTAATGATAGTACATATCTGATAACCAAGAGTAGCAAAGCCCGATAAAAATATAAAAAATATCATAATTACACAATGTCACATGATAAAACTCGAGGATAAACTAAAACAATTGCATGCCAACTGCTACTTGCTACAACTTCATGCGAACACTTCACGTCTTCACTCTTGACTATTAAATACACCGCGTACTTCACCATCTGATCAAGGAAGCGAATTTTTGCCCTTTCCCTTCGGTTAACATCTAGTCAAATAGGCACTTTTCAATAAAACTGGCGAATTACAGCGATGAGGGCGCTATTTACAGGGGTGAAAAACTTGCGTCTTCACACTTTACATATATTACGCATTACAGTCAAAGAAAGAGCGGACAGCATGAAATTGTAATTAAAACGACAGTGAGGAACGGTGCTTCACTCTTTATATGTACACTATGCAGCATGCAGGCATAATGCATTTCATAAAAATTTGGCGACCCCTAATTTGAACACCACTGTCCTACACTATCCGGGTCTAAATTTAGAGGCCATAATATAATCGCCAAATTTAGAGGCCATAATATATTCAAGTGATTGACTTTTCTAGAATACATGAACTCATGGACTAAATCTAGCTGTTGCTAGATCACGAAGAATTAGTAACAACAACAGAAAAATCTTGATTAAGGAAAAAGTAGAAATCTGTTCTAAGGTATTCATAATTTTAATTATACCACATACATTTTAGCTCTGAATATATGTTATTAAAAATATGCTTACAAGGTAAAATTGTCATTATTTTTTCTAAACCACTATATTTGAAACTCAATTCCCATTTTTTAATAGAATAATTTTATGTTAGATTCAAACATTAAGCTTTACCCAATTCAAAATTACCTAATTATCTTTAAATATAGTGGTAAATATTATAGCTGAATTAACATTCTGTACTTATAACATATTGTACTTATAATCACACAATACTCAGTACTTATAATCAAATTAATAGAATTATATTAATTTTCATTTGCTTGAACACAATCATATTCCATAAAATGGTTTTAAACATTTAGCAATCGATTTTTGAACTCGGAAAATTTTCATTACTGTTTTGAATAAAATGGTATTCAGTCAAGCAACGTTGATAATTTTATATTCACTTAAATGATGCATATAATTATGAATTTAGAAACAAATTGGCGTACGTACACTTTTTCTAAATGTCTTACAATTCTTGCTTCATGTTTTTTGCATTAAATTATCCCATGAAATATATCGCAATATCACTCATTGTTTCCTAAATCGATTATTTCTTATAATTTTCTTAGATGAGTATTATTTCATTTTTATTTAATGCTCATAAACATAGTTCATTGTTAAAAAAATATGAATCGAAGAATTCGTGTCATAACTATTTAACTTGAGCAATAAAACAACCTCATTGAACAGTACTTAGAAAAAATATTTTCAAAAATTTCAAAGATAGTAAATACATAATTATAATAAAATATAATTTTTCAATTTATATTTTGTCAGAAATAACTTGTTGAAGACTGAAATAATGAAATATTATTACAAAATAAAGTTGAAAATTATGTATGCATACATCAAAAAAGAATGTTACTGAAAGATGAAATTCTCTCTGTGTGTGTGCAATTAATGCTCTGTAGGGTATTAATGTTGGATTTTATAAGCTTGAAAAGATCCAGTTTGAACTGAAGATATGATAGTTAAAAATGTCTGTATTAATGTTTTAAATGCTGATATACACATCTAATCAAATTCTTATATTCTCAGTATAAAGCAAAATCAAGTCCACGTACTAAAGTTTAAAATCAAATGAAGTGCTCATAAATATATACATACATACATACATATTATTTAATCATGATTCTTAGGATTCATTTAAATATATCTTAAAAGGTAACAAATCTGAATCTTATGAGTAATCCAAACAAGGATACTTTTAGAAAGGCATTTATAAATTAATTTTTTTAAGAAAAGAAATAAGAATATTATACGAGTAAGGAACAAGTTATACAATATTTTTTTTCAATAATCAAAAGCCGAAATACATGTAACATTAATGTGTTGTGTAAATTACATTAATCATACGCTTAATTATTTGAAATTGATCTAAGAAAATAGCAATGATAATGAAAACTTCATAATCAATCATATACATGTTTTTTTCAAATATCTTTTCTTTGTAAAAATATTACATACTTTAGGTGTTATAAGCAATTTTTTTAAAAGAACCCACATTTTTATATTACGTTATTTAGCAAAGAAATATTTCAAATAATAAATTGCCGAAGAAATCAATAATACAACAATATTCTATAATAGGATTCCGATAATAGGAGACCGTCAATAATACAACAATAGGATTCCGTTTTGACATAATAAGAAATTTAATTTCCATAGAAAGAAATTCCTACTATGCTTTTAATTTTTTTTAAAATGCCTAGAACCAGATGGCTTTTCTTATGACTTGTCTCTTATTTTTCTTTATACTTAAAGTAATACTGAATACGAGTTTTTCTTCTCTCTCAAATAAAATAGAGGAAAAAAAGCATAAAATTATTATCTAATTTCACTTTTATCTATACTGTTTTCAGGAAATACAGTAGACAACACACCCATTTTATTCTGGAGGCTAAAATTCAACAGCAGTCTAAAATTAACGGACATTATTCAAGTATTTTTAAATCCAGAAAAAAATTCACAATTGTGCTCTTGGCAAAAATTGGTCTATTTCTTAGTAAAAATAGGTTACTCAAAATAGTTATTTTTCATCATCAAGGCTAAACGTAAAGAGAAAGATAGCGATTCATTATAAAAAACATCCTTTCTTCTTTCACCTTGTAAAAGTATTTGGAATTGGCCAACATTAAACAAGCAAATTAAACTTGGATTAAAGAAGAAAACGTGACAGCGGAGATTGTTAGTTGTAGCAATATAAAAACTAGACTACTGGTTTGGAAGCTCCAGTAGATATACTTGAGAGACAATGCATCACTTTTTTTTTTTGAAAAGATTATGAAAAAAAATTTTCTTCTTACCATCTAAGAAAATAATGAGTGTAATTTGAACAATATGCTCCGTTAAGCATGTTTTAACAATGATACAATTCCTATGTCGTCATTATCGAAAGAAAAAAAAGATTCATTTACCTCGAATTAAAGTTTCATAACATGGTATGTAGTTTTTACAGAATGATTAATATAAATATTAGGGGCATATTTTATTAAAAGAATAGAATGAATTAAAAAATTGAGAACATGTGGAGTGGATTGTATTTAATGTGCAAGTAATTTTATGCCATTAACAATAACTAAAATATATACAAGTATTCATATATTATATATTCCAAGAATAATTTCTCTCGTTTTTTAAGTGAAGAACTCAAATAATTAGTTTGGTACAATCATAAAAATGCTAATTAGGACATTCCTGCATTTTCATTTCTGCCGCTTAAAAAAGAAAAATGTACATTTCTGGATAAATGCTTGGCTACATCATTTGAAATATGAAACTCTTCTCTGCTTATATTTTTTAATAGATTCAAGTAAAACTGATGGAATGTGATTTCTCCTCCACTAAGAAATATAAATTAATTTTGATTCCGATAAAAAGAACTAAAACACACACATGAGCATAAATTAAGGATAATTCCGGGAACTAAATGTGAAGAAACAAAACAAATGTGATCTATTTGCAAAGCCCATTTATTAAACAAATGGGAAAAAACAAAAAGAGATGGTGCATGTATGATAACAGGCATACTAACTACGGTTATAGCTCCCTGGAGTATTTAGACCACATATTTCTCTTACAATAACTGAACAATACGTTGTTGGTATGGTGGTTAATACATCGTATGGCTCCTACACAAGTAAATATAGTCTGTACAACGTCGAAATATGCTGAATATTGATTATTATAGCGGTGCATTATAGCGGTGCACTATAATGCACCGCTATAATAATCAATATAATGCACCGCTATAATAATCTATATAATATTATCACATTATAGCGGTGCACTTGAGGCAAAGAACTTTACTTAACAAACAATGTTCTCCGAAGTTCCGGTACAAATTTATGAAGTGATTGGTTGCGATTCTTCTGCAAGCATGTCCCACACATACTCTGTCGGATTCAAATCCAGTTAAAATTTTAGCTATACCACATGGGTAATATCCTGTGATTCGTAAGTGGTTGATGATGTTCGAACGGCGAGGATGGGTGTTGCCATCTATAAACACAAATTCACTGCCCGTGGTACTCCTAAGTAAACAAACATCTTGTCTAAAATAATGTCCTGATAAATTTTGTCATGGTACCAATTTGAACTTGCATATCTGTTTTGGAACCCAGTATAATGCCTCCATAAATGAGCATTCCTACGTTATCATAACGTTGGCGTTCAGTGATGTTGTCTAGGTGGTACTGGGTACCTAGCGTTCATCATATGAGAATCAGACGTGAATTGGATTGCAAGCTGAACCTCGACTCGTCGAAAAACATAAGCCAACTGAATAAATGAAGCTGTCCACATTGCATCTTTTCTTCTCCAGGCTATCTGCTGGTGGCAGTGAATCGCTATGGGTGGAACATGTCTGTCAGACCAGAGAGCATATAGACTATACTATCTCAAACTTCCATTCAGGTTTGCTTTGAAAGGTCGTACCATTGTCTGATGATTGCTGACGCAATAGGTCCGTTGCTATGCTGCCTGTTTTGACAGTTACTATCAAATACTGGTCATCTTTCAGTGTTGTTACTCAGACGAACCGTATTCTAAATACTGACATTTCCACCATTTTAGAATCGTGGCCACAGCTTAGAGATGACAATTTAGGATATTCCGAGTTTCTCGGCTATTGCCATTTGCGCACGTCTGCATTACAGACGCTCAATAATTCTACAACGTAAAACATCATCCACATGCGTCATTTGTATCATACCTATGCTTTTGTCGCACTGAGCAGCCTACGGACCGGTTGTGATCACGTTTCCTTCTCTACCACAAGCCCTTATGTATCCATCTCTTGCACTCTCGTTTTCAGGTGGCTTCTTATCTAAGAAGAGCTTCCAGGCATTTTACACTTCATTCGACTTTCTTTTTTTTTTTAATCGATGCATCAGACATAATTTTGTAATGCAAAGAATCATAAAACGCTTTTAATTAAATTATTTTTTAATGTGTACCCTTTGTGCCTTAAACTGAAAAGTTCATTTGCTTTTTTAGAAAGAAAATTAATCAGAAGGGATTTTTTTTATACTCTTTGAATTTATTTTGGTATGCCGTAAAAAAACATGTAAGTTCTGTCTCTGTTTCCATTTTGTTAATTTAATGTTTGATTTTTCAATTCGTAACCAGATTAGAATTGAAACATTTTTTGTGACGTGTGTACTTTTACGTGTTAAATTATAAAACTTATGTTTTCACATCTAACCACAACTTCAATAAGAAGTGAATTTTTTACATTTTTATTAATTTCAAAATGTCGTATTGAAATGTATATCACAAGACATTGCTAGGGTGAGGATGTCTTGTGAGAAAAAGCGACGACAAGCTGAAATCATAGATTCTTAAGATTAAACAATGGCTGATTCACCACAAAATTGCGCAGTTTCTCATGTAGCAATTGTCAATATGAGCACTCGTTAACTTTCGATGATAAAATATTTGTCTGGTTGGGTGATCATTGTAAATTGCATATTAATAACCAACAGCATTTGATAACAAACTTCGGTAAAGTGCTTAGGATTTGCAAATGCCTTAATGGATACTTTGGATACAGTACATACCATTTGGTGAAAAACAAGCACCACTCTTCTACATTATACGAGTATCTGACAAGAATGTTGGCTGAATTTCTGTCTGATTCATGCCGAAGTTGCATCATGTTTATCATAACTAATTGACATCCAATATAGCAGGTTAAGTGTTAATCGGTATAAATGACAGTTATATTCATTTACAATTTTTCAAAACTGACTATTATTGGGTCCATGGTGTTTGCTGATCTCTCTTATGCTGCACTTCGAATATATGCAAGAATAAATACTAATACCTCAAATTCGGTTGAACTTACTGCCTTACATTAGCTGGTCTGTAAGATTGATCTCGGCTAGTCAAGAAGCCTGTCTCCATAAAATGTTTTGCAATAATACGGATTTTTTATGAGAAAGATGAGGGTCTGAAGAAAAACGTTGCTGACACAATCTTAGATTAAGTTAACATTCACCATGCAGTAAAAAAAATTACAATAATCAGGTTTGGAAAATCTATCTATGAGCATCAACATATTAAAACCCATAAAGATGTCTCTTTTACACTTATCTCACGTGAACAGGCATGAAATTCCTAACGTATTTCTATACTTCAAGAAATTTGTATACCAAGCGCAAGTTGAGTTGATTTGATGAGACACTATTTTACACGATTTATGTAATCTGTTTATAAAAAAAACTCAGCATTAGAATGCAGCACTCAAGGTTTGAACCACAATCATTTCACTGGACAAGCGATACCATCGAGTCATATTGGATTGTCGTATTTTGCTTGAAAGAATATTGTTCTCTTTTTAAAGGAAATTTTAAAAAACGCGCCTTTTAAATTTTTTGTTCTTCGCATTAATATCCACAAGGATTCTTTTTGTTATGAATTGACGATACTCCCCAAATTTGCAAATATTTTTCCTATGCCCATTTCGCTTTCGAGATAGTTATGTTAACCATTCAGTTTTCCACCAAGTGACTCCCAAGGTGATTTTATACAGTGGTGCGGTGCATTGCTACTTGACATAGTTACTGGTTTCATGAATATAATAGCAGCCATTGCAAAGTTAAGATGCTGAGAAGAGACTTTGGAGGTCTATTGTATATATCCTCATACTTACTCACACCTATAAATATGCATATATATATATATATATATATATATATATATATATATATATATATATATATATATATATATATATATATATATATATATATATATATATATATATGTATGTATATATATATATATATATATGTGTATATATATATATATGTATATATATATAGGAAGTGAGACTAACGCATGGTTTTAATAAAATATTTACATCAAGAAAAATTCTCTAGATCAAGATCATGAATTACGAGATCTCAATGTTAAAAAAAGGAATACAAAAATAGCTAAAATATTATACATGTTATTATACTGCATGATTTACTCCTTTATAAACATATGTTTTATATTATATTACACATGGGAATAATTATTTACTTGCTTTTTCTGGTACGGATGTTTTTAAATTAATACTTTTGAAAATAAGAAAAACATTTTTAATAAATTTATAATTTATTAATTAATGATTTTTTATTTTTGAACTTCAAAATTTAAAAATTAAATTAAATAAGCTTGTTTTGTTAGTCATATGGATTTTGTATTTAAGAAAAACTTTCCCACTGCTAAACTGAAATGGCAAATTACATGTCATTGTTAGCCATATATCATGTCTAGTATAACTACAAGGTAGTATGCCGAAGTTGTAAGCCACTTTGCCTCTTAAAGCGTTACCCGCGGTACACCACTAGGAGGTGGATTTATGTTGTACCCCGTAAATAATGAAAATTAATAATTCTTGGCCACGAGAAAGGATAAAAAACAAGAACTGGAGAGAGTCAGATATAGAGGAAATACTAGACATGCCTCGCCGAGATTTTATAGCCCACTTTCGTCTTATTACAGGTCACAACTGCCTAAGTAAACACTTATATCACCTACGGTTCTATGGCCATCCTGATTGTCGATTATATGGTTCTAAAGAGTTCATGAATCGTAACCATCTTCATCGCTGCAACTCACTCCATGGACTTGATTCCGAAACTGCTAAATATTGGCTTGCTTCTGCGGAAATGACTTCGGTCTTTCTTTTATACATTTTGTGTCTCTTTTTAATGCTATCTCTTTCCTTCTGCTTGGTTATATTTATTTGTTTTTCTCGCCATTGGAAATTAAAAAAATGTAAGCCACAGAAAACATATAAGCTCTTATTATCTAGTCTGGACAACTAATGCTCAATGATTGATTATATTCATTGGTTAAGAAAATAAATTCATTAGATAAATACGATATATTTTTGCAAGCAAACCCACTGTGACCAGTTGTACGTAATATTCGAAAGACTGTGAAACTAGAATCGAAGCATTTAGAGTTTTGGATGATTGGACAAACATTTAAGAATGTTTCGCACTGATTGTGATAAAAATCAAAGCAAAACAATAAATGATTTTTTTAAGAAAACTTATTGAATGATACTTACAGAAAACGCGTGATCTTAGAGAGGAAGTTTCACCAAAAAAGCAATAATAAATCAAATAAATATAAATAGAATTAAAATAAATAAAAAAACAAAAATGTATATTATTGTTTTAATAAATAAACCTCAAAGAATCGTTTCATGTGTAAATAGATTTAGGTTCATCCAACAATAAAATATTTTTTAGTCATACTCAGAATGAATAGCATATTTCATTATTAAAAAAATAGGTAATATATTTGTATTTAAATATTTATTTATGCGTATTAGATTCTAGCAATAGACTATATTAGTTATACATTTTAAGACGTACTAAGAAATATTACACTTTTTTTTTACATTTCAATTTAGACAGCATGTGATTGCCATTTAGTAAAGTTATACTCAAATCAATGAAAATTAACAGTTATTGGCAAGAATCGAGCTCCTTTGTAAGCAGCTTTTTGATATTTTCCCCTTATTAATGAACTATGATTTCTTCTTTGATTATCACCCTTATTTATTGTATTGTGACCTTCATAAATAAATAAAGGAAATCATCAACAAATATAATGAAAGGAAATATTTGGTAATTTTATACCTAGAAACCTAATTATGTATTAATTTCTGTTGCGAAATATTTGGGTGGATTAGCATAAGGAAGCATTTGGGAGTTATTCTTAGAAATTATAGTAAGAGAAATACTGGTTGATATCTAGGTCGTTCTTTGGAAAGAAAAATAAACAATAACTAAAGCATAGCTTTTATTATTATTTCACGTTTATGTTACCAAGTAAAATAGTATAAATACGACGACAGAATAGAATTCAATAACTTTAACTCGCGCCCATAATTAACAGCATTGAATATACCATTCAATGCAGTCTATATGAGAAAATCATTTGAGTTTACGTTAAATTAAAACAATTTTCTGAATGTCTGAAAATAACAGCCACTTTAATACAAAGCATCAAATGAAGAATAGAATCAGAATTAAAAAAAAAAATCAAAGATACAGTATTAACATATGAAATAGAAATATTCGAAAAGCCGAATACATGAAATATATGAACAAAATAGGAAAAAATGTCGGTAAAATGGTATAAAGGTTGAAATGAATGCAGTAATTATCGCGGTTGAAGCGAACATACTAATATAATACTTCTTTTTCGAGATGTTTTTAAGAATTTTAAATTTTGAAAATACATTTTGATATAAATTCGTTGCACTTATCGAAATCATCAAGGGTTAATATTTTCAGTGAAAATCATAAACCATGAATGAAATATTTCAGTAAATAATATATTATAGAAGTGTTATACTCAACTCCTGTATTCATAATCCCGCACAAGTGTCTTATAGGATGAAGAATTCTTAGATTGGCGATTTTTTGGCATATTTTTTGTATTAGACAACCACGTTTTCATTATGTCATACATGGAATAATGCAGAAAATTCTATTTTCTGCATATGAGAATTATGCCGAAAATTCTATTTTGGTAACCCTAATTTTTACGTCATCGCGCACCTCACGATACGTCATCTGGGCAAAATTTCTATAATGCCAAAAGCATTCAGAATTTGGAATCATGGATTATACGGCACATGTGCCCATAATTCCATATGGGATTTTTAAAAATTCAGTTTTTTTTTCCTTGTACGGCTGAAATAGACAATAAAATATTATGCTTATAAAAATATATTTGCAATATTGACCATACAACAAACAACGCTTAAAAACAATAATCCCTGAAATGTGTGAAATATGCGTCATAAGAACATCTCATTAGGTATCAAATGATTTTAATGTTGTTTCAGCTAGGCTGAGAATATGGGGTGTGCTGCTCCACTTTTCCAACTGAACCGTGATTTGGTGGGGAGTGTCCGACATCCTCAGTACACGCATGCCATAATACCCATTTAAAAGGTAGGTAACCATCCACACAATAAAAAGAGTAGACAAGAGAGAGGTAGAAAGTACATCCACGTCCGATCTGGGATTCGATCCCAGGACCTCACTATCCACCGTCAGGCACGCAGCCCACCAGACTGGGTGGGCAGCAATTGAATTGGATATTAATCCCATATCATGGGTGGATTTAGCGCAGCTTACAAATTGCCTATGAAACGATGAAATATAATCATTTCGAAGAACTATTCTGAAACAAACTTACTGTAAGCATGATATTGACTGAAAACACAATCATGAAACTTATGGTAATGAATACAGTCTGGCACCACAATCATCAATTAAAATCCAGTCATAATTAAGCCAGCATTAATTATAATATTGAAAAAAGTCAATTTTGACATTCGATGTTATATATCAATTACTTCTATAAAATTTTAATCTGAATCACAAGAGTTTGTGTTTGCAAAGATAGAATAAATAGTTAAAGTGTATATTTGATTAGCAAGATATTGGATTTTGTGACAAATTACGCTTCTGTTTCCAACAACACGATGGTCAGTTTTGAATTTGAAGATAACATGAAAACAATTTAAAATTTTATGCATTACGGGCTGATCATATATCTAGTTTAATAAGATTATTTTAAATTTTAATACCGTACTCCTTATTATCTTAACTTGAATACTAATCAGCAGCTTTGAGATTTTGCCACACTTTCTTTTTTTCTTATTTTTAGATCTTGACTGTAGCCACGTTTCAATAAAATAAGAGTCATGTGCCGCAAAAAAATTTAAAGTTTTTCCTTAATCCACAGAAGTGCATTGTTACTGTGGTGAAATTATTTCTCAGACATATCTCTTAAGTAACACTGGGGTCAAGGCTTAGTGAAATGCCTTATCCGAATACAGAATTCTCAAGTACAACAGATAATTTTTAGCTACATGTGTCGCCAGTAATAGGCAGACAAGCCTTCAAAAACACACAAAGCTTTTGCTTTATATTTAACTGCAACAGTTACTAACGATTACAGAATAGATTCTCATTATTGTTCCTATGATAATATTATGTGTAATCTTTGAAATAAATTTGGGTTTTATAGGGCTTGCCTTTTGGAAGAAATTATTGATGACAATCTGTGCATTTTAAAGTAATGAATACTTGAATATAAATGCGTGATTTTTATACTTGCTACATATGTACATTAATTCAATTTTGACTGAGTAAGAAAAATTATTTTAAACAAGTTAATACTTAAATTTTTCTGTAATAAAAATTTTATAAAGTATAAAATTGTAAAAAATTTAAAAATCTAAAGTTATAATGATATCATAAGAAAATTATTCTGAATACGGATAAAAATTATCATTAAGATTTTTTATTTTGCTGTGCAACCATTCCTCACAACATATTACAAAGTCAGTCGAATGTAAGAATCAGACATTTTTTGTTCGGAATAACTAAACTTTGATTTTGATTTTTGAGGAACGTTGATTTTAGAGGAAATAACTGTAAACAAACAATTTATAGAACACATAATCTAATAAATAACGTAATACCCAGAATCGTTGAATATGCAGATAATTCATTTATTTCAAGTCAATATATCGATCATTTTTTATTTTTCCCCTTAAAGGAAGGAAGGGAGTTATTTTTAATATTTCTTTCTCATTATAAATTATGTATTATATTTTTTACCTCGGTTCAGTTTGCCATTTCTCAAACAACTTAAATATATCTAATAAAAATACAATTTTTTAATTATGTTTAGAATTTTGTATTTTTTAATGTATATAAAAACAATTTATAATAAAAATTTAATAAACTTATCGTAGACAATCATTAAGAATAAACTTGAAGAAAGATGTTAATGTTAAAAAATGTTATGTGATAAACTTTAACTGTTAAACGTCAACAACATGTGTTAAAATATTATTTTGTCCACGTCTAATATTCAAACAAAAACTGATAATGATCATAATTTTACTACAATAGTCTGGTCACAGTATAAACTATGAAATGCCTTCTTTAATCTGATGTTCTGTTCATATTTACTCCATGTATGTAGTGTTCGGGTCAGTATGACCCGATTCAGAAAATTAATTTTTCTTGCAGTAAATGATAGGCGTCATTTAAGAAATTATTTAAATATATAATGTAACTTTTAAAATAGATTCAATAATATAAAGCCTCTATAAAAAATAACAAATGTGTTTGAAATTGAAATTTACTTTTATTTACAGTATAAATGATAATATCTTTTAAATGAGGTTTGCAAATAAGATTCTTACAGTCGTACCATAACATTAGTTTTGCTGTCATTACTTGATGGACAAAGTTTGTATCTTACATTTTTGAAACACAATGAAATAGACTCAGCAGATCTTGAGGGTGGTTGTTTCCTTTTTCTTTGTATTTATTTCACTATTTTTATTGAGTACAAGCTTTTTGGTTGGCATAGACTTCATTCATCTGTGGAAAAATGAGTGATTTTCCCAGTTCTCTGGAAAATATTCTTCATTTAGTCAACTGACTTTCGTTGCATTCCCTATATATTGAAGTCCATTGAGCGTATACATTGCGCGCAGAAACATCAAGCATTGTTATAGAACACTACCATGGGCAAGCAACTTTGTTTTTACAAATGTATGCGTTTAAAATCTTATCAAGAATACCCACAGACTCTGAATTGTATAATTTAAAATTTAATAATTATAATCTAAGATCATTAATGATTTTTGTTAAGTCTGATGCAAACATTTTGTCATGATACTATGTGCTCATAAATCTTTTTCTTTTTTGGGTTGCAGTTTACAACTAACAGTTGTGTCTTTCGTAAAATAAAATAAAATAATGGGCTGCGAACTTCTTTGCTTAGGATTTCTTCAAGAACTTTTAGATTATTTTTTCTAATGGTGCCAAACATAGCAGTTTTCCGTTTTTGCAGTTATACTAAGTTGTAAGATATGAAGAAATTAACACATGTAATACTGTTCCCTGAATACTCATAAGTAAGATTACACACTACTTGCATTCATGCGTTATAGAATATTGATTATTCTTTGGTATGGACCCTTATTCTTTTCTAGAATAAATTTGTGTTTTTGTTTAGTATATTGAAGTTTAACTCACTCATAAAATATATATTTTGATCCCATATTTCAATGACTTGCTTGATATATATTATTTGAAGGAACATCATCCATGAAATCTTATTAACTTTTTATGTACAATATATTCATTAGGATTATATAATTTTGTTAGAATTTCTTTCCTTATTTTCTAGATATCTCACATTGCATCTAATTTATCCAGATTTATTTTTTTCTTGACGAATAGATTTATAATTAATATGGATAAACTTGACATTTTAATATAATTAATTAACTTGACAGGGATTTCATATATAATTATATTTCATGCTACAATATTGCAAGGGATATTGTCGCATGGAATATAATTTTGCCAGTTTTTTTATCTTTTAAGCTTTTTGAGGATTCTTCATATGATTTATTAGCACCAAATAACAATAGTAATTCAATATATACTTAAAAAATTTTATTTTATATATTTTCCCACATTTTTCCATAAACATTTTCCTTAAATGTTAGTAATTTTTATGATTTTGTTTGCAATTCTAAATTTAAATATTTCTTCAAATTCCTTTTTTATATCTATTATTCTCATCATTGCATATCTTGTGATCTTTAAATTAGGTTTTATTTATTTTAGATCTTGGTCTTATTTATTTTTGACACACACACACACACACACACACACACGTGTGTGTGTGTGTGTGTGCATGTATATAAAGGGACACAAATTTAGAAATAATCATATAATCATTATAACTAAAGGATCTCATTAAATATTAAGCCAGAAAAAGAAATTAAGAAATCCTAAATTCCAATTTTTTACATTTTTTACATAATATGAAAAAGATGGCTTTCAAAAGGAACTGTTCCTTTAGATTGATATTGAAATTGATGATACAGATTGAAATTTTTGATGCAGTCATTATTTGAAATTATATTCTAATTTCCTATGCTATTACAACTCAGATATACTTATTAATTATTCTCTTCATTTATACTGATAAAAAAAAAAAAAAAAAAAAAAAAAAAACAGGTTTTGCACATTGCACCACTTTTTCAGGGAAAATATGCATATTATGTTTGTATATATAGAGAAACATAAAAAAGTTCTAAAATCTTATAATACTTTAACGTATAGAACCCTATTGTATTCAACAATAAACTCATAGAATGCTAAGGAAGCTGATATAGAATGTCTGCTATGATAAAAAAAAACTTTCTTTATTGAGAAACAAAGAAAAAGATCTTAATTAAAGCAATCCTGGCATTTGTTTTTCTTCTTAAATATGAAAAGTCAGTTTATATTTTAACTAAAACTGTCGAGTCAGTTTATATTTTAACTTCTGGAGCACCTCACACTCTTATTAGAAATCAAAGGAAAATTTCTTCCAAAAATAGAAACAAATAATGAGAACTGTATTTTCATGTAAGAGAAGAAGGGAATAGAAAGAGGGGGGAAAAACCATTGATAAAAAAGCTGTGATAGTTTTTTACGCCATGAACGAAAGTCAAAATTTAAATGACAGAATGGCAAAAATTGAAAATTTTATTCCTCATCATGAGCAGTTGGAAAAGGGTTACGAAACTGACCATCAAAGAAAATATGATACTCAGCTTATTCGCATACATTTCACATACCGTATGGAATCAAAAAAGGCGAGTAGTTTGAATTATTTTGGCATGAGAATAAGAGCTACATTTTATTAATTTATTTTTAATTCGTTTCTTTGATTATTAAATTGCCTCAAAAATTTCTTTTACAATTTGGTAATAATTTTATGAGGAACTAGTAAAGTAATTTTTTTTTAAGTTGCATAACTTTAAAAAGAGGACTTATTTTGAAACTGATTTTTATTAGTATTTATAAAAAATATCATTTCAATTCTTATTCCCTCAAAAATATAATCTTAATTTACTTTTCTTCCCTCGTTATGTTTTTTTAATCCATTTCCTGCTGAGGAAAACTGAGATTTAACTCATCAGTGCCATCAGTTTTCCCACACGCGGAGTTCCCAGAATTTCCTCCCTCTCTAAAGCACCCCTTACGCGGAGTTCCAAGAAATTTTTCCTTCTTCATATCACCCCTTCTTCCAAATTCCCAAGTCCAACGTAAACAATATCAAGGACATTCCATTGCATTCTAAAGCCATGCGTCTATTTTACTGATCGCAGAGGATTCAGAAAAAGAAAAATGCACTTCAGAAACGTGTATATATACGTCCGAAGGAAACAATAGATTTATATATTGATTTTTTTTTTTTAAGAAGGGAAGATTTATTATTGAATGGAACAACGAATCACATTTGATTTTAAATTTGCTCTTAAATAAAAGAAAGACTTATTTTGGATTAGAATATTTTTTTAATAATGTTTGCTCTTTAAATATACTATTTTATTCTATTTCTTCATTTCATTGAGTTTAGTATTTATTCATTTGAAATAAATTAAAGCATATGTGAACCCAGTAAAATTGAATATGAAAAAAATTAAAACTGTTTTTTTAAATTTTTATAAACATTAGTTTTGTATCTTACTAAACCCAAACATTTTAAAAAAATCTATATTAAGCTATTGCTCTATTAACAAGAATTCCAAAAGAACAATCTAAAAATATAAAAAACAGAGTTTAATTGAAAGTTCTCCATTTTTTTTCTTTTCATACTTGAAAATTTTAACAAGAAAGATTTTGTTGATGCCCTTGAAAAACAGGAATTTTTTCTGTTTTTAAAAAAGAATGTAATTATTTTAATATTATTTATTTGTTCATGAATTTAAGAGACAGTAAGAATTGTTATCTTGATGCAACTTTCCGCATGGATATATAAATATATATGGTTAAAATAGAATAAAAATATAGTTTCTCTGATTCAAACCACCAAATTTCTTTTTTTCTATAGTATAAGTGAAATTTTACAAAAATTACAAAATGCTAGATTAAATGATATCATTTAAAAATTATAGAAACAAATAGAAAAAAATATTACAACTTTTATTTGAAAAGTAATGCAGAACAATATCAAGAATAAGGCTTTTGGCTTTCTTATTTGTTAATATATAGATTTAACTTGAAACAAAATAATAAAATTCTGTAGCACTTCTTGATACTCAATGTAAAAGTAATTTAAAATTAGATTAGTTATCTTTTACTGTCTACTTCGTGCGCATTAAGATTGATTGGTACAGGAATTAAAATTTAAAGTGGATTCTGTAAACCATTAAAATATCCATTCTGATGTTGAAATTTAGTTTACGAACTGTTAACTGAAGACTAAAATGTTAAAAGCTCAGCTGTCATACACAATCAAAAGTTATTTAAGGAATTCCTCTATTAAATAGTTATTTATCATACAAGAGCAGATGGCTTTGAATAAGCATTTAATTGAAATTTTACTACCGTATTTATAGTCTCATTGAAATTTTGTCGGCTTTTAAATGGCTTAATAACTTTTAATAGCTGAAGCATAAATTTATGATTTCTGCAAATTTATATATTAAAAGAATACAATGGTATTTCCAAATTTTCAAAATAACTTTCCTTATAATTAGATCGATAAATTGATTTCAAAGATTTTAATGGTTTAGTTTAGCATCTTAGCAGTCTATTAGTTTAAGTAGTCTATTAATAAAATTTGTAACAAAAATTAATTTACTAAAAATATTGACATAATTATTCGGAAAACGGTTTGCGCGCGCGCGTACTGTCTCTTAATTGTTATATTTTAGCATTATTGTTACATTTTTTCTGTTAACGGTTTGTTAATTGTTACATTTTTGAAAATAAAAGTTATCTTAGGTTCTGAAATTTTTTAATTATTTAAGGCTGTTGAACAGTCCTAAATAAATTTTGAAAACGTTAGTTGGTTGCACCCAGCGGTGGAAATTTTTATCAAGACAATTTATTTCCCAAAATGATTGGTAAAAACTATCATTTTGTAACTAAATGAAATTTTTCTCATTTTTTCAAATATTTTTATGTGTTTTAATCATTTAATCATAGATAGTTTCAAGTGTTATTATTTTAAAATTGTAATATTAATGTTGGTTATATATATATATATATATATATATATATATATATATATATATATGTATATATATATGTATATATTCTTTTTTTGTGTCCTGTTGTTAGAACTTTTTATTGTATATATAAACCCTTTCAACAAATGCAGGAGTTTATACCACCCTTTTATGTGGGATTTCAAAATGTAACTGGCACTATGAACATAACCAAATATGGTTAAGGAATTTCGAACTGACCGATGATGTCGTTTCGAGCCACTATTGTTAAAGGAATGAGGATTCAGTATGCTACACCCTACTGAGGGGATTACATTTTCTCGGGTCTTTTATGGTGAAGCTCCCCCACCGACACCGACCAGACGTACAATAGATGCAATAGATGTCATGATTGGTCTTTTATATATATATATATATATACATATATATATATATATTTTATATATATATATATTATATATATATATATATATATATATATATATATATATATATATATATATATATATATATATATATATATATATATATATATATATATATATTAAGATTTTGCCAAATAGTGCATAACATAGAATTAACTAAATAAATAACATTAAAAAAGAAAAATGTGATTTTTTTCTGATAGATCATGAAATAAAAATTCAGGCATTTTGGAATTAATAACATTGAGACACATGAGTTAAAAAGTTATTATTTTTAACACTGATACATATAAATTCATTGATTAAATTTCGAAGAATAAATTCGACTTTGTCTCTTAGAATTAAACTGTAATCATTCTTCTCTCAGAGTTTAGGAAGATATTTTACGATACAGTGCTCATTTTGAGAAATATACTTCCCTCGGGTTATCTTAGATTGAGATACGAGCAAGATTGGTTCATCAGACCGATTCTTAACCAGTAACTAGTTAAGATAACCAGAAGAAATTTTGAGCGTTCACTTATACCCAAAAAGAGTAGACACAGAATTAAAATAAAATGTTGTGCGAAAAGAAGAGAGAATAACGATATGAGAGATTATTATAATGAAATAGAAATGATTAGAGTAATATATTTTCAACGTAATTATATCTTAATATCTGGGATACTAAAGTTCATAAGAGTTTGAATTCCATCAAATTCCTTTGCTGCAGCAGATATTTTCGGTAAGCTCTTGTGATTTGAAATAAGAAAATGATAATATTTACTTTATAAATTGCTAAATTTCTGGGCGCAGTTTGCACGATTAAAAGCAACTGTAGGTAACTGTTTTATATTATATGTACTTAAAATTTAAACTATTTATTGATGAGTGTTATTTATAAATAATGGTTGTTGTTATGCACATTTACAAATAATTACCATAAGAAAATATGAAACTAAATTAATAATTAATTTAACATGTTTGGGCAGTGTTCTTCACATTTAAATGTGTAATTATTTTTAATAAGATTTACAAGTCAGAAATATAATATATAAAAAAAACCTATTAAAGATATCAATATAATAACATTGAGTTATTCAATATTAGAGTATAATGTTATCATTTTGAACAGTTCTATCAAGTGACGAAATTAATGCCTTTGCTGATCACAATTTGCCAAAAAGAAGATGAGATTTTTATTCTTGACGCGGTGTTTATTGTTGTTGTTGTTAATGACACTTGGACACGCCAAGCTCTAAATGCCTTGGATATGCAAATTTAAGTCAAATGGGAGCGTCTTTCGCTTAATCAGAGCACCATGAAGGTGAAAGTACGACTTTTGCTCTTCAAATCCTCCAATAGATGGTAGCACCACAGGATCTACTCCCTCAATTTTGGCATTGATCTGAAGGGGGAGTAAATTTCTCCAGACCATTGCACCTATGGTAACTGCTCAGCGACCGACTGCTGTACTTTCGATTCCACAGAGTTAACGAGCACTTATATCGCATGTACTCGATGGGTTTTTGGCGGCATTGGGAATCGAACCACAACCTCCGGATGGAAGGCCGATACCCTAACCTCTAAGCTACCACGGCCCCGGAGTTTGCATGATAATATTAATAATTTGTGTACGTAAAAGTGCAAATATATATATAATTAACTAATTTTTAGAACTAATTTTAAAATTATTTGACAATAAAATAAATTTACAATCGAAACTTTAAAAACCATCCTTGATGTAATTATCATTGTAAATAATAGTTATCGTTAAGTGATAATTACTTTTATAGATGTTTTTAAATAAAAATATGAATGATAAAAATTTAAATAAAATTTAAAATAAAAATATGAACGCATTATAATATAAAATATTTTTGAGTTTGAAGATGGAACTATCTTTAATTTACGATTATGATTTTATTAAAAATAAATTTATAATACACGGTGATTGAAAAAGCTGTTTAGAAAAGAAAAATCGAAATATTTTTATTAGTACTAGCTCTCAAATGTAATTTTTTTTCTCAAAAGTAATTTGATTTTTTATAAAATATATTTGAAGTATAAATAACTAAAAGATAATCAAATGAACAGATAATTGCCATGATAAAAAAAGTTATATTTGAGTCAAAATGTGATAAAAACGCTTATTCATTGACTTTTCTTTGTTGAGAGAACCTTAAGAAAGCATTAACAATTGTAAAAATACATGACCAATTTCCTTTAGAGAGATTACAATAAAAATTTCAATAATGTTTTGAAGTATTATTAAATTTAAAAAACTTGCCATTCACACCTGTAATGTGTGTAAATAAAGGTAAGATTTAAATGTTTTCCTTTAGTTTTATACCTTTTTGCAGATCTTGGTTGAAATTTTAGTCCATCTGACTGTGTCAATATCTGTTTATTTAAATCATTAACTATTATTGTATTAAATTATTCGTAATTACATTAAATTATTAATAATTATTTTTTATTATTGTTTTCTAAGGAATTATTTACAATACTGTAGGTAATTAAGTAATTTATAATATAAATGATTTTGAAAAAGAAAAATACTTAATAAAATTATATATTAAAAGAAAAAATAAGTAATACTTATTTTTTCTTTTAATAAATAATACTTATGAAATGAGATTTACAAATAATAAAAGAATGTTAATACTTAATTTGAATTATTAAAACTTATTATAGACAATTAATCCGGGAGAAAAAATGAACTATTTTGTAAACTTAATAATCGGTAAGGATTAACCATAGAAGTTAAAATGTTTCTTGTTTAGTAGTGTATGAATGTATGAAAGATGTATGAAATGATGAAAGATTGTAATAATGTATAAAAAATGTAGTAATGTATGAAAGATTGTAATTCAGATTAGCAAAGATTATTAATTTTATTTGAATGGCTAAAGTATAATTTTATCCGCTTTAAAATGTAAAAAAATATTTGAATTTGTCGTAATACTATTTTATTTCTTTTATCAGTTTAGTTAGTATATTTTATAATTTAAGAAATGTATCATTTTGTAAGGAGAATGAAATATTTACTTTTCAATAACTCATGAATTTGGTTATAGATGATTTTTGAAAAAATTTTAATTCCTTATATATTTGCTTTTTAATTGGTTGATTTTACTCATTAAAAATTATTTTTAATGTAAATTTCCTTTTAAGAAAAAATTTTACTCAATTAAGTTGAACATGTTTTTAATGGGCATTACTTTAATTTAAAATGGTATAAATTTGAAACTATATGGGAATGGCCTAATACTTTTCTAACGAATACTGATGCATAAAAGATTGGTTAAATTTGATACTCCAAATTTCAGTTTATTCATTTATTAACATGAATTTTAATCAAATATTTTAAGACTCTACTATGTTATAATATCTTTTGATTTAAAATTTCATATATACATATTTTTATTTCTTTTATTCTATTACGAATTCTATCAAAATATGGTCGGAAAATTTTGCCAACTATAAATAAAACGAAACGAAATTTTATGAAGAAACAGTCCTTGATTTACTCCTAAACAGTGGAAAATGATTAAATTTTCAATTTAAAGTATCTTTTTTAATTTAACGTAAATATTATACTAATTGTTGAATTAAAAAATTAAATTGAAAAATATTTATATAAAAAACAATGCATTTTAAAGTAACTAAAGGATAAGTTGAATAAAAACTTATAGTTTAAATTGTAGGACTTATTAAGATATAAAAAATGTTTTTTAATCATAATTTAATTGCAACATCTTGAAATTTTTTCAAAAATGCACTTTTGTGTTTCTAAAATAATCACAAAAGAACAATTAGCTCTGTTTATTTTAAAATCTATATTAAATTAAATATAAGAAAGCTAACAAGTAAAAAATAAATAATAAAATTTTATTTTTAGGCTCATTTTTAACAACAATTAAATGAAAAATATTATGTAACACCTTAAAAGCACTTAACCACAACTTATAGGAAATTAATTAACTACTAAATTTCTGGTATAATACGTTTTCTGGAAGAAATGAATATTAATGTTTTCAGTTGATTAATAGGTGCAAAAATTTGAAGAAATGGAGGATAGAGTGTTTAGTTGTTTTTTTTTTTAATTTTAGATCTTAGGAACTGAGTCTATGCATCTGAAAAGGAATATAGGAATTTATAATCGATGTTTACAATGGCATTCCCTAATTGATAAGATATGGATTAAAAAGTATTTACTGAGAATCATTTTTTACCGAAACAGTTTGTATTATTTTAAGATTTGCTTTAAGAAATAATTGAAGTGAATGTAGGAAAAGATATAACCCTTGAAAAGCATGGCCAGTATATTCGAAATCTAAGTTTCCACTGTTAACATTTTATCTCTCTATTAACATCTGTTATTTATATTATTGTTCCTTTTTTTTGGTTTGTGCCAGCTAGGCTGACAAAATGGGGTGCGCTGCTTCACTTTTTCATACTGAACCATATTTGGTGTAGAGTCCGACTGCTTCAGTACACAGATGCCATAGGGACCCGTTTATAGGGTAGGCAACCATTCACGCCTCATTGATACACAGAAAGGACTAAAACAGGATAGATAGATAGTGAAAGTACATCCATGCGCGAACCGGGATTCGAACCCAGGACCTCCCTATCTGCAGTTAGGCAAGGCACTCTGACCACTAGACAGGGCGGTCGGTTCTGTTATTGTTAAATGTACAAAAAGGAGTTCTCTATTTAACCCCGCATTAGTTTTGTTTCTCTAAAAAATGATGAATCTTGTCCCTTTATTGGAAAAGACACTATAAATGAAAATCTTTTGTCAATTTTTTTATCTCTACAATGTCATAGTACGTTAACACAGTAATCATTACAAGAAATATTTTTTATAACGTCTAAACTATTTGAACTCGAAATTTTTTTTATCTTTGATTACATGCATTATCATTAAAAATATATATAACACACACACAATTTTCTATCTAGAATATTACTTAAGCGTTTCTTCCTTCTGTCCCGATAT
This sequence comes from Latrodectus elegans, assembly GCA_030067965.1. Lineage (NCBI taxonomy): Eukaryota > Metazoa > Arthropoda > Arachnida > Araneae > Theridiidae > Latrodectus > Latrodectus elegans. The sequence continues at coordinate 79,935,614 of CM057819.1, forward strand.
CAGGTTTCCATAAGATCCGATATCAGGCTGTCCATTGCCTAATATGGACAGCTTGTTTTCACCATGCTATCTCCGATATCAGGATTTCCATAATGAGGCTGCCCGTGAGATTAATATTCAGGCTATTTTGTTACGTTGATATGTCAACAAGAGAAAGTGAAGCAGCTTTTAAAACTATATAAATCAAAAAACGTCACATAGAGTCCATTTAAAAAATAGTTTTAACTGTTAAAACTTCCTACGGTGTCTACAATGTTGTGATGTTTTTCAAATATGTACTTAATTCGTTTTCCAAGTTTCTTAGTAAAGTAAAATATTTTTTCCTTGACATCAATAATTCAACTGTATATTTGTTACTGTCACTACTCAAGCTGTTTTACAATGTTTCAATCATATTCTTAAATTTTTCACTCATAAATAACTAATTAGATTCTTGATAAATGTTAAAATATTTCGCATTCATCACTCTTTAATAAATATTCATGTATTTATTGTAACCAATGAGCGTAGCAGATTTTTCATCTAACTAAATCTGAATAACAAAAAAACAAGCAATTGCGTTGTGCCTTCTAATAAAGAAGTTAGTTACTGTTATCTTATAAGAATAATTTATACAACTCATTCAACCTCAGTTTTCAAAAGTAATTTAATTCTAGATTGTCATTGACTAATCTTTCTCAAATTTCATTTGCTTGTTTCTTTCAAGTTCGAAGAATATTTTTTTCAAACTACAGAATTTAATGAGGAATTTTTTTCTTGTTTTAGTTAGTATATTTCTCTTCAAAGTCCAACTTATTCACTAAACCTGGTAACGTTAAATAAAATTGTGTGTTTATATATGTTCTGATTCTTGACCAGGAGGAATTATAGATTTTGGATTTCGATTAATTAATTTTATTTCTGTGAATCATTTTTTGATTATTACAAAAAATGAAATGCAGAGAATCTAGGAATACAAAAAAAAGTCTCATTAATTTAATTATGCAAAAATAGAGAATATACTTCAGGAATATAATTCACTGTTGTAGATTTGTATGACATCATTGTTTTAAGATTTTGTTTAAATTATTTCAATTTCAAATAAAAATGTTCAAAATAAGAATAATAAATTAAAATTTCTATTTTCTGAATATTTCACCCCTAATATTTTATACTTTGTCAAAGAATTAACAACACTATTCTTATCTTTGTTACAGCCTCCAGTTGCTGCTTTAGAATATTTTTTATAGAATTAGAGAGCATTGTGATAGTACTTTAAATTAAATAAAACCATATTTTACCATTGAAGCAGTTTTAGTTACAAAAGAGGAAAAGTTTTTCCCTTTTATAATGTTGGAAGCACAGGCAGAGAATAGAAAGAATCGATGTGTACTACGAGTTTAATCTTTATTCTTGGTTACATAAATAACTAATGTAAATACAATTGAAAAAAATAACAAATAAATTATCCCTTATTGTTTAATTTTTAAATGATATTATTTGAATTTTGAGCAAATTTTAATTTAAAATTAATTTAAATTCTTGTTCGAATCAAGATAAATTTCAAAACTGTTTGGGATTATAGAGATACCATAGAGTTATGCACTTAAAATGTAAAATTACTAAAATAGTTAGAAATTTTATGTTGAGTATTATAAGAGTTATTTACAAAAAATGTTCATTTTTTCTTTAATAATAATAATAACAATTATATATATATATATATATTATATATATATATATATATATATATATATATATATATTATATATATATATATATATATATATATATATATTTCTTTAATAATATATATATATATACATACATATATATATATATATATATATATATATATTCTTCAAGAAATTAATAATAAAAAAATACTGAAATATATTACAACATACAATGTTTTAATAAAAAATGTGTTACTTTCCTTTCAATTACTATGCTTAAGTTCCATGCATATTATTACACTACAAAAAATACAGCAAAATTCATGAGAAAATACATATTTTAAATAAATGATAAAGGTAAGTTAAATTTTAAAAATATCCCATAAATCATGTCTTTCACGAAATAACTGTTGCTGAAAATTAAAGTAGATTTTTCAATAAATATTTTGCAATTATTATATGATTTGTGGTATAATTTAATTTTTATTACAGCTGAAGTGAAATCAATATTGATATGAAATCCTTCTCGAATTTCAATAGGTTTTTCTCAAATTTGCTGAAATTTTTGGATCAATGTCGATTTGAAATCCTTCTCGAATTTCAATATGTTCTTCTTGAATTTGCTGAAATTTTTAAATCAATATCGATTTGAAATCCGTCTTGAATTTCAATATCAGATTTGAAATCCTTCTCGATCAATATCGATTTGAAATCCTACTCGAATTTCAATAGGTTCTTCTCGAATTTGCTGAAAGTTTTGGATCAATATCGATGTGATCAAGATCAATATTGAGTAATATCAATATTGATAGAATCTTAATCGATTGATTAAGATCAATATCGATTTGAAATCCTTCTCGAATTTGCTGAAAATTTTGGATCAATATCGATTTGAAATTCTTTTTGAATTTCAATAGGTTCTTCTCGAATTTTCTGAAATTTTTGGATTTTAATTTTGTTACGTAAATGATGTGGATTCAAATTTCGTTGTTAAGTTTTAACTACATGTTTTCCGCTGTAAGACATAAATATTTCCTATTCTAGTATTACATATAAATTCATTTTTCTCTTAAAAATGTCTAAAGTATTGATATTAATATACAATAGATTAGCCTATTTCGATTAAATATAAGTAATTGAATAAATTTTAATCATTTTTATTTAAAAATTCTTTTTGATGCTTTTAAAAAGAAAATTGTCCTGCTATAGGAAAATTCTTGTCAATTCAATCCATTACTAAAATTAGGGTAGAAACATGTTAAAATACATGTTAAATTTTTTTTTGAAATACATGTTATACATGTTACATTAATGTAACATGTATAACATGAATACATGTTAAATACATGTTAAATTTTATATTTTGTACAATTATGGTAAAATAAATGGATCATTTCCTACTAACGATGGTTTTTTTTCAAAAATTTTTTATACAAAATAGGAGAGTCTTTTCATTTAGATTAAGCAAATTTCATAACGTTAGCCAAATATTTGCGGAAAATAAGTATACAAAGCCAAAGCAGTAAATTGTCAGCATGCAGCTCGTCATAAAAAGTGTGTAAATATAGTTAATATGTTACATGCAATGAGTATATTGCTTCTTCGCAGAGGTCAACACTTTCTCTGTCCTTACCCTAATGTCTGCTATGAATGCAAAGACAGTACACCCCATTAACATTCTAAGCAGGACACCTTTCAAACTGGTTTATTGAATAATGAAGTCTTACACATCGGTGGGAAGAAAAAGCGTTACTCAAGTATCTGAAAATGAATGAGAGTATTCAGAAATTGCATAAGACCGTGCGTGATCTGGTTCATCAACAAAACGGCGAGTTCAAAGATATAGGAAGCATTTTTAATTAGAAATAAAACGAATCTCAAATTTTTCTAAATTCAAAGATGAGTTGAATTTTAACTTTTAATGCAGGAGGAGTCTTTACATCATTTTGAAAAGGTATAGTACTAATAAAAAATAAGTTAATTTATTCTTAAATTTTCTCCGAGAATTATTTGCATGTGAATTAAGATTGAAAAAAAAATTGATCATTGGGAAAATAAGTATAAAATACATATTTCAGAAATAAAAAAACAGTTAAAAGACTTTTTATTGAAATTGGAATTTAAATATAAATTAAGAAGAAAGCATTTAGTATAAAGTGTGTTCTACTTCACTTCGAAAGAAGACAATTCACAAGTCGATTAGTTAAAAGTACATGTTAATAAAAACGATTTATAGATATTTACCTTCTGTACAATATAATGCTTTATATCTTCATTTATATCAACAATGAGCTTTTATATCATTCAAGGAGTCCTAGTAATGTTCAGAGATTCTTTTAACGTGATAAATAAACATGCAGACTTTTTTTTACATAGACATTAATTGAAATTATTTGTCTTTACTCAGTGGTCTATGCTTTTTCCTTCAATATAATAAAGCTCAATCTTACGAAAATCGATTATAAATTTTTCAGAAAATGATAACTTTAGGTACTGAAACATACCAAATATACATACCAAAAGTCGGGTTAAGTCGTTAATTGGGGAAATATACCAGAAAACGGGTTAAGTTATTTGGTATGTTTCAGGGTGATATTGCAAATTTAATTCCCTCTAAGAAATCCTATCTCGAATATACTTTTAAAAATGCTTAGTAAAAAAACAACATAACATGGAAACCTTTGTTTGTTTTTATACTCTTTTGTTTGTTTGGTTTTTCTTAAAATAAAATGTAAATCTATTTTTTTTAACCCCATTCACATGGAACTCCGAAACTATATTTTCCCCATATTTAATAATGCTTTTCTGTTAATAAATATTTCGATAGCACAATTTTTTCTAATTTTTTGTTCAATCATCACAAATTAGTATTTAATTATGTATACAAAAAATTGGCATTTCTCAATTTAGTACTTATGCGATACCTTTCTAATTTGATTAAAAATATTAAAAATTATCAATAATATATAATGTATTTATGGTAATTTTATCCCTGGAAATAGTTCTCCAAATTTAAATAAATTTACTCAGTTTTGTGAAAAATTCATATCCATTTTTATAAAATTGGACAAATTTGTAAAACACTTAAAAAAAACTCATTCAATATTGAATTTATATATTTAACTCTGCACTAATATTTTTTTTAGAAAAGTCTGATTTTTATCAAGTTGTAATTCCCAGTTAAATAGCTCAACTATCTTAGTCTTAATCATTTTATGTAATTATTGAAATGTAGTTTTATTCATTACATTGTGACGAAGCTGATACTAAGAAATATATGTCCTAGTTTTTTCTCTTTTGTTTAGCCTTGACTACCATTAATATTCTTCGTGCAAATGTATTTCGCGTTTGCTATTTTCCTTATATTGCTTAAAAATAGATCTTGCTAACACCAATTTTAGAAATTTTATAAACATTAATGAAATTGAAAGAAGAGTTAGTTAATAACATTTTGAAATTGGCATATTTCAATACTTACAACCAAACTATTATACTCTATTCTGAAATGGTATGTTCATTGAAGGGCAGTTTTAGAATACAAGAGTTACAGTAAAATCTAATGAAGGAATCAAAATACAATTCTACGTTGAAGAAAGCGAATACTAGAAGCTCCTTACAAATGACTTTTATAGTTGGAAAATGTTTACATATCAAGCACTGAGTATCTGAAACATGTTATTTTTGTTTACTTGACAAAAACATTTCCTATATTTTGGTAATTTTATTATAAGAAATTAACTTAAAATGATATTTGATTGCATTTACGATTGCTTTATCATAAATTTTCATGATATTTTGATTTAATTGTAACTGATTTAGTTTTGTTTAAGAAGAAATGAAAATTATGTTACGATATACAAAAATTCCTAATATGGTAAAAACTCTGAATTTCTTAACTAATTGTGACAAACAGCGCTTTTATATTCTAGTAAATTTGTGATTTTTGTCACAATGTATGCCATATATATATATATATATATATATATATATATATATATATATATATATATATATATATATGTATATATATACTTTTTTCGAATGTGTCTAAATGTCCCTCTTACAATAAAATATTATTTTTAATAGGTTATACATTAGTAGTAAAACGTATTCCCTGGAGTAATAATTTAGACTTTCTACCTCTTCATTTTTTGAGCAGCAGAAGATATTTTCTGCTTTTTTTACATGAATCTTTTAGAATTCCTTCCATGGACTTCATGAACACAATTCATCGGTTATGAAAAATTTTCTAACTGGAATTCCTTTTAGATGGAATGGAAGAGTTATTGAAAAACTTGCTATTTGAGCATTATTTCGTGAATCAAAATGTTATTTTTAATGATTTGAAAATTGAATATTCTACCACAAATGTATCGAGTCCATATAATAATTATTTGACTATTATACGCGCTTTTTTTTTCAATACTATTTTGGGGTTAATTTTGACTCGCGATTTGATTGTAAGACAATTATTTTTACTAAGTAATAAAAACATAAATAAGTAAGCAAAGTGTATTTTATATTATAATGAATAATTTTGCCACATAAGAAAAATTAAGTGAAAGTCCTAAAAAAATTATATTTTCCATATACAAATCATGAATATCAATAAATATAAACATTTTCTCTGAGTTCTATAGAGAGAAATGTTAAAAAAATTAATTTTTAGTAAAAATGTGTATTTTTTAATTTTTGAATTTTTAATTACATGTAAAAGTGTAAGTTCATAATGCTGACAAGTATTCATATTTTATTTTCTTTCTTATAATTTTTAAAAACCATTAGAATATTCTTTGAAAATTTTAAATTACAAATAATCTCTTTCATTTATTAAACTTACAATGAGCAATAGAAAACAGCTGAAATTCAGTTGGTTGGCAGATAAGTAATTTGCTTTTCAGTTTTTTTAAAAAATGTTTTCGCAAATATTTCAGCTGTTTCAAAAATTAATAGGAATTTAAGAAGAAAAGTCTCGTTTTTAATAAGTACATTTATTTCACTAAAAATAAATAAAGTTATTCAGATGATGTGAGAAATCTAAATAATTTTTATCCTTAATATATTAATTAATTTCGATAAATTTTTGCCCAGTGTTATATTGAAAACGGCTACATGGAAAGAAATGAATTTTTTTTATCAGGATGTTGTTCTTTGATAAACTTAAAGCACCGACAGTATCTTATTTTGAAATTTTGATTACAGTGTTTGTGTTTAGCTTAAATCTCTCTGAATGCTTTGATCTGAGCCCACTGTAAAGTTTTCATTCCTTGTAATACATCTTTCCAGAACTCTTTTGGCTACAAGATCAAAGAATCATTGTGCTACCAACCATTCTAAATTATCTGTTATGTGTAACTGTTGAGGATATAGAGATATAGGAATGGCTTTGACTTCCATTTCTTTTCATACTTTTACAATATAATTAAAAAATAAAGCTATTTAATATTTTCTTTTTGTTTTTTTCAAAAATATTAATTCTGTATAAACGAACTTTCCAATACATCACTTCGGTTTTCTCAATTCACCTTTAGTCAGAAATGCAATGAATCGGGAAAGAAATTGTTGTGAATTCAATATTTGATAACTTTGTAACTAAAAGAAATTTTCAAGCGATCTAGATTTAATTTAGGTAATCTTAATAATATTCGATTTATTTTAGGTAATCATAATAATATTCGATTTATTTTAGGTAATCTTCCCGTTATCTCATGTTGTTGTGCAAAATAACATTTTGAACAACGATAAGTAAATAGCAAAAATCGTTAAAAATAGAATATATTATTATTTTTAAAATTCACGATTTTTCTCCAAAAGTTGACGTGTTTTTCTTTGGGGATTGCGACCCGCGAAAGCTAACAGGCTTGTCTCGATAAATAAATGTAAAATACATATATGTCAAAACAATAAAATACATGGTAAAGAGCAAAGTTAATGTCATTTTTAATAACCCACAAGAACATGACCTGTGGTAAGTGTACCCTATTATTAGTCCTCGAAGTAATTACCATCGGCATCTAGCATCTTCTATTACTGTATTTCCAGTTGCGCAATTCCCTTGCGGTAAAATTCAGGGTTTTGGACGCAAACAAATCCATGAGTATTTGGTGCAAATCTACTTCATTGGGGAAGGATTTTCACCGACGATGATTGTTCAGGAAATAGAAGAGATGGTAATTTGATTGCGTAAGTGTAAATGGCACAAAGTCTCTCCATCCAAATCGCTATATGATATTCCTGGCAACTAGCGCGACATGAGGCCTTTCGTTATCGGTCAAGAACAGTACACCCTTACAATCAACCAAAGATGACTCCTTCTGTTGCAATGCAGTTGCACACTTTAAAATTGCTGCGAGTTTAGGTTTCCACAGACCTTTTGGTTCATTGGTAACCATTAGACACCTCGGGGGAACAGGCCCGAGATGTCTGGTTGACTAGTGGTCAAGTCATAGGGAACCACTTACCGGTTTGTCCCCCAGGCACAGATTTATTACAGAGGGACAAATCTCCCGACCTAAATTTGTGAAATCAATGCCTTACCGTAACTTCATTCAAAGCACTATATCCAAACGCTTGACATATTCCGTGATTTAATGCAGCAGCTTATAAACCTCTTTAAAGCAAGCAACATGGAAATGGCGCCTTCGAAACGTCCATTTCTTTTCACTACTGAACGATTCACGATTGATGAAACAGCACGTTAGACAAGCTTTTATGACTACTGATATTTCTACTCTCGACTGACTGTTATTTCAACCATGTCATTCACTAATTTGCGCACCTCTTCTCCGTTCATTCAATGGCAACGTGAAAATTACTTTCTTCTTTATCTTATAAATTACAGTTGAGTTTTGTATACTATTCTTGACATTTTTTTATAATTTGATAATATTTTTGAAAATATTGGAAACTATCATTATTCAACAAAACTAGTGTATATTTCACAATCTAAACTTTGTCAAACTCAATGAATTACATCATTGCTTGAATGTAATATAACTATATTTTTACAATAAATATTTGAGATAATTTTTTATGATAACTATAGATCATTAAAATAACTATAAATCTTGCAAATTATTAACGCAATTATAAATGGCAAGCAAATTATTAACACAATTCAAAATATTTTTCATGTAAATTATTTTATGAAAAAAATATTAATGCTTCCTGGATCCTTAAATATATCCTATACTTTTAGTTATGTTATCAAAAATAAATCTTAGTTTCATATACAGACTTCAATGAATACTCTCTAAGACCTTAATCCTCAACCAAAAACTCTGTTTACATTATTGTATCATTATATTTAAACTTAATTTGTGTGGCTCAGCAATAAATACATGAGTTGATAATAAATATTACTTTAACTAACACCACACACACACAAATTTTTTTGTAGCTTAAAATTCATTATTGAAATTATTTTATTAAAACTTTAAAACATGTAGGCAACTTAAACAACATAAAATATGGGACAAAATTATTGTTATAGTTGTATATATATTTAACACAAGAATCAATGTTTTCAATAATATTAAGGAAAGTATATTCAAATGTATAATATGTTCTTCTGTGTATTTTATCTAAACGAATTTAAAGATATATTTAAATATAAAAAATAAGATTGTGAATTTCAATGTATTTCCTTCTCATAAAAAATCCATTTTTAGTATTAATACAAATTATAACCCATCACAGATTTTTCAAATGTTTTGTAAAAACATGACTAATTTCCTAGAATAAAATATTTTTCATATTTGTTAAAATAAGTTCTATCTTTTGAATACCTATAAGATATCTTCGATCCATAAAAGATAATTTCATAAATTAATAAACTGTCTAAAATTTTTTTGAAATGTTAATATTTTTATAAAATAAAAATAAACTTTCTTTATTTTATCATCATAAATAAGTTTAATTTAGTTTACCATCATTAATAAATAATTTATTTTAATTTTTAATTTGATAAATTATTAACAAAAAGGAAACATTTAATATTCAAAAATCTATTTAATGATATTTGTGAAGATTTTTCATGAATTAATCTTCATCATAAATATATTGATTGCAAAAATCATCATCATAAATGTATTGAAGTTGATTGCAAATATTATTTCGAAAAAAAAAAGAAGTAAATGATTTTTTTGTTGGCCGCTGCCTGGCAAAATATTTCTAAACTTTCTAGAAAATTTTGAGTTTCTCTCGACTTATTTTGTGACGTTTTCTGACGTCACTTGTTCTCCTGAGTTTTGCCGGCGTTAGTTTTCTTTGATTATTATTTTAAGACATTATGCGTATGATTCCTTTCTCAGATTTTAAGCAATTAAGTCTACGTATAGGCTGATCTCATGTGATCTTAATGAAGACTAATTAATCTTAATGAAGATATTCACCTCCAGCAGATTTTATTTTGTTCCGCCATATGAATGCAACTTGATAAACGCAGTTGCTGATGATAAATACTCATTCTGACGTCTGATAAACATACACACTGATGCTTTTCCAAAAATCTTTTACAGAAACTACATTTGCACTGTGCTATTCAAAAAAAAAAAATATTTAAGATTTTCAAAAGCTTTTGTTATCAAAAGTATATTGTAGCTAACAAATTATTTTATAGATAAATAAAAAGAAAAAGCTTGTTTAAGTTTTCTGTCATAAAACCATCTTGAATGTATTGTATTATTTAAATGTAAAATTTCTGAAAATAATTATGTTGTTGTTGTTACTTATGACATTTAGACAAGCCTTTGCCTTGGCTATGGGAATTTAAGTCAGTAAGGAGCGTCCTTCGTTTAACTAGACCACCACGAATGTGAAAGTACGACTTTGATCTTCAAAGTCCACCGAAAGATGGTACCACTAGAGGATCCACTTCCTCTAATTTTGACATTGATCTGAAGAGGGAGGGAATTTTCTTCAGACCATTACACCCACGTATAGGCTTAATAACTGCTTAATAACCGATCACAGGACTTTCGATTCCACAAATTTGACGTATATCGCATGTACTCAGTGAGTCTTTGACGGCATTAGGAATCGAACCCCATTCTTCCAGACGGAAGACTATTACGGTCCCGGATATAATTATTCTTCATTTATATGTTTTTAAAATGAATAATAGGCATATTCAATAGTTAGAGGTTTTAGTGCATCGGAATATCATTGATATATGTATTGTTTTATTTTAATTGATATTTTTTCAGTAAAGTTTAATATTACCGAATTAATTTGCATTTGTTTTTATTTTTATAAACTTAGGCATATCTACTACTATAAATAGAAAAACTTCAACAAGGAATTTTCTGAGATTTTGGTTCTCTTTCTCGTTTATTATGAATTCAATAGTTTTGATCTTCGCCTGCTTTATGTAAAAATTATAATAAATCGCATGATTATTTTCACATAAAAAAGGATGTTTATCCAAAGCACAAAGTTGACACACATCTAAAGAAAATTCATGCATATCAATTAGAAAAGGTTTTTTTAATAATAATATATACATTTTTCAAATTATTACAGGAGTGATTTTTAATTAAGTCTAGAATTGAAAATAATATTTTAATAAATTATTTTTTCTATAATATTTAGCCTAAATGTAAAATGAAGTGATAAATTTTTAAGAAAAACAAGTATGCACTAAATTAATAATTCCGAAAATATTAATGATAAAATCTGGTAGACTAGAGATTCAAAGATTAAATTCTGTGATTATATTTCTTAAACATTATTTTATTCGCTGTTTAAATACAATACCATTTTCAAATACATTATATATTTTTAATAGAATTTATTTCAATTGTAGATCGTTTTACTCACAAGATAATTAAATTTTAGTGGGCCTGAGAAATATTTAATTAAGTGTAAATTTGCTTTGTTAAAAGGCTTAAAGATGACAAATGAAGCTATAAACATTAAATCCAACCGCTGAAAGTAACATTTTCATAATAATGAGGCACTTAAAAAGTTTACATTATAAATAACGAAGAAAAATTATCTCTTTCGTCATTTTTACATGAATAAAAACAAAACTAATGGGTAATTTTACGAGTATTAGTTTAGTGCTCTAAACTCTTCATTAAAAGCCAAAACTCATTTAAAGTATTTTAAAACAACTCAGTTAATTTAAATAAAACTTATTAACAAAAAATTTAACTTAAAATATTTTCACAATTTTGATGATATATTTTTAATTATCTATTACAATGTATTTCTTTGTAATTCATTGACAATCTATTCGGACGAGTATATTTCTCAACATTTAAGTAATATTTTAATTCTAATTTTTACTAAGCATCCTCTACAATGCAAATTTTATATCAATAAGTTTAAATTTAAAGATTGGAAGTTATATTCCTATTTTTAAAATTAAACTTGTGTGTGGATTCTTTAAAATTAAACTATGATAAAAAAAATCATTGAAATCGAAACAACAAACTACATTAGACTATCATTAAAACACGGAAAGTTAAATTGGAATTCAGTGTTCCTTCACTATTGATTGATTAAATTGGTTTCAAAAGGCTCCCGATACAAATGGTATTCTCGTCATTTGATTCAAAATTACAATAAACACTTCAAAATGTGTGTAAAAAATTTGTTTTAAACAATAATGCCATATTGGATATTCTTTATGCATAAATTTCATGATATTTTTTATGCATAGATTTCTCTTGAGATACTTTTAGTGATAGGTTTCAATGATACGTTGCTGAGAAAGTCGTAATGTAAACATTATGTAAATTTTACACATTAAAATCATTATATGAATATATTTGCACTGCGTAAGAAAAATTATAAAACTCAATATTTTCTGTGAAAAATATAATAGAAATTATATTTTTGTTTTTAAGTTAATTTTGAATTTATAATTTTAGATAAAAGCAAGAATTATTTTAATTTATTATATTAAATCAAGTGCTTTCCTATTAGGGGCTTTAATAAATGCAATGCTCTACAAATATATTAATGGATAATATTTTCATTGAATATAACTAAACATAGAGTTAAATACACGCACAATTTACATATTTCTTCTTTCTATATTTATTTTAGTTTTAACATTTTGATTTATAGAGACATATGTTATAATATTAATCAATTATAAAAATTCAACAGCAACTATATAAAATTTTAAATATAAAATTTTATACTGTAAGATTTTGCTATGATTTTTATAAATTTTGTATATTCTGCAAGCATTTGCAAAATAATATATATATATACATAATACATACATACATACATACATACATGTATATATATATATATATATATATATATATATATATATATATATATATATATATATATATTATATATATATATTATATATATATATATATTATATATAAGATAAAATATGAAAAATATGAAATTGGAAAAACAGTGAAATATAAATAAAATAAAACATGTAAAATATGGAAAAGCACTGAAATATATGAAACAGATGAAAAGAAGAATAATACATAGGGGCCACGTCTTCATCAGGAGGGAGATGGCCAGCTATGCTAAAAGAAAGAACACTCTTTTCTGACATGCTCGAAGGACAAATGTCTAAAGATCTTCGAGCAATTCCCCCAAAGAGTGTTCGTATTCAAAGAACCTGGGTTAAAACATTTGAATAAATATAAATGCAGAAAATTAGAAACACCTATAAATTAAACACAAATGCAATTAGAGATACTCATATAAATGAAACATACATACAGTAAAAATTTAAATACATAAAGCCAAAGTCAGCAAATCAGATGGGATTTATACATGAAAATAGTATGAAAGTTGCCAAATGTAATTTTAAAATTATAGTAAAGAAGTGTTGCCAGTTGTAATTGGATTAAATTTAAAATATAAATGTAGGTGTTTTAAGGATACTTGTAATATCTTCAATGCTTGGGTGGCCCTTATGTAGTTATAAAAACTACGCATTACTTCAATCTTACAAGCGATTCCCTACTTCTTACATATTTTAAAATAAAATTAATTGGAATATTATTATTTTTTAAGTGGTTTATCAGTCGTTTAATTTGATTTTTAGTAGATTCATGGTTGTTGCAAATATTATAAATGCGATTAAGTTCATTAATTATAATGTTTCTGTATATACATATATATAATATATATATATATATATATATATATATATATATATATATATATATATATATATATATATATATATATATATATATATATATATATATATATATATATATATATATTATATATATGTATATACATACATATATATATATATAATATTTATATTTAGATATTTTTACATATAATATATATTTTTACAGAAATTAAAAGATTTTAAACTTTTGAAAAGTTACTAAATTATAATTTTATTGCTTCAATTTACTTAAAAATGAAATTTCTTCTTAAATATTTTTATTAGATTTGGTATCGTTCCTTCTCCGGTCTGCACTCTTTGCAACATTGGTGAGGTCATGGACGCGGTGCATCTTCCTCGCTGTCCTGCACTTCGTAAGACGTCTCTAACTGAGCGCTATTGGGAAGCTAGAGACATGTTAGATTAGTAGAGTCTGTTGCAGTATCTTTCTGTGTTATTGTTCTATCCTTTTTATTTATTTTGCTGTAACAGTCTATAATCTGCCATTGGAAATAAAATTTGTTTTTTATTTTCTTATGTATTCTGCAAGCATTTGCAAAATAATACATGTTTGACGAGATTTAAGTATAGTTACGTATATTTTAATTTAAGTTTTATTTAATTATAGTAATGCAATGTGGATTAATATTTATCTGCAAAATTTAATGTAATTTTTTATTAAAGGGAAAAGACATTATTAATATGTGGTAGGAGAAATACATTATCACTTTTAAAAGTTTCATATGCTTATATTGATATAAATGGCATTTCTTTCATTGAAAATTGTCAGTTAACCATGAATAAAAGTCTCAAAATAGTTTTTTAAGCATTTTGATGGAATTAAATATCAAACATCTATCAACCAACAATAAAATATTAAAAATATATTTTAATTCCTTTTTTAAATGCTACACCTAATTTCACTTTTGTTTATTCAAAAACAATGACAAAGTTATCTTAACCTTTTTAAAATAATGAATTTGAAATTTGTATTTTACTAAAAATGAATCTATTGCAGAAGAAATCAGTGAGCTAGAATTAACTATTACTGATCTTAATCTATAGGAATGGCATCGATATTTTACCGATGTCATTCCGTGATTGGACCAAATGCTTACGAAAAGTGGCCCAGCGATGGCAACAGTTAACAGCACTCTACTCTTTTATTTTCTTACTGCATGATTTTTAAAATCGTGGACATGATAATTTTGCAGGAAATGAATTATTGTTACTCATATTGTATATTCATATTTTTTTCTCAACAATTATGTTTAAATTATAGTATCAGAGGCATTACAATTGATTCTTTAAAATTACTGTCTTTTACTGCGTCAGTTAATAATGCTGATAATTACAACAGTAAAACTCGCAACATTTTACTAGAAATATTTTTCATTTAAGTCTATTATGAGTGATTATACTTTTTCCAAGTCCTAATTAATTATATACGACAGATTTATTTTAAAAATGAATTATGTTTTTTTTTTATTAAAAATGCATTAATAACTCCAGTAAGTTTGAAATATTTTTACAGAAATTAAAAAATTTAAAACCTTTGAAAAGTCACTGAATTGTAATTTTATTGCTTCAAATTACTTTAAAATGAAATTTCTTCTTAAATATTTTTATTTTCTGGTGTGTAATTATAATTTCTCTACGTTTTTGCTACTTTAATTAACCAAATGTAATCACAAAATGTAGCACGATTTTTTTATTCAAAGGAGATGGAATTATCTTGAAATATGTTACATTTATTTTTAAACATTTCCCAGGTTTTATTCCCAAAATTCACTTTGTGTTGATATTTTTTCTATATTGGAAAATTATATCAATTAAACATCTAAATTAGAGAGCAAAAATGAATTTATAAATACCGTATTTATGCTAATCTAATTCGCGTCTCCATTTTAAAACTTTAAATAATAAAAAATATTGTTTGTCGGTGAATGTAATGCGCGTCAATGGTATGAGGAATTTATTGAATCTTATTTTATACAACAATGGATTTATATACAAACTGTCTATTTATGGTATGATAATTTTATTTAAATTTAAATACAATATTTTATATTACAATGGATTTATACATAAAGTAGCAGAACATAGAATTAACCTATTAGTAGGCTATTGTTTTATGTGAAACAATCAATGTTAATTACCCCTCTACCGTATATACGGTACCTATCGTAAAATATGAAGATGAAATAAATCGTAACATTTCTATCTAGCTAACAGTTTCTACAATTAGTGATTAATAGTAAACGTCTTTACTCACTCTAATATTTTCATCACTGGAATCCCCGCAAATCTCTTCATCAGAAACAGATTCATTTCTTCTTTCCTCATCGTCATCCTCGCCGTTCCAGAGCACGTCATCTTCACTGCCATTGAATGAATTTGAAATGCAGCATTTCTTGAAAGATTTCACACTCATTGGTGCTTCGATGTTTTTTCCAGATAGCAGATATCCAGTGTGCAACAATGTGCGGTGCAGCACGCTTAATTGTTCCTGTCGGGGTCAATTCACGGTTTGACTCACAAAACCATTCTTCGTTCTCCGCATAACGTACTCCCTAAAAGATTTATTTATACTAACGTCCAGGGGTTGTAACACAGACGTCATCCCTCCAGGAACGATAACATGATCACTGCCTAGGCTGTTCATCTTCCTTTTTACATCGATGGTGAGTTGACCAAGAAATGCGTCCAAACAAAGCATTGACGGTGGATTGGAGAGCCCACCGGGACGGCGTTCCCATACATTTCGAAGCCCATCAAGCATTAATGGTTCCATCATCCACTCCTTCTCTTGGTTTCGAATCAGAACATCATCTGAGAACAGCTTTTCATTCTTGGGGATTTTAGGGTATGTTTTCCATTTGAAGATTAAGAAGGGCGTAAGTTAATGAAGTCCCCTTCTTCGAAATGGTTTAGTTGCGAGGCACATCAAACCAAACTGGCTTTTCGTCAGAGTTGCCAATTTGCCCCATTGAAAAATTCTTTTCCTTCCGCAGTGTGATGACATACCGCTGAAATGTTATAGTTTTCCCTCAAAATCTGTTGGAAGCTTTTGGCATATTGTTGTACGTCGTCTTAGAGATAAGCCCATCCGCTTCATAAACCGATCTACCCATCCACGGCTAGCCTTAAACTCTTGTTTCGGTATCCCAAAAACACCAGCCTCCTCTTTTGCTTATTTCTTATGGTGTCACTAGTCACAGGTTGTCCCTTCTTCCTTCTTTCATGCACAAATTCCAAAACTTTTTCTTCAATTTTAGGATGTCTTCCCTTGCAAGGGACAGTGAATTTCTTTCTACTAGCTTTAGTTGCAAACAGTGCTAATTTCCATTGCCGCCACAAGCGAACATTGCTCTCAGCTACAATGACCTCTTTCCCTGCCTTCCTGTTGCCATTTTTTTCAGCATAAAGAATTACTTTACGTTTGAAAGTAGCGTCATATGACATTCATCTCTGTTTGCCCTCTATTTCGTGACTAAGAATTCTGCAGTTTGTTTACTCTATGCAATAATGTATCTGTTATGATAAATGTAACGGTAAATGTAGTCGAGAAATACGGTAATCCATTGTTACGATTTAAATTTGGTTGACGTCATTGGCGAACTGCTGACTTTGGACACGAATCTAATGCGCACCCCAGTTTTGAATACTACATTTGGCCAAAAACGATGCGTATTAGATTTGCGTAAATATGGTATTTATTAAGTATATCTGTTATGTTAAATGTATTTATTTTTAAAAACTTGAAGTCAAGATATTTCTAACATCATAAAATAGCATTATCAGACAAAGTGCTAAAAATACCATGTTATGATTTGTGTTTCAATTTTATGTCATTTATATAAAAATCTTTGAATTATGTTAAATGATGTAACGGTAAAACTACATGACAGATAGACAGTAAAACTGCATGACATAAGATAACAAAAGCATTTTGTACTTAATGTTTGAAATTTTATACGACTTTAGCTTATGATTCAAATATATCACTTTATGTAACGATAAAAATGATAAATTGTATGGTTTAGTGAAAACATTTTCTACAGTTTTGAATTTCTGACTAATAAAATTTTTTTCTTGAATTTCCTGGATAAAATTTACATCAATAATGATTTTATTATTTTTTCATCAAAACGCAAGAGTTTTTTTTTTTTTTTTTTTTTTTTTTTTTACAGACAGTTTTTAAGATTTGCATATGATAAGTTCTGACATTGGTCCAGCTTTCAAAAATTTATCTTGGAACATTAAAATAGAATGCGGGTATTCATAAGTAAAAAAATTTCTTTCTAATACCCGCTTACAAAATTGTTGCAAAGTCTGATTGGGTTTCAATAACATTCTTTTTAGTTCTTGAAGATAATTTTCAAAATCAAAAGCACTGAAAGTGTTAAATGGCCCGAAGCGTTTTGCATCTGCACTTACATGTATTAATGAATGCATATTATAAGTTATACTCTCTAAGCCGTAATGAATCGGCACATATTTATGAATCCAGTTAAAAATTCCAGGGTATTGTACAACTGTACAATTCAGAGCTTGATAAAATTTAAATGACACAATAAAGTAATAAAAAATGTCTATACATATCTTTTTTTAATATTAGCTATAATATACTAGTTCGAAATACAATAAAAATTGCGGAAACTCAATAGCCTTCCAAAATTCTACTTCCAATTAACTTCTTGGTTTCCTATTGAATTCATAAGGCTAATACCGACGAGCATTAACAAGGTATGAATTTAACTTGATGATGCCACGAGATCCAATCTTGCTGATTTAGGAATTCGATTTTCTCAACCATGATTGTGTAAGTATTTTCATTACACCAAGGAAAACTAAATGCATACAATGACGAGGAAAAGTCATTACCGTATCTATATTTAAATTTAATAGAGGAGTTTCTTCCTTATGATGTGCAGGTTGTTGATTTTATCTAATAGACTCATCTGTTCTTCAAAGAGCATCAATTTAAGGTAATTCATTAATAGGAAGTTTAATAACTCTATTGACACGATGTCCAACTTGTACACATTTATCACTATCATATTATCCCGTATGCCCTTTAAAACATTTGAGGAATGTTTTTGCGGGAACGTCACAAATAAAACTACGTAGCTTAATCTTTAATATTTTACCATTAAATTGAAAGCTATTTTGTTCTAATTTATTAAATTCTATAATAAAAGGCCAAAAAAATTTTTTTAGGAGGATTATTTCTTTCATGAAGTACAGAAAAACTATGAATGATTGTTTTCTAGGATCTTTTAAAATTATTAACACAAGCCAAAACTGATCGTTTGTACTTTTGTAAGCCACCAATGTTCACGTTTAAATTGATTTCTTCCATGGATTCAAATTTAAGAGATTTAATTTTAAGTGTAATCATTTCTGAAAGCACAAAATTACAAAATAACCCATCTTCCATGGTGGTTAAGTTAATCTCACGTACAGTGTTAAGCAATGTTCTTGCATTTGTAGGAAGTTCAGGAAACCAATAGTGCAAACCTTTAGCAGTTTTACCCTTACACCTCAGAAAAAAAAATACCTTACACCTCAAAAACCAATTCCGTATGAAATTTGATATGGAGATTGTACCTTCAACTTGTCCTTGAACATAAGAAACATAACAGCAGTTTTCACACTCTGACTCATTAAACTCATTTTCAATACAACATGTACTATTGGAATACTCATTCAAAGATACTCTATTCCTAACACTCGGAGAAACTGGAATAAACTGAGAGGGAATTGACATTTTGTGATTCTCTCATGGTTTCATATTATGAACTGGAAGAGGAATTTAAAAACGTGAGTGTTTTTCATTTTCAAATACATTTACATTTAAGCCGTAATTATATTCCTTCGACTCACTTTTATCTATGCAATCTGAGAAAGAAGAATGAGAGTTATTGAAAACGCTAGCATATTTAATTGGTAGCAGAATTCACTTGCTTTGACTATTCAAGATTTTTCTAATATACTTTTTTTTTGGCGAGAAAAAATTTCCTGATTCATGTTTAAAGGCTTTATCTACTAATTTAACTGTATGAAATGATGATAACGACAAGGAAAAATGATTAAAATGAAATGCATAATTAATAAATAACATATATATATATATATATATATATATCAAACAAATTTTGTTTAATAAGGACAAGTATACTTAATTTTGTTATATTCATACAAGGCAATTTAACAGAAAAAATTCCATATTTCTCTTAACGTATGTCAGCCGGGATCCTAAAAAATATTTTTTGAAAATATTTGCCTCAAATCTGAAAAAATGTACTTTATTTCTGCAGTTTTAATATGACTTAATATTATTACTTTAATGTCTCAAAACTTTATATTATTGATGATTTTAATAACTCTAATTTTTTAAGATTTGCATACAAACATTTCTTTTAATTTTAAAAATATTTTGTACAAAATCCTTTTGGGAATAAAATTACTGGAAATTAAAAATATGCCAAAAATATCCTAGAAATCATAGAAAATTCACATAGTAATACTGTTTTTGAGAATATATATTTTTTAAAAATAATAACTGATTGTAAGCAATGAAATATGATATTTATATATATATATTATTGTCAAAAAATATTTCCAATGCATAATTTTCCTAGCCTAAAATTAAAATTATGGGAAAGCTGAAAAATAATGAAATTAAATAAGAAAAGAAGAAAGATAAAGAAATCCACTGAGTATTTTATTTTTCATTTGGTTAAAAAAATATGTCCTCATAATTTAAAAAAGTAAATAAATTCGAACACAAATTTTCAAAATAAATATAAAAAGTAGAAAAATTATGTGATTTTTTTCAAGTTTTTTTTTAAAACAACCTAAGAAAAGATGATTATCATGAGGATAATATTTGATTTTTATCCCTTTTTAATTATGTTACTTAATTTCAACATTTAACATAACCGATAAATATTTCAGAAAACAAATAAGAAGTAATAAATGTTTAAATATGTAAATCATAATAATTTAAATGTTATTTTTAAATATTTAAATAATGATCAAATATTCTCTTAGAGCATTCGAAACTTACTTAAATCTTATAAAAAATTTAAAATCGTATAAATTTACTGAACAATTTAAAATTATGATAGAATAATGAAACTTTCTACTTAAAGAGTAAAGAAAAGGGATATTTCATTATAATAGGAAATTAAATTGCAAATCATCTTGAAAGAATTGAAGAATAGGAAATTTTTATATGCTAGTTTAAAAATTATGCATAAGAGGATTGCCAAAAATAATTTTTGGTAATACTCATATGTATAATTTATAAATATTTCTTAAAATATATATAATTTAAATATATTAAATTAAAAAATGTTTAATTTTATAAATATTTCTCTATAAATACTTCCATTGAAAAGAAGTAGATATAACAAAATTTTTCTTTTCATTGAAAAAAATGCAACTAAATTTAATTTTAATATTTTTCACTAAATTTTTATATAAAAACTATTTAAATAGAATACATTACTTAAAAATTAAAAATTATGCTCACATATTTATGTTGATCATTTTAAATAGAATAATGATAGTGTGTAGTATCATGACGTCCAAATAGAAATGCAGAATAACAATTTGCAGACTTCTAAATCGCAAATAATTATAAATAAAATGAACTATTTTTGTTTGGTTTGCAAATATATTACATTCAGTATTGCCAGATGAACACAAAATATAACTTTTTCCTCCAATTAAAAAATTCAGAAAATTATTAAAATTGTATATATTAATTTTTAAGCTCAATTTGAAAAGTATATTTTATTGACTATCTTTTTTTCCCCGAATACTTTGTTATTTTTCACTTTACATTAAATAGAAAATGAGAATGGTTATTAAAATTATCATTTGCTTTAAAAGAAAAGACAAATATTTAATTCTGAACTCAGCAATTACGTTTGATTGTCTTTATTTTACATAATTACCAGTTTTTTTTAAAATAAAAATAAGGATTTATGCTACTAAAGTAACCATGTTTTCCACATGTTTGCGGGGGTCATGCCATGAATCACCGCAACTCCCGACCTGGCGTGCCAACCTGGATACAAGGAAAAACTAAATTTAACTTAACTTACTTATTTGTAAATTACTAAACAAACTTGACTGGAAACTGTATTTGTAACTCCATTGTCACAATAGGTATAACCTTTTTGTAACGTGTGCAGGTTCTTCTATAGCACGCCCTTCAGCATTTATTTCTTAATAAAGATTGTTGAATTTTATGGAGTAATATTTATTCATTTTAACAATAGATAGTAATACGTTTATGAATTATGGATTTATGGTGTATGGACTTAATTAGTTAAAATAATAAAAGAAAATGTATAAAAAATATTATGAAATACCTAGGGTGATACGTGCATTTTCCCATTCTAATCTGAAAATAACTCAATAAGATTCAAAATTTCGTTTACCTGATTTTTTTTATTTCATATTTATATCGTGTCATCTGTTATTTAGAAAGTGTTTCATATACAATGGTTTGTTAAGAAATAACTTTTCCAAAGAAACAATTTGTTGAATTACACAAGGTAATATTTGGTGCTCATGTAACTGTAGAAAACGCTTAATGATTTTATTAAATAAATTAAAATTGAAACTTTTCACAAGAGAAGATTCTTGGATTTTCAGCTTTTATACACTACATTTATGGCTGCCTATTGCTCCTTTTAAAACGCTGCTAAAGACAGCCAGTCGTGTCGCAATTATGAACATGACTATCTGACAATGTCGTCACTTGAGGAGAAATTCTACGTACCACGCCACAAAAGTGAAAAAACAACGAAATTACACCTATACTGAAAGCCGTAGTCTCCGTTAATGAAGCCAATGAATCTTCGGTCGGGTCAAGTAAGTGAGCATATTACCTGCTGGTCACGAGAATGACGTCTATCCCCAAAAGCCACACCGGATAATGATTCTCTGTTATGAGCATATAAGCATCTTAACATGACCATCGCAACTGCCACTAAAATGACATACACATTTGTCGAAAGATACAAAGGTTTCATAACATAAATAAAGGGTATTTAATGTATCAGCTTAGTGAACTGCGATCAAATTTATTAAAAATATTAATTTTTATTCCAAGCAAACACTTTTTAAAAGTTTTATCGCGTAACATTATTAAAATATTAATATACTTACAGAGAGAACTTATATATTTTTGATATTCAACAGTTTTAAGTAAATGGCTTGAAAGTTTAAAATAGTTGTACAGATTTTAAAAAAAAATCTTAAACGTAATACACAGGAAAAAGCAAGTGCACCTTCTCTATCCCATTTCGGATAATTAAACATTATTTTATTGCAATTCCGATAAAGACCATTTTAGAATTTTCGACATCCAGAGATATTTTCATGTTATTTAAGTAATGTTGTGTTTTAAGTAGGTTAATTTTCTGAAAAGTTATTAATTACAATAAAAATTAAAAATAATTATACTCAGATTTTAAATTATATATGATTTTTTGAGCTCTGATTTGTTACCACTGCAGCTTTTTTGACAATGATGATCTCGAATTCAGAGAAAATTTAATGGTGCCACAGACTTTAATAATTTTTTAACATAACCGATATCCCACATAATATTCGGGCCAGAACCGGAATGCATGTATCAAACCTATATCGGCAAACGACATTCACAATTTGCCGGCAGTTAGCCGTATGGACCGGTACTTGCTTCCGATATTTTTAAGAAGCGCATTTTTAATGTCGCTTGCCGATAGGAACCGATACCGTTACGAAATCTTCATGCCAATGCCGACTCTTATCCGACACTGCCGATATCGGACCATCAGAATGCTGATAGGTTTATGTTTGCTGGGTAGTTAGATAACATGAATACGAAGCTTTCTCACTAGATCAAATAACAGATTTCTCATTTCTTTCGGCCATGAAATCTTTAATCTCTAACTAATCCAGCTATTCAAATCATAGTTAAGAAATAAAATTGTATTAAATTTTGTAGCTTTTTAAGGACAAAGAAAATTTTCAAAAAGTATTATAAAATTAGTTCCTTATGAAATAAAAAAGAGTTTTAGCTTTTTAAATAAGTCTCCCACAAAATAAGAAATTACTTTTTTTATGTTGAGCAATTAAAATGAGATGTATATCTTAGTATATCAAAACATATTATTGTTTTGGTGTGCATATATAAACAAGTAAATTACTGAACAAACCAATTTACATTGTTTCATTTTTTTAGATTGTTTTCATAGTCTTAATTCATTTCATTGGAATGAGAATAGGCCATTTCGACTAATAAAAACTTTGTAAGTTTACCTTTGTACCTATCAGATTTAAAGAAAAAAGTTACCCATCCGTAAATTCTCTCGATTCTAAAGGTTGAGTAGCGCATTTGAACCTGTTCACTAAATGGGCCACAGCACCGTGTAGAAGGAAGCCGATCTGCTCGACTTCGCGTGTTTTCGAACACAACCCCCACCGTGCCCTGAAGGCAAATAGCATATAGAAAAAAAGAAAAAAAAAGGAAGACCTAAAAAAATCAGAAATATGTGATTCCTGTTCGGAAAACTTCCTTCAGTTAACTAAGGTTGAGATGGTGGCATCGCACGGTCGATAAGTGGCAGGTTGAAGTTATGGAAGTATTTCTACTTATCCAATGAACAACTGGATATTTTGAACTCCGCAACTGAACTTTTCCTGTAAGAAAATTTACGTTCTGAAGGATAGTTAATTATCACAATGGGTAAGTTTATTTAGCAATTTTTTTTTTTACCCCAGATCTTGTTTTATAAATTTTAGGGTGCTATTTAAACTACTACTTAATAATAAACTCATTATGAATTTCTAGAATGGTATAACACTATAAATTTTTTGTGTGATATCGCATTATGAATCTCTTTAAATATTCAATTCAGTATTCTGTAGCGTAATTAAACGTGAATAAAAAATAGTGATATTCAAATTACATTATTTAAAAATACAATTTAACAGTCAATTTGTTTCTTTCTGACAGTCATATTAAAAACATAAGTGATTTCAAAATTTAACCAAACATTTTACTTAAATTTAGTTCATTTATCACAAAATTTATTATCACATAATTCATCATTTTGATTTAAATTTTCAAATACTCTTTTTTTTATATATATAAAGCTTGAATATTTGATATTCATAACATATTGTATACAATGCTACTAAATAAAAAAGATATTAATTAATCAGACATATTTATTTAACGTAAAAAATAAAATATAAATTAAAAGTGAGAGAATTAATTGAAAACTGTTATAGTTTCCTTATTCGATATTATTTTAATCCTGAATATAAGCTCTTATTTGTTATGTAAAACGCTTGATTTATTTTCAGTTCTTAGAAAATTGTCAAAGAATACACGTGAGCTATATAATTGTTTAGTTTACAGAACATTTTTATGAACGAAATGTATAATGTGAAATTTTGAAATAAACCAGAACTATAAATAAATAAATTTCAATTTAAGCATATAAAATTATAATTAATTAAAACAAAATTTATTTTAGGAGCTAATATTTTTTAATTGATATACCTGCATGTATATATATATACCTGCATGTATATAAATATATATATATATATATAAATATATATATATATATATACATAAGTATATAAATATATATATATAATGTAATTTATTATTACTTAAATTTTAAAATAAATTCTTTATTAAATTACGAAGTCTTGAATATCAAATTCATCTGCTTTTACACACAACTAATAATTTTTGAAAAAAAAGCTAATTCATTTATTTTCATAAAGATCTCAATAATTACTTCAAAATACCCTTAAATTATAAAATTATGTCACAGATATTTTTAAGATTTAAGTCAGAAAACTGAAGTAAAATTAGTTTTATAAAGGAATTCAGTTTTGAACACTTTTCTCAAACTGATATACAATATATTTTACGTCAGTTACAAATACTGTTTTAATAGTAAAATACAATTTTAAAATTACAAATGCTAATTAAAAAAAATTCAATTACAATTTAAAGCATGTATTGAAGTTTTAAAAAGTGAGCATTATTTATAGATCTCATTTTTAAAGTGATATCACTTGATTTAATTTGTAATTAACCAAATATTGCTGTTTATTTAATTAATTATTGTTTATTTAATTAACTTCTTATTAATTAAATAAGCAATAATTAATTAAATAATATAACTTTATTATAATTTAATTAATTTCTTATTAATTAAATTATAATAAAGTTATATAATATTTCATTTAATAAAATATATTAATTTATGAATATAATTTAGTGTTATATTTTATCATTATTATCTTATTCAATTTTTTTCTAAAACTTATTGTAAATTTTTAAGATAAAGAAAATTACATAAATAATAAAACTTGGCTATCATAACTTGGCATCATCAACTATCATACTTTATGAAATAGGCCAATGAAATTCTCCATTCCACTACTTTGATTGGGAAAGACAGTTCAACTCTTTGTTTTTAAAAATTGTGGTTATCAATAATTTTTTATTATAAAACGAATGAGAAGTCAAGGCATTTCTATTGCTTCTTTTCGTATAATAAAAAAATCATATGCTATGAATAAATTAAATAATATACATTTCGAAATATTTATTTAATGAATAAGACTGAATGCTATTCTTAAAAAAATTTAATAAAGAACTTATATATTTTAAAAGCATCAAACACATAAAAAATATAACTATATGTAATTTATTTAGAAGAAGTATTGTATACTTCATTAATTTTAAGATAGTTCTTTTGATAATTTTGTAAAGGAATATTACAGTTTGTTGATAATATATTGTAAAAATGCTATTTTAATTTTTTCCTAAAATAAATTATCTTTACAATTTTATTGTCATTGAAGTGATACATTGACATTTATTCCTATGCCACGCATTTACACTTTAAAATTATTTAAATTTAAGCTACCTCTCTCTTATAAGGTTTCCTAAAATAAATTTATTATTGTCGATAAATAATGCGCGGCTACACAGGATTTTCACTTTTCAACAACACAAGGCTGGAGGTGATAACTTTTTATAGTGTGGTGTACTCAGTGTACGTGCTATCGTGGTCCCGAAAGTGGGTTGGAGTCTGTAATTTAGAAGCAGGGACCAAGCAGAAATCCTCCAGACGTGGTCTGTCACTCCAGAGATATCATTTCACATGGAGGACATTCCATCCACCACATATTTTACATGCCTTAGTTTCCATTAGTGAACACGACGGATCTTCAGTTACTATACTTAAATTTCAACATTTCGATAGCGTTTCCTAACTAACCAAGCTACCAGGATTGCCACATTAAAATTAATTATATTTTCTATAATTTAAAATGTATATGCATACAAATTTAATTACTAACAAACTTAGATTGTTATAAAATACGAAAAATTTGAATCTTTAATATTTCCAACATTTATATGAGAATAGAGTAAAATAAGAAAATAAGCTATGTTTATTCTTGGAAAAAATAAAATTCTTGGAAAAACTTTTTGATATAGATTAATTTTTTTCGTCAGAGAATTTTTTCTCAGTTGGTGCACTTTTACAAATTAAGCTATGCATTAATTGGTGACTTCTGTTAAATACAGTCTTTAATTAGAATTTAATAATTTACTGGATATATCTTAAAATGCCATTTTATTCATTCTTTGTGAGATAATAAATAAAAGGTTTTTAAAAAAGTAAGGATTCTAAAGAAATTTTTCATTGTAAGTTAATGTAAATATAAAGTTAATTTCTTCTTTTAGGGAATTATTATACTTGCTTTAAATTTTTTATTTAAAAATTCAAAAGATTCGAGTGTGAAACGAAAAGGTCCTATTATTTTCAGATCTGTTTAGGAATCCAAAGATTTAACTATTCATTTATTATAAAAACCATTTTCCAACAAAGGCCCTTCCGTAAATATATTAAATTTCTAAAAATTTATAAAATTATTATTCAAATTAATTATTTTAGATTCCTTATTCGATGGTACCTTTAATAATTTAGTAAAGTGTATCTTTATTAAATTAATCAAACCAAAATTTTGAACTCTCCCCAACTATTTTAACTTATATAAAATGTGTTTTATAATCTGAAAATAACAAGCTTTAACCTTATAAAAACAAGCAAAAGGCGAGTCTAATTTTCCAAATTTAAAAAAAACTCGTGGTAATGTGGCATTTCTGTTTTCGTGGGTACTAATTAATTTTTTTTTGCCAGAGTGCAGTTAAAAGTTTATCCTTCTTTATAGAAAGTTCTGCTATTCCTAAACTTTCCATCTAGCACTTCCGGTATGAAGCAAGAAATTGCCTCAGATGAGTTGCAACAAGACAGTTCGTTTACTTCGTGATACTTCATGTAGTTAGTCTGTGGTTAGGAAATTGACCTCTTTTAACCTTTTTGACGTGTGAAAATCTTCAAAATATCCTCTCCTCTTTAAATCACAAATTTCAATTATGTCAAGTATTTTATTCCTATTATTACTGGAATCTCTTCATAAGTTTTGTAACGATTCTTTCATTTAAAAACTACTTAAACTTAATACTATCAAATTTGAATAGAGCTAGAAATTTAAAGTAGTAATCCTACTTTAGTCTAAATTCTAAATTTAGAAATACTCCTTCGATTTTTAGATATTTGTAGCGCGTAAATCCTTAAAATTACTGTAAATAACTTTGATTGACTTTTAGTAACATTTTGATGCAATTATTTATCAGAAGGAAATCATTTCATGCAATTATATAGACATAATTTATATGTATTCGAAATTGTGATACGAATAAATAAATAAAATATTAGACATAATAAACAAAGCATTTCCGTTGATTATTGGTAAAATTTCAATATTTATGAAAATGAATTAATTTAAGATTAATGTATGTCGATATTAAGTCATTTAAATATTGAAACCATTTCCAATGGAATTAATATAATTGCAAGTAACCACAAAACATTTAATTCCACTAAAAGGTTTTATGTGAAAATATTGAAGAGTTATATATAATTATTGTTTTATAATAAGTTTATACTATATGCAATAAGTAAAGTATAATATCATATAACTAGCGTGTAAAAATATTAGTGTAATGTGGTTATTTTCCACACATTGTTATAACTATGCTTTTTTTTCAATAAAAAAAGAAATTACAAAATTTCTTTTTCATTTCTCCGAAATAAATGCTCTTATCTGAATTAATGATTTCATATAAATGCACACATTTCACAGTTACTTTTAATTAATTTTGCTTCTTTCTATTTTTTTGTTTTCATTAATACTTTACTTTTTATTAATCTAAAATTATCCAATAATCTAACATATAATTTAAGATTAATTCATATGTCGAACATAAAAAAATCGTAAATTATCTAAGAATGATTTTGAATTATAGATAGGATAAATTTTTTCTACAGATACTATTTAAGTTTGGTGTCGAATATCATTTTCATGCAAAAGTAGGATAATATAAATTCGTTTACGGTAATAATTTTTTTGGTAGGATAAAAATTCTCCATTTGTTTATGACGGAAATAATTTGCTGAGATGCTGAATAATATCTTTTAAATGAACAAAGCTGCGACAATAAAGATGCGGCGCTACTATTGAGTGTTCGAGAATTCAGGTGGTTGGTCATGTGACAAGGAAAGAAATTTGCAGAAGACTGCCCTCGTGAAAACTTTTTTTGTCGTTCCCAAGAAATAAAGCTCTAAAGAGTAAAATTTATTATTTGCCGGTGACTGAGAAACTAGAATAACTAGCAATTACTGATGATTTATGCATATAAATTATATCAGCTCTATCAGAAAACGAACGATTTTGTTTCCTGGTTAAGCAAATTATAAGAATTATATCTAAGTGTGAGTATAATTTTTGTAAATTAATCTAGAGAAATGTATGAAAAATGGTATATTTCTGTTAATTATATTTTTGTTTTGTTTCGTTTAGTCCTAATTATTCAACAGTGGTTAAATCTAAGATTAAGGTAACCAGAATCACTGCTAACACTTATATCGTCTAATAAAATTTTATTATTAAGAAGACTGGAAATATTCTATTTTAAAATATTATAATTGGATGTAATAATGCAAAATTATAAAAAGTTTCTTAATTATTCAATATTAACTAACAATGTTTTCAAATGATTATATGTGCCTATTTATGTCTCAGTAAGACTAGACATAAATAGGCACATACATAAATAGACTTGGTTACTGCCTAATAGAAATTATAAAATGTATCAAATGTATCTAGTAAATACACTTATTTTTAAGTCATATTTAAGTTAAAAATTTGTAACTCGTTAGTTAATGACTGTGTGTGTGTGATTTTCTATGGCTCATATTTAAATTGTTAAAACGTAAACATGTACTTTAAATTTAATATTCCTTTTGGTTAATTTTAAAAGTCATATCTGAAAACTTAAAAGTTTATGAATTTAAAAAAAAAAAAAAAAAAACTATTGATCTATGATTTATATTTATTTTAGTGTTTTCTTATGAGGAACGAGATGAATCTTTTAGATTATGTGTTTTGTTTGGTAGAGAATACTATTTTTTAATTGATTTTCCCAAATAAAAAAAATCGTCAGTATTGATTCTTAAAATTAAAATTGGCACACTTCAAAATTTAAAAAAAAATAGTTAAATAAATATTCAAAAAAGTCAATCATTTATGTATTTTGTGATAATATTTTACGTAGTTCGTAAGCATTTAGAGCAAAATACATAAATTGAAATAGGAAAGCATGCCTTTAAATTGTCTTTTTGTTTAAAATAGCATTTTAAATTTACCTATTTTATTAAAAATCGTATAAGATAATTCTATCATATCATAATCATTACCTAAATAATTATATTCGAATAAATTGTTAAGTTATACTTCTAAAAATTACTATACAAAGCTCAAGTAAATTTTGTATTCGGCATGTTCTGGTGGCAGAGCATCCATTTCAGAACAGAAGAAATTAGGTTGAATATAAGAATGTCCTATAAATATGATTCCAAATGGATATTTTCTGCTTTTTTTAACTTCATAGTCACAAGAATTTTACAAAATGGCAAAACTACAAATAAAAAAACAATAAAAAATCATTTATACTACTGTTTGTACAAGGTAAGCGAAAGTAAATTGAATCTGTTAATAGTGAAAAGAAAGTATAAATGAAAGAAAAGTGAATAATAATCATATAATTATGTGTCAAATAACTTTTTGACTCAGAGACAAGTGCCATTTCTTTCTTTTTTGAAAAAAGTTTCTTTCTGTTACCGGTTTATATTCAGAAGAAAAACAAAAATAAAACCAACTCTTTAATATTAAGTTCAGACAAGGTCATGGATCAAAATAAAAAAAAAAAGAAGTAAGAGCTAATTATTTTATCTATTGAAAATAAAAAAAGAGAATAATCTTTTATTGTCTAGTAATGTGAAATGTTGTTATGCGATCAGCTTATTTCATAAATATACATAATTAAGCTATATAAATTTTTAGCACTGTCTGCGACACATAACTGTCTTATATGAATACGCTTGAAATAGATATTCTGTCAAGTTGTAAAAGTTGGCATTGATTGAATCAATCAAGTTAAATCAAAAATCTGAATGGAAGGCGTCTCAGTGTGTGAGTTGTTTAGAGCAATTCATTCCAATTCAAGGAGTCATGATTCAATCAAA
Source organism: Latrodectus elegans (assembly GCA_030067965.1). Classification (NCBI taxonomy): domain Eukaryota; kingdom Metazoa; phylum Arthropoda; class Arachnida; order Araneae; family Theridiidae; genus Latrodectus; species Latrodectus elegans. Next base: position 79,967,080 of record CM057819.1, read on the forward strand.
TTCATACAATCATAATTTTTTAGATTTGAACATTTTATCAACCTATATACCAAAGAAAGTAAAGTAGATAGTTAAATACCACAAATTCATGCCAAGCGAACTACACGATATAGATTGGATTTTTCGGAATTATTTATTGGTAAAATATTTCTATTATCTTTAAAATTAGAATAATTGTGTTAAAATGTTTGAATTATTCAATTAAACTTGTAGATTAAATAGAGGCAAGTGTAATAACTTTTTTTTTTCTAAATTAAAATCCTTCAATTCTTTCTATAAAAAAATACCGCAAGAATAGAGAAGTTGATTTATATTTTTGTACGAATTTCGACCTCTGCAAAAGTGCAGACATTTTTTTGATTCGTGATATCTGTCTTTCGTGAGATTTGGAATTTGCAACTGCGAGATGAAAAATAATGCTACGATTTTAACACAAAATAAACCATGAATTTTTAGGCGTTCAATATTTTAACGAAATATTTCATACTAATATTTGTCCTTGAAATCCTTAACGTTAATTTATATTTTTGAAGAATTCTCCCGATAATGAGTTGAGAAAATAAATACTCTCTTAATATTTTGTTAATTATTATTAAAACGGAAAATACTTAAATTGTTAGTTTAAGCTATTTTCATAAATTAAATAAATGATTTTTAGAGAGTTAAAATAATTCCCAGAAGAAAAAATCAAATTGTTGTTTTCCAAGCATAATGTATTAATTTTCTTACGTAATAATACATTCGGGAATAGTAGAATCCTGTAATTTGGGTGCCATTCTTAGCAACACAATGATGTTCATCAAGATATTATCAACATATTATAAATTCATAACCAATTACAAGAATCACAAAAGTTTTATGATATATACAACTTTCAATTTATTCACCATTTTCTTATAATTTTCTAACTGTAATAAAAATAAATACTTTACTAAAATCAGTAAAGTTTTTACTGATGTCAGGATATTTTTTTTAAAAAAACTTTTGTTTGAAGGAATATAGAGCGTCTGCTTGTCAACATTTATTTATTTAAATAATTTAATTACTCTTAAACTTCACAAACATGATAATTTTCAGGATAATTTTAAGTTTTTATAAATATATATATATTACTTTTTGATCTACGGTTTAACTCCTCGGATATAATTTAAAAATTTATGTGCAATATGTAAACTTTTGCATTGAATGAGAAATTGACCTAGAAAAAAGATTATTTATTTAATCTCGATTACAAAGAGGAAATTAGTAACTTCTGAGCATAATATTGATTCGAAACTCCAAATAGGAAAAATTTTCATTTCCATAAATTTTTAAAAACTATGTGTTTATTTTATTAGAAAAAATATGGAGGTGGTTGACATCATAGGAAAATATGAGTGCTCATTATAGCAATGAAATAAATATAAGTAGTAAATGACTCATGAAACTGTGGCCTTGATGAGTATTAATATTCATCGGCAGTATTGGTTTCAGGTGCAAACATTGTGATTGGTAGAAAAATGAACGAGATTAAAAACAAGTTATGAATATTTTTTCTCTATATTTAGATAATATTTCTGAAAAAAAAAGGGGAAGTACACAAGAAAAGACATCGAAGCCTTAGCTTTCAAAGGTTTGTTAAAATGTTCCTGCATCAAAAACTGAAGATAATGTCTTGCGTACATGCTCTGATCTGTTAAAAATTCACCTCGTCTCCTGTTTAGAGAAACCATTTTGCATGCACGAATTTCACTTAACCAATTCATTGTTCCTAAAAGCTGCGTAAATACTTGACCTTGAGTAAAATTGTTATCTTTGTAGTAGTAATGTACATAATAGTTATTGAGAAAAAAACCTGTTTTTCTGATTGTGGCTCTCATTGTCGAGTAAGCTTCCTTTTTACGGTTTGAGATTTTACGACATGCGGCATTAGATAAATTTAAATAAAAAGAAAATATAAAAATAAATACTTTCGTTAAGCTGCTGTATTTTTTCTTTTGCGTTTTAAAATGCAATTGCAAATACAGAAAATAAATGAAGGCACTGTTTTTTATGCGTCATTATCCTTCTTAATTTTTTATCGCAAATAATCATAAAAATAGGAAATTGTTTTTTGAAAAATTTTTATACAAATAGAAAAATATTTTTATATATTAGCATTGAGAACACCATTTGAGAAAATCTTAGTAATTGAAATGGTCACATGATGCATACCAATAAAATACTAAATAGGTTTTATATTTATTATTGACAAGAGAGGAGCTAAATATTATAATTAATATTAGGATTTTTAAAAATTATTGATCTTATTAACTGTTATTTATTAAAAATTTGAAAGAAAGCATTAAATATTCTTTATACAAAATACATTTAGAATATGGTTTTCTTAAAAATCTTCACAAAAGCATTGTTTTTGGTTTTGAGACTACAAAATAGCCTTAAAAGTAAACAAAGTCAGTTTAATTTAA